>OZ007508.1:2494080-2601580 GCA_963931865.1 Axinella damicornis | reverse complement strand
CCAGGCTCTCTCCTCAGAGCCTGGGAACGAGGCTTAGAAATTCTTGATTGTCCACCATCTGTCTACCAGACGTCACCGCACGTGACCATGCAGATCTCCCAGGCCTTCGAATTCCCCCTCTGTATCTGCATACTGCAAGCGATCAAAGACTAGAGGTGGGAACTGCCTAGGAACGAGGCTACGTGCACAAAAACAAACAATATGACAACAGGCAGGAGTGGAATGTCTCTTTGCCATGTGTCTCATTGTTTTATGCAAGCTGAGTGCGTCAAGAATACTGAGTTTTACAGAGGTATGCAAGCTGAGTGCATCAAGAATACTGAGTTTTACAGAGGTATGCAAACTGAGTGCATCAAGAATACTGAGTTTTACACCACTGAGGTAAACCTTTGATGGTGCCAGTGTGAAGTGTCAGCTCGTCAAGATCCATGATCCATGCAACAGTGTAGCTACAAAGTCCCCAATGGTGGTGAGGGATAGGACATCAAGGGGTGGTGTAGCCTCGGTCCCAGGCTCCCTCCTCAGAGGCTAGGGGTGGTGGTGGTGATGGTGGGAGGGAAGTAAATGACCCCACCTTCTAGCTATGTTATGACCACACTGCATCCACCACATTAATGTCTAAACCTCAAGTAGTGGGTAGAATACCTCCAAAAGCTTACTATGCTATGCATGACTTCAAAATAATCTAATTAGGTCACTAGCACTACACTCGTCTCTGTCTAGTCTATTTGCAACAGTTCTACACGTAATGGCGGAATACTGACCTCACCCTCATTCCAAAGCTTCAGAAGGAACATGCCAATTTCACAGAATAGCCTGTCGCCTTTTCACTACAGCAAGTCCGCTACCACAGTACCACCGCAACCCGTTTACGTGACTGCAGCCGTGACCTTTGAACCGCGGAGGCGCGCGCAACCGGAAGCGGGTTTAAATACTGAATTTGTGGCAAGTTTTGGCGGGAAGTCGGGATGGCACACTCGCTAAGCACTTGCTTTGCAGCCTGGGGGTTGAGTGTTCGTCTCCCCAATAACCGAGTACGAGTCTGGGCCACTCCGTACACACCGGTTCCTGACTTCCCCGCCTAGCAGCCGGAGTACGCCGGTTCCCATCTGACCACCGAAGCTAAAGAAAGGTGTTCTGGTTGAAAGCAGGTTAGCCTCCTGTGATTCCAGTCACCGACGCCTATCCAGCGCTCCTGAGGCTTACACTTCGGTGTCTGACCTGTCACGGAGGGGTAGGTGTGTTGCTAGGTTGTATTTTTTTCTTTTTTTCCCCCTTCTTTTTTTTTCTTTTGGTTGAGTGTTCATTCAGGGCTGCTATAGTATAAGTATAGCTTATTCTTTTTTTCCCCCCTTTCTTTTTTGTTCTTTTGGGTGTGTTCAATCGGGGCTGCTAGACTATATAGGCTTATTCTTTTTTTTTTCCTTTTCTTTTTTCCCCCCTTTCTTTTTTTTCTTTTGGGTGTGTTCATTCAGGGCTGCTACAAGTAGACTATATAATTATTATAGGCTTATTTTTCCCCCCTTTCTTTTGGGTGTGTTTATTCAGGGCTGCAACAAGTGTAGGCTTATTCTCCCTTCAGCTGATTTTGCTGTTCGTCTATATACATTGCAATATTGTTTCCTTTCACATGACTTATAGTTATCGACACATGCATATCCCCGCGCCCCCACTGATAGACAGCTGTTCACACTAGATTTTCTATTCAGCTATAGCACGTTTACTCACACAATCATAACATAGCCATGCACAGATCGTGCTTTACGTTGCAAAGTCATAAAACCTGGCCGGCCCCTAGTATATAACAGTATTGCCGGATCGAGGCCCGAGCTGGGCACTCTCCATGTATGTGGGCTCAACTATGTCTGGCCCATGGGGAGTAAACACAGGACCTAATTATCACTGCAGCCGTCATCGCCGGAAGTACATTCTGATAAGAGTTAGCATGCAACTAATAATTTCAGGGTGCAGGGGGCCATGTGTGATCTGGAGTACTTGCTACCGGCCGTGGACCAATAACCACATAATTGTAATGGGAATAGGATTATAATCTAGCTACCATTGCAAGTCTCATTCATCCACATACAGCTCAATAACTGATGTAACGAAGTCCAGTGTTTTGTTGGCATTCATCTCTCCCACGTCAATCTCCCTGGGTGCAATGACAACACTCAAACTGTTGGAATTTACGAGCTGTAACAGTCCGTAGTCATGTGAAGCAAATAGTGGGTGCTCTTTGTTACGGATCAACAAGCAATTCTCCATCGTAGGACAGGGCTGGAGAGAGTAGTTGTCCAGGCAACATCTGATATAGCTAATGAACCAAAGGTACGCATCCATCAGGTCAGTCGCACTGAAAAGCAGCCACTGGTAGGTGGTGAGAATTGCAGCAGCAAGGTCTTCCAGGTTTACGTCTTCCTTGTTCAGTTGCAAGACTTCCGGTGGAAACGAGAGCTTCAGGGCTTGCTGGAAGAAGTGGACAGGATGTGCAGGTGTGTTGGGTAGAGGTTGACCAATCCGGTTGAAGATGTTTGGGCGATTTTCATGCACTGGTGAATTGTCAATTAGAACAGCTAATTCCACTCTCTCACCAGCATCCGAGAGCTGCTTGGCTACTTTGTACACAACAAATGCGCCAAAGCAGAGTCCAACGAGTCTGTACGGGCCACAGGGCTGTGTTGACATGATGGCTCGAACGAAGAATGCTGACATGTCATGAAGGCTTGAAGTCGGAGTGTCCAGTGTTCGTTGGATTGCTACACTGTATCTGCCAAGTGATTGAGCAAGCTTAACGTAGGGTAGTGACCAGCCAATCACTCCTGCATGGATGAAGAATATGGGCAGTTCTTCCGGTGAGTTTGGAGGGTAGAGGACTTCTGTTGGCTCCTTTGAGGTGCGCTGGAACTGCAGCTTTGCTTTAAGCTTCAAGTGGGACTGCAGAACCTCTTCAGAGTGGTAGTGGACTAATGTCTCTGGTGGTATGTAGGGGTTGGTCCTTCCTGTCTGGAGTCGGGTACTGGTGATGGCGTCGGCCAGAGACATGGGGGTTGTGTTCTGGACAATTTGGCTGATGCTTATGTTGCAGTGTAACTGCTGGTTCACAAGACTGGCCAGCTGAAAGAGGAGCAGAGAATGGCCTCCAGATGAGAAGAAGTCGGCAGTGGGCGGGAACTCCTCGATTCTCAAGACACGGCCAAAGATGGCTGCAAGCTTCAAAGCAATTTCCGAGGGTTGCTGATTTGGTGATTGGTCTTCAGAGTTCACACATGCTTTGAGCGGGATGTTGGAGAGTGTCTTATGGTCCACTTTTCCCTCCTTAGTGAGGGGCATTTTGTCAAGTGTGACAACCACTGAGGGGACCATGTATGAAGGGAGGTGGCAGCTGGTATACTGGAGCACAGCCACAGCAGAAACAGATTTGGGAGTGACGCAGGCTATCAGCTGAGCCGAGGGAGTCGCCTGGTTCCTGACAAAAGCTGCAGCTGCCGACACCTGCAGGCAGGAGGCGAGGGTCTGCTCAACCTCGAGTATCTGAAATCGCATCCCTCTCAGTTTGACTTGGTCGTCTGTTCTCCCAAGGAACTGCAAGCTACCATCGGGGAGCATGCGTACACAGTCACCTGTACAGTAGATTGTTTCGCTTGGATTGAGTGGATTGGGTACAAAAACCTTTTCAGTTTGTTCAGGGTTATTGTAGTACCCCACAGCGGACACGATTGGGCCCCCAATATACAGAGTACCAGGATGGGAGACTGGAACGAGCTGCTTGGACTCGTCCATCACCATCACCGTCACGTCCGGGAGTGGTTTGCCAATGTTTGAAATATCCTGCTCTGATCCGGTTACTATATTTGTTGTTGCAAACACGGTGCATTCAGTTGGTCCATAGAAGTTGATCAGCTTGGGAATTCTCTTTGTGTTCTCGTAGCACTGCTGAGTGAAGGCTTCACCCCCGACTCCCAGCACACGTACGCTGCTGGGGAACTCCACCACACTAGCGGCACTGACGGCTGCAGCGGCGTACGTGACCCCTTGCGGAATCTCTGTGATGTCTTTAGCGACCACTACACAAGCTCCGTTGAGGAGAGGAGCGAGAGAGTCCTGGACGTGGGCATCAAACGCGACGTTGAGGGAGGCTAGGGTGACCCGAGTGTCGTCCGGCGTGAGCAGCCTCTGAAAGTTGTTGAGGGTAACCCGCATGTTACCGTTGGTGATGGCAACGCCCTTCGGTTCTCCTGTTGTGCCCGAAGTGAAGATAATGTAAAAGAGTTGGTCAGAGTGGTATGTTATCTCTGGGAGTGTGGTGGTGGAATCTGTCAGCAGCGCTCCGCTATTAGGATGAATGCAGAAGGTCTTCTCGGTCCAATCACTAGGAATAGTTCCGAGGAGGGACTCTTCAGAGATGAGAAATTTAGCATCTGCCCGTTTCAGAATTCTCTCGATCCTCTGAGGTGTGTTTTGCAGTGCGATAGGTACGTAGGCTGCAGCACACTTGAGAACGCCCAAGATGCTCAGGTAGAGAAGGGGTGTGTGGGTGAGGTAGACCGCCACATGCCCACCAGGTCTTACACCCTTTGCCCACAATAGGGCAGCAATTCTCCCCATGGTCACACTGGCTTCATGGTACGTCAGTGTAACGCTACCGTGTTTGAAGGCAGCACAGTCTGGGATCTCTGCCGCCTTTTTCTCAAACCGCTCAATGTAGAAGAGATGTGAATCTGGAACGGTTGACCCACAGGTATCCTTGCCGACAGCCACTGAATACCCCACTCCTGAAGGTTTGACGGTACAAGAAACTTGGAAAGGGCCGGTAAAATTCTGAGCTGCCAGCTCTTCAATCGCACGACACATGAGGTCGTGCAAAGTACGAACGCCACTGACACTGAGGACAAACTTTCGTGACTCCCAGTAAAACACGTCTTCTCGATTCTTGCTAGCCTCGAAGAACAGGTCGGCATGGGTGTGCTCTGGTTTTGGCACTTGGATGTCACACATCACCTCAATTCCACCCTCTAGTACCAGGGTTTGGGATAACATTTCCTGGCCAATGTTGTAGTAGGAGAAGAAGGCCTGTAGAGGAGATGTCCCGGGATGGGTGTGGCCTCCCTGCAGGCATGGGACGTGGGAAAGCAACTGTGCAAGGTCAATTCCACCATCAAGGATGAGGCCGCAGTTCCTGCGAACTTGTTTCAAGAGATTGTCCACAGTTTGGCTCTTGCTGAAGTCAACACGTAGTGGTAACGCATTTGCTAAGCAGCCAATCATGTTTCCATATTGCCTGCTTCGATTCATTGACAGCATCCCGAAAACAACGTCCCTAGTGCCTGTGTACTTGCTGAGAGCAATGGCAAAGGCAGCTGCAAGGAATACAACTGGGGAGACATTGCTTGAACGGGCAGATTTCATTGCAGACAAAGTTGTTTCTGGCACTTGTAAGTACTGCTGTGTGTTGAGATAGTACTGGATGGTGTGATCAATGCTACTGCAACAAGGTTGGCAAAATACCGTGCAGGATTCAGCTGATTCCAGCACATCAATCCACTTCCGCAGTCTGGCACTCTCCCTAGAATCTTCCCTGCCCCCCTTCTCAACAAGATCAACAAATTGCGGAGGCTGTGGACTTGCAAGCAGCTGCTCCCCCCCACTGACGATCCTCTGCACTTCATGAACGGCTATGTGCAGCGAGGCCCCGTCCATAACGATGTGGTGGAACAGCATACAGAGAATGACCTTTTTTGGAGAGAGGACAAAGATTGTAAAGCGAAATTGCTGCTCAGTCAGGTTGAACGGCTTGAACATTTCATCTCGGATTAAAGTCTGTACATCTGCATCTTCTGAAACTGCTTGGATGCTGCAATCCCGGAAGGTGTTTAGTGGGTGGACTCTCTGCACCAGAGATACATTGCTTCCAATGACAACTTCATGGATGGTCGTCCGAAGCACACTGTGCCTTTCAGCAATTGACCGAAGTGCTGGGGTGAGGCATTCAGGTCTAATCGTCTCACCACTGAGACTTGAAAGATGGAGGACTACTGCTAGATTGAAGGCTCTGCAAGGAAGAGCATAAATTTCTAATATGCAATGCAAATGCTACATGAGAAGTTGTTTAGCCTTTTCTCTCAGGCTCCTCCCAGCTTCTGTGGCATACGACAAAGAACAATAGCGTTCTTCATTTGTACAGTATGCAACAAGCTGGGGAGGAGCCAGGGAATTAGATACGATCATCGCTATATACTGACAGTTGTTACTCAGTCACATGACCATTGTTGCAGAATCACATGATCAGTGACGTGGCTGTACACATGTAGAACATGCACTAGCTGAAAGGAGTTTTCAGCTACATCGAAATGTCCATTCACAAGTGAATTACGTCTTAAGGTATAGCCTCGTTTTGTGGCCTGAGGCTACGAACCAGCAGCGCACTTCCAAAGGGTTCCACGATGAGGATCCCCTTACTAACCATTCATTCTGCACGTGCACTAAAAACCGGGTAAGGCTGTAAGTATAGAGTTAGTGAGAACACCACAAGAAATTTTTGGTGTGAAAATGAAAGTCATGTTGACCTGCTGTTATAATGCTGAGACTACGTAGCGGTTGAGGCAGACTGACTCTAGCCAGTAAGTGGTTACACATGATCTCACACATCCCTGAGCTTTGTTAGGACTCCACTCGATCTGTCCGTGCACATAATCAACAAACCCGGGCATTGTGATGAACCTGCCACGCCTCTTGGAGCCACAATGCAGGGTGTGTAGTGCATTCCACTCCACCAAGGTGTTGTCAGCCCAGCGGATGGGCGCACAGGCCTTCCTTGACTACAAAGGCCTAGGCATAATGTCTGCACCTACCACCCAGGCACCATAAATGAAGCAACATTTTGTCCCCTACTTTTCTGCGGACACTGCATGGCCTGGGTTACAACAAAACTGGCTATTTTGTGTCCCATGTCCAGACATTCTGTTACCTGTTCAACGAGAGATATGGGGAACATGACTTACGTACCTTGACTCAGGTGCAGATATCTGCATGAAGTAGAGTCTCTCTTGTTGGAGACTGAGGGGGTAGTCCATTGTCGCTGCCAAACTCCTGAAAAGCATCAGGCATATCAAGAAAGCAAACCCTCAAAAAAGCCCATAATTATATAGGCCAAGACCTGACCTGTACATGTGATAGAGTTATGACATATAAACATGGCAAAAAGTAGATGTATAGCTATACCTTTTGCTCGATCGAGGACTGATCGAGGTACGTGCACTGCTACAGCTAGACGCGGGATGATCTACTTCTATTGTAGCACACTCACACACATGCAATTGAACGTCACAAAACTGAGAGGGTGGGGCTCATAATTATACGTGGGCGTATATAATCTCGCTTATTCTACAGCCTATCCGAGTTTAGCTTGTCGTATAATATATGTATAATATAATTATGAAGATGAGAAACTCGGTGAGGTGATAGATAAACCACTGAAAAATCCATGGGGCTAAGCTAAACAACCTAATGTGATGGAAATTTCATAAGCACAAAATTGATTATTCAATGCCAATGATGTTAGGACTACAGTAGCTCCGTGGAACAAGGCTAGGACTATGTGAGGGCAACCAACTGTGCCCGGGCTCTGTGGTGGTCCCTGTTGATCGACAGTGTCTTTGCGAGCAGCTGTTTGGCCTCCCTTTTGTCTCCCCTGGCCAAGGCAATCACACCAAGGTTGTAATACGGTTCATCGTAGTTAGGGTCATAGTGTAAAGCTGTTTCAAACTCCATCTTTGCTTCGTTGATCCTACTCAGCTGCCAAAGGATGGCTCCCCTGCTGTTGTGACCCTGAGGCAGGGCTGGGTAAGTTGCCACGCCTTTGCTGCAGAAGTCAAGGGCTTCAGCAAGTCGGCTTTTATTCTTGCCTACTATGTTTCCAACGCTCACATAGATTCGAGCAAGTTTCTCTTTTGAAGCATTTGGCTCATTCGACATTACTTCTGCAGCCTTCTTCAACACCTGTTGCATGGGAGAGAACAAGTCAAGTCAAATTCTCAATTTATGTAGCTGGTTAACAACACGGAAGATTTGAGCTTCTGAGATTTGTTCTATATAGTTGGTACTACTAGCTAAGAAACAACCTCCATTTGATTGCACAGTATTTAAACACTATCAAACTTCGTAGGCTCTGCCTTCTCTAGGCCATTGTTAGCCACCATCGTTGTAAACCCACCCCTCAAGAGTAGTTCAAATTCACCCCCAAAAAATAATCCGTACACTGACCACTTCTGTTTCTTGCAATCTATTCTGAGATCGCAGGAGCACCCCATAGTTTTTGTAAGCCTGTGAAACGTTGGGAGAAACTTCCATTGCATACTTGTACAGCTTCTCGGCCATGGCATCATTGTTTCTCTGTCGATACTGGAACCCCATGTTACCCAGCATGTGTCCGTTCTGCGGATAGAATCTCACCAGTGAGGTATACAGAGACAGTTTCGAGTGCCAGTCGCGGTTTCTCTGCAGTGTTTTCGACGAATGCATTACCAGCAAAAGTAAGAGCCCAAATTTTGCTGCAGAACTAAATAGTTGTCGTTTTGATTTCAACATGTGGTAGATCCCATAACCGGTGAGCAGACAGAACCCCATGCTGGGGAGGTAGAGGACTCTCTCAGCAACAACAAACCCGACGGTGAAGAAGAGGTTAGACGCTGGGATGTACGGAAACACCATCAGGGAAAGTCCAAAGACGGCCGCCTTGTGGTTGCCTTTCAACTTGCCTGCTTCGCTCTTCTGATAGTCATGTGCCTGGATACTCCACAATCCCAGAGTTGCTATGGTGCCGAATGTGACAAGAGTCAGCAGGTTGCGTGTGTCCCAAAGTGATGTTATGGGAGGAATGGCACCCATACGGTAGTCGTGGCAAAGCACGCTTGGGTTCAACAAAAGCCAGAAGTTGACAAAAGAGAGATACATCCATTGCAGCTGACGATAGGGTGAAGAGAGGGATAAAGCTTCATTGTCTATCCTGCATGTATAAGTGAGTGGACATGCATGCATATGAACAGTGCCAATTAAGTCCCATTCTGCCACATGCAGTATGATTATCTACAACATGACTTTTGTAACATACTCTTGAAATTTGGGTGCAGATTTCATCAGATAAAGCCTCAGTGCTATGAAGACAGCTGCAAATGCAGCCAGAAAGACCAGGCGTTTCAAGAAGAGTGTGAACCACGAAGGAAGCTGTTGGATTTTGGAGCCTTGCAGAAAATGTTTAAGCAAGATGAGAGAGCTTCTAAGGTCATTCTGTGGGCAAGAATAGAACAGTATTAATGTACAGGGAATCAGGGACACATGCACAGTCAGTTACCTCTCATACTAGCCTCGTTCCCCCCCCCCCCCCCCCCCCCCCCCCTCCAGCATTTCGTTGCTTGCAGTACGGAAAAGTGTACACTGTACTGCAAGTGAAGGAAAGCTAGGAGGGGCCGGGGAGTGAGGTTACTCTCATACCACTTCCCATGCAAAAGTCAGAGGCTGTATAGAAACCTCCAATTGGTCCAACTGTGGTAAGGAGTATAGATATTAAACCCTCCTCTGAACTACGGGACAACATCACTTTTACAAACGGGACAACATCACTTACAACGGGACAACATCACTTACAATGGGACAACTTCACTTTCAAAGGGACAGCATCACTTACAACTGGACAACATCACTTACAACGGGACAACATCACTTACAACAGGACAACATCACATTCGAAGGGAAAACATCACTTACAACCACCTACCTTATGGACGACAAAGAACTCGTACATGACACATACAGCAATGGCGGTAAATCCCTGCTCCTTGCTGAGCACAGAACACAGACAGAGCACGAGGCTCCAGCACAGATACTTGGCACCTGGAAGTTATGGACACCATTTGGCTTTACTAAGTTTACTTCAAAGTCTACTGTTGCTAATTACATACTGAGCTAAGAGTGATCCCTCTCAGCGAACCGCTGAATCTTCTACAAAACGAGTTTTGCATTCACTCTGCACGAGACCTGTCTCATCTAATTTGTTAGTGATATCAGTAGAGGAATTTCGTTTCCATAGTCTCGCAGGCCAGCCTCTCACTCTGTGGTGAGAGGCTGGCCGCCATAGTTGATGTGGTGAGAGGCTGGCCCGCGAGACTATTGCCAGGTGCCCGGTACTGGGAACGAGGCTAAGGAATCTCGTACCAGTTCCAATCCCCATATGGGCACGGGCCTGAATGCTGTTCCTGCAACCAATTCATTGTCTGCTGCCATTGCCACACCTGCATTCCCTTGAATTATTAAATGTTGGTTGCTAAGCAACAGACTAAAATGTCCACACAGATCCCACATGAATTTCAAACAGATCCCTTACATTATATTAATCTTGACCAGAAGTCATAGTAAGGGCATCGTAATAACAAAGATCCTTGTCAGCCAGTCATGTGAACTGTAACTACATACGTACATGTGTCCTAAGTAAATTACAAGCACATCCTCAGCATACTGACGTCAGGCTAGCCTCACCTGACATCTCATTCAGAATGGCCTTCCGGTAGCAGAGGAGGGACAGGAGGAAGAAGACAGCAGACAAGGTCTCGGCCCGGCCAACCAAACCAGCAACCTGTCCACGAGAAGGTCTAAGTACATTCACCAGAGAAAGACATGAATGTATATAGCCTAGTTCCCAGGCGCTCGGTAATTGGGGAGAAGAGTGAGCTCCTGGGAACAAGGCTAGAATGTATACTGACATAGCCTCGTTCTAGCAACTGGGGATGAGGTACCACCTGTACGCCGCCCCGCAGCGTTTCATGAAACGTTTCTGAAACATAGCCTGCCCTGACCTAAGTTAGCCCTTACCCTCACATGATACAGGTAGGAGAATTATGCATTCCCAGGCCTCCACGCCTACCTTTTTTGTTAACTGTACTGCATGCAAGCGACAATTAAATGCTGGGCGTGGAGGCCTGGGAAGGAGGCTATACCAGAGTACTTACAGCCTCAGTGTGTATGGGGTGCACAGCAAACAGCAGCCCGGCTATCAGTGCTGGCCACACTGCACTGAAAACCACACCACACAGCTGCACATACAGGTAGCACACTGCACTGTGTAAGAGCACATTCACCAAATGGTACCCCATGGGCTGCAGTTCATGCAGCAGGTAGTTCAGCCTGAATGTGGCCACAGTCAGAGGCCTGTAGGACTTGTGGCTGTAATTGCTGCTCATGGGGGTTCCCCAGAAGTCATTCCAGAGCAGGTTGGTCCAGGAGACATTTGGACGGAGATCCTGGTTATCTAGGACCACTGAACTATCATCGAAACAGAATCCACAGTCCAGAGTGTTCAAATACAGCAAGACTGCAACCAGAGCACATAGAACACCTGCATCCCGCACTGTCAGCTGAGCATCCATGATAAATTGATGCCTGCGCTATATACTTACTGATGAGCTTACATTATGCATGCCATATGCCCATAGACTTCTACAGCTGCTCCTCCTGTCTAGCAACTAGCTGTTGGAATGTATTAGTAAAGTTCCGGAACGTCTACTACGGTATATCGTGCCTCGATCGTGCATGTAGCTAACTATACACTAAATTAATGGGCTGACCCGTACCTTTCAAAGGACCAATTACCTTGCAACTTAGTTTACTGACTATACATGCCACATCTCACAATGAAGGCTTCTCCACAAATTGCTTTTGTGCTTCAACTCAAATTCCAGTGATGGGGTAATTACACACCTATTTTGACAACTGATGACCATGCACTCCAACGAGTGGGTGTGGGTATAGCGTCAAATATTTTTCCTGCTTGTACAGTCACAGCGAGCACACAATGCACAACAGACGATCGATTTTCAAAAACACAAAACACACAAATTTAAAAAACAAGAACACACTAATCATTATGTCAACGGCGCAGATGTTCCATTACAGCTAAAAATAAAAGTTACAGTTAATGCTGAATGTGGAGATGGATGATTTTCGGAGGAGGCATTGAGAGCTACCACTGTGAGGGGTGGAGAATCAGGTGACTGGTGAAAAGCAGATGAACAAAAAAAATATGTACTTGGACAAGACTCCAACAAGCACCAAACAATGAGCCATCAACAGTGCGTCTACTTGCGCTTCCGACTGTGCGTGTTTGCCCTTTCTCTCTCGTGTTGCTGTTCACTCTTCTTCTTCTCCAGGGTCTCCTGCTCTCTTTGTCGGTGCAGCTCTGATAGAGCCTCCATGGCGCTAAAATTCAACACATCGTAGTTAACCATTGTAGCGTCTGCAAGCTTAGGTGTAGCATCTGCAGGTCTAGGTATACCATTCCCACTAGCAATTGTTTCTTGCCCAATCATAACTGGAGTTGCGTCTGGTGATCTATTACCACTAGAAAGTGCTGATTGCTGCGAAACATCCTTGGAAAATTCCAGCTGCATATATGATGGTTGGTGGGGTTCCGGGACACAGGAAACTGAGGTGTTCCGATTCCTACTGCTCAGATCAAGGTCTGCATAGTGGGCCATTGGATCTCCTTGCACAGTTGGGGAAATAGCGGAGGTGTTGGGTGTGACATTCGCATAGTTTGGCTGTGGTTGGGGTACAGGAGTAGACGTCAACTGCTTGACATCCCCGCATCCCACATTCAAGTTCTGGTAGTTTGGCTGTGGGGGTATCATGGGACCTTTTGGTCCTACCGTTACGTTCTGGTACATGGTACCACTGCACTGCTCAGGGGTGGAGGTGGCAGGTCCAGGGATGATGCCATTGGCCCGTGGACTCCGCAAAACATCGCGACTACTCTCTGTCAGTGAGCTTTGGCTGCTGGCGCTACTGTCTGAGAGAGAGCGATGGCTACCACCTGTGGGGACGGTGTTCATCCGAGGCCTTCCTCTACCTCCTCCTCCTCCACTGGTGATACTACTGGTACTCACACGCGGTCTACTAGAATGGACAACAGGTAAAATCCCATTCTGTCTCTCCTTATTGTATTTATCAGTTTTTTCAAAGTCGATGCGTGTGTATGACATGTGGTGGGTGTCGGGTATAGGCAGGGGTACAGGATGGTCCTCCGGGGGCTTGTCAAATACTACTTCCTGATATTGGAACTTCTTAGGCTCCATGGAGCCGGAGGGAGGGCTGTCTGACTTTGGGGCACCAGAGTCCTGATTACAATCTGCAGGGGTACCATGTTCTGGTAGTTGGGCTGTTCACCTGGCGACTGTTCCTGCGGCGATTGGTGAGTTGGCGAGCTCACATTCGACCGTCTTGGAAAGTTCAATGTGTTAGTATCGGGTTGTGGGACTTCTGACGGAAGCGGAGACATCTCCCCGGGGGGCTGAAGGTTTCCCTGGTTGATGTTCCTGGCCACCATTGCAAAGAGTGTGGATGCACCTTGCGTTGAGAAGGCATAGAGACCTTCACCCCCCGGACACTTTCGCCCAGCCTCAAATGAAAATACATTTCCATCACACCCGTACTTTCTCAAAAATTTCAGCGGCCACTGCCATTGCTCCCTAGTTCTGCTGTCTGTGTATATCAAATCTGCCGCAGTCACTTCCATGATGCCTTTCTGGACGTACCGTTTATCGTCATTGATATTGATCACCTTGAACATATTCTCCGGTAACTTCTGGTCACTGATACAACTCCCCATGATGATGTCTACTCTCTGAATTCATGTAGTTCGCAGATCTGAATAGAAAGAGAACAAGTAGTTGGGGAATAGGCAGCATTTACAATGGCCTCTATAACAAATGATGTCATTATGATGTAATTGGTATTTTTGGTAGTAAGGCCAATGGGTTCTATAACAAAATGAGTTGAAATTGACACTTATTGCAGTTTTTATAACATGATTGTTATGGCAACAGCCAAATTTGATTAGGATATTATCAAGGTTGGCTTATAGTAAATTACCATGGCAACCTCAATCAAGGTCACTATGGTGACACACTTAGTGCTGACATAATTTGCACTAACACAATGTGGTCCAGGAATATCACCTTGAATTACCCTCGTTCCCAGTCCCACACCCATCTTTTCGTAGCTTGCAGTACGATAAAGCAGGGAGGGCCTGGTACATTTCCTCACGTGAGTGATGTCAAGGGTAGAAGACCTAAATGAACGTGGTCTCATGAACAGCAAGACATGGGTCTCAGAACAGCAAGAAGAGCGAAGGTACCAGGTAATATACCACACGCACCTAGCTAGTGGGGGGCGACTGTCATACTCACCGAGCGTTGAACGTGTAGATAGTTGAATAACACGCAAAACGTAGCGTCCTCGATCTGAAAATTTTGCCGTTTGTCGATTATGTCATGCTCACGTGAGAAAACGTACCAGGCCCTCCCCGCTTTATCGTACTGCAAGCTATGAAAAGCTGGGCGTGGGACAGGTAACGAGGAATAGTGAGTTGCATAGTGTGGGAAACTGGAGAATTACAAGCAGCATTATCACTCTAATTGCATAGTGAAAAGAGAGGTCTTCCAGCTCGCTTACTGCTTCTACACAGCATGCCATCCTACATATAGATGTCATTACATAATAATAGTGGGCCATTTCCCTACCTGGAGTTTGTGTACTTGTGATAACCATGTGATCAACTAAGTGGGGGTTAGGGAGTTTCACAGAACTTGTAGCTAATTCTGTTAAAGACGAGTTTAGACTATATACAGAGAATTGAAAGAGGAACTTGAAACACACACACACAATGGGGGCCCATGCACAGGACTAATGAGTTCAAGGAAACTGGATTAGTGCACAGCTGCCAGTGATCATATAGCTGGTAGCAATTCAATACTTGTTTACTACGAGCCACTTAGCAGAAGATTCCATCTTGAGTGAAGCACCACAGTACAGAACTTGTACACAACTTCTGCCTTGAAGACCATCATCTCATTTATAAAACGGGACCCACTCCGCAAAAACTATGTATTGTTTAATGTTGGAGGGGCAGTTAACAGACAGGAATGATGGCTACCAAGTATGATAGCTCTTCTTTTGTCCATTCATGCTGATTACAATGGTGCAACTGAGGCTAAAAGTTTGAGCTAAGTACTATGCTAGGTATCTTGGGCTAGGAATGAGATACGAAGCTGGGATTTGCACCATTGTGATCAGCATGAATGGAGCTTTCAAACGATGTCCATTTTGTTGTAGGTTGAATTTTGACCCAAAATAATGAAAAACCATGGTCGAGTGCGATTTTGGCAAAAAATGTGACCAATATTACACTCCTGGTAGGGGAAAAATTGTGCCGCGTAAATAAATAATCTAACCTAAACTAAATAATTAACGTTTGACTACTTACGAATGGCCTGCAAAGATTCTGACTACACCGTCGTGATCGCTATCATGCACTGTCCTCACCGTACAATTTTGGTGCTGAAATTCACCTTGGTGGTGGAGATATGAGCGCTTTTGTCTCGCCGTTGGCCGCCATTGCTCGAGCGCTCCATCGACTTCCGGTGGCAGTACCGTTCTTAGGAAAGGCACACGAACATTCTGACCACACGGCCATGATCGCTGTCGTTCACTGACGCTTACATGCCAAAACTCACGGTGCTGGCTAAGTTGTGAGTGCTGTCTTGTCTTCCTTTTGGTCGCCATTGCTCGCGATCGACTGAGCCACGTGGCATGTGCGTTAATTGGAACGAATTGCAATAATTAGCTTCGCTACGGCGAGGCAACCGCGGCGTTGCAACGGCTACCAGGAGTGCGGTTGCCCCTCGTTAAAAGTCAGTTTTAGGACATCAGCTGAAGGTTCTTTTCATGACGATCACAATGGTGCAAATCCCAGCTTCATATCTCATTCCTAGTTCAAGATATCACTGGCTACTCCGTTGATCCACGTACGCATTACACATTAATCATTACGCATACAGTCATATTACGCAGTGTTTGGAAGGAATTGAAATCTACAGTACCTCTGAGGGGTTTACCACAATAGTGGCTCTAGATCTTGGAGAAGAACCCAGGCCCCCTGGACTGATGGCTTAATGTCCCCCACTAGGCAACAGGGGTGTTTCTTTCTCTACAGGTGCACTCAGCCCTTTACCAAAACCGAGCAGAAGGGGTAATTTCCGTCGTGTCTTTTGGAGGGGTTTGAACCTGGGAAGTACACGTCCACAGTCTATCTCTTTATCCATTTGGCCACCAAACATCCCCAAAGGCACAACCCAACACTAAACAAAGCTGATTCCCACAGTGAGATTTCCCTATTAGCTAACACCTGGCCTTTAACTGGCACAGTAACCAAGCAACACATAGTTGTCTCAGGAACACATACAGATTCACTTAACCCCAAGCCATGTGAGTGGGTCTTGGTACCAGGCATGGCTTGGCACCATGCCTGTAAGGACACATGGGATGCAACTACAATACTACTGGAATGATCAGAGGACATTGTGGGGCAAACCTGCTTGAAACTTCTGTAGCCATTGAAAAGTACAGAACACACAGTGAGTTATGTATGAATCTTGGACTACAGATAAATCAAACTCAAGTAACACACAGGAACTGAGGCTGAAGTACATTTGCATACACACGTGTTATACACACTGCACACAGCAGCACTAACGGCTGCATACATAGACAGCTGACAGTGCTCTCATAACAACAGATACAAGTACCGTTTATACGCATGGGCTCTCACTACATCATGTTTACTTCCCTAACTTCCCATTAATTGGCCAATCATTCTAATTAGATTTCCCTTTGTCTTGCTGGCTTGTACTACTTCTTGTGTTTATTAGGTAATCATTCACTATCAATAGCTTCATGAGAACAGTACAAATTACACTCCTGGTATAGGAAAAATTGTGCCGCGTAATTACACTCCTGGTATAGAGAAAATTGTGCCGCGTAATGTAAATTACACTCCTGGTATAGGAAAAATTGTGCCGCGTAATGTAATTAATTAATTAATTAATAAACGTTTGACTATTTCCGAATGGCCTACAAAGATTCTGACTACACCGTCGTGATCGCTATGATGCAGTGACACAAAATCAAAATAATTGTGCTGAAACTCACCTTGGTGGGGGAGATATGAGCGCTTTTGTCTCGCCGTGGCCACCATTACTCGAGCGCTCTCTTCGACTTCCGGTGGCAGTACCGTTCTTAGGAAAGCCACACAAAGATTCTGACCACACGCCCGTGATCGCTGTCGTTCACTGACGCTTGCATGCCAAACTCACCGTGCTGGGGAAGTTGCGAGTGCTGTAATAATGTCTTGTCTTCCTTTTGGTCGCCATTGCTCGCGATCGACTGAGCGTGGGTGCCACGTGGCATGTGCGTTAATTGGAACGTACTGCGCTACGCAACCGGGGTTGCAACACGGCTACACGTACTTTATGAAAGGGTACTTGAGAGCACTCTAAATAATTATTTCTGATCATCCCTGTGTATAGCCATCATGGTACTCACATGATGTGTGATAATTAGAACGAACTGACACACTTAGCTTGAGCTACCGTTTAACCGCGGCTAACCAGGAGTGCGGTTGCCCCTCGTTACACTCCTGGTATAGAGAAAATTGTGCCGCGTAATGAAATGTAAATAATTAATAAACGTTGGACTATTTCCGAATGGCCTACAAAGATTCTGACTACACCGTCATGATCGCTATGATGCAGTGACACAAAATCAAAATAATTGTGCTGAAACTCACCTTGGTGGTGGAGATATGAGCGCTTTTGTCTCACCGTGGCCGCCATTACTAGAGCGCTCTCTTCGACTTCCGGTGGCAGTACCGTTCTTAGCAAAGGCACACGAAGATTCTGACCACACGCCTGTGATCGCTGTCATTCACTGACGCTTGCATGCCAAAACTCACCGTGCTGGGGAAGTTGCGAGTGCTGTAATAATGTCTTGTCTTCCTTTTGGTCGCCATTGCTCGCGATCGACTGAGCGTGGGTGCCACGTGGCATGTGCGTTAATTGGAACGTACTGCGCTACGCAACCGGGGTTGCAACACGGCTACACGTACTTTATGAAAGGGTACTCGAGAGCACTCTAAATAATTATTTCTGATCATCCCTGTATATAGCTATTATGGTACTCACATGATGTGTGATAATTGGAATGAACTGACACACTTAGCTTGTGCTACCATTTAACCGTGGCTACCAGGAGTGCGGTTGCCCCTCGTAATCTAAACAATTAATAAATGTTTGACTATTTCCGAATGGCCTACAAAGATTCTGACTACACCGTCGTGATCGCTATGATGCAGTGACACAAAATCAAAATAATCGTGCTGAAACTCACCTTGGTGGTGGAGATATGAGCGCTTTTGTCTCGCCGTGGCCGCCATTGCTCGAGCGCTCTCTCCGACTTCCGGTGGCAGTATCGTTCTTAGGAAAGGCACACGAAGATTCTGACCACACGGCCGTGATCGCTGTCGTTCACTGACGCTTACATGCCGAAACTCACCGTGCTGGGGAGGTTGCGAGTGCTGTAATAATGTCTTGTCTTCCTTTTGGTCGCCATTGCTCGCGATCGACTGAGCGTGGGTGCCACGTGGCATGTGCGTTAATTGGAACTAACTGCGATGCTTTCGCTACGGCGAGTCGCAGCCGGCGTTGCAACGGCTACCAGGAGTGCGGTTGCCCCTCGTATATAATTAATGTAAATAACTCGTTCGAGTCATAGGAATGGCGTACGAAGATTCTGACTACACCTTCATGATCGCTATCATGCACTGTCCCAACCGTACAATTTTGGTGCTAAAACTCACCTTGGTGGTGGAGATATAAGCGATTTTGTTGTGCCGTCGGCCGCCATTGTTGATCGCTCTCTTCGACGTTGGTTGCCAGTACAGTCTTACGAAGGCCCCACAAAGATTCTGACCACACAGCCGTGATCGCTGTCGTTCACTGACGCTTACATGCCGAAACCCACCGTGCTGGCTAAGTTGTGAGTGCTGTAATAATGTCTTGTCTTCCTTTTGGTCGCCATTGCTCGCGATCGACTGAGCGTGGTTGCATGTGCGTTAATTGGAACGAATTGCAATACTTATCTTGCGCTACGCGATACGGCAGGTTGCAGCGCGGCTACTTTATGAATGGTACTTGAGAGCACTCTAAATCATTTCTGATCTTCCTTGTATATAGCTATCATGGTACTCATGTGATGTGTGATAATTGGAACGAACTGTCACACTTAGCTTGTGCTACCATTTAACCGCGGCTACCAGGAGTGCGGTTGCCCCTCGAAGAAAATGGTAATTTAAAGTTTGGTTGACATTCGATCAACCCAGCCTCTCATCCTTTTGGCATGTCAGCCATTTTGCCAAACCGTCATCTCTATACTGTACATACCCACTTAAGAAACATTCCAAAGTGTTACCTAGCAACAGGACAAATAGATATCAGATTGACAGAATGGTGCTGTATCCTAGCAACACATCTGAGAAGTACACAAACGTGTGACATTCCACTACAGTACTGGAGTGGTTCACAAAGCTGGCATCTGATTGGTTTACTCAGGTCATGTGACTTAGTGCGTGATTAATAACCAATAGCATCTCCGTGATAGCCTCATTCCCAGGCCATTCCTATCACCAATCTTTGATCACTTTGTAGTATGCAAGTATATAGGGGGGACGCTTGGGAGATACATGGTCATGTGCATGCAGTGACGTCAGGTAGACAGATGGTAGACACAAAGAATCTCAAAGCCCTTTCTTGTAAAGTCAGTCTGAGAGATGGAGGCCAGAGTGTTCAAAAGGCACGCTCGTCATTCATGACACCATGGATGGGTCGACGCAAATATTATGGCAAGACACCGCCCACCTGTATGCAACCATCTGACAATCTGACATCATTGCACGTGACCAGACCTCCCAGGCCTTCCCCCTCCATATTTGGAAACTGCAAGCGATCAAAGGTGAAAATGGCCTAGGAAGGAGGCAAACTCCAGATTCCAGCTAGAGTTCAAAGTTCAACTGCCTTGGAGGGTCCAATATTCAACAACATGGTACTCTATCGGAGACACACACCTCCACCTAGGGTTCAAAGTTGAACTGCCATCCCTGCTAAGGTCCAGGAGTTCATTGTGTACATCTGCCACCAAGTAAGGAACTACTGAGCATTCTAGACCATCAATTACCATAGCAATATACCGTTTCTATGGCTGCTACATGACTGGACGTCCACTTTGAGTGAGCCCATGCCAACGTCTCAGAACACAGAAGCATTCAAGGGCAGAGGTGAGATCACAAGGCACAAAATACTGTTGGCATAGTTTCCGCACTAGGGCATGAGTGTTCTGTTAAACAGCACAAGTTTCAGCCAATTGCACGCCACGGAATCTATATTTAGCAACATTACATCAATCAATACATTAAGATTTTAAGTGTGTGTGTGTGTGACTAACAGAAGAGGATGTTCGGCAGGCATGAATAGACTAGTCACAAACAACCTTCATAACTTAGTCACACGTGGCAGTAGTGGTCAGAAAAAAGTTCACGCTCTATTTTCATTCTACCGTCGTTCTACAGTATGGCGGTACTTCATATTATGGTGTGAAATTATCGCGTTATACACACACCGTTTTTACAGTTTCAAGCTTTTGAACACTTATAGCAATTGCAGCCTATGTCCTATGCTGGGGGTAGTTCCTGGATCTCTCTCTCTGCTGGTCTTTGTTCGGTGTTCACAGCTTAAACAGAACCGAAGATACAGTGCGGGGTTTCTTTTAGGGGGGGCATTTGCCCCCCCCCCCCCCCCCCCTTGAATCTTTACTGCCCCCCCTTTGAATGATACCCAAGAAGTATTATGTATGCAAAGCTATTCATGCCTCCCCCCCTTACCTCGCCACGCTACGATTCCCCCCCCCCCCCTCGAACGATTTTCTAAAAGAAACACTGCCAGTGAGTGGGGCCGTCTGTATTCGGTGGACTGGACTCGGGACTGGACTGTGGGACTGGACTCACAGAAAGTTGCGCTCATCATTTTGAAGCATCAAACGCTACTAAAATACTTACATGACATGAATGGCATTCGGGGTAGCCGACCATGACTCGATATCAGCCGTTCCATCAGCCCTTTCTGCCAGAGCGCGTGCGCCAACGATGCACTGAATCGGCTCGTTCCCAGACTGAAATGGTCTGGGGACAAGAACAATGAATAATTATAGGCCTACAGCACAGGCGGAAAGCAGGAACGGAAGCGCCAGCCAAACTTGGCAGGAGCATGCATAGAAACAGTTCAAGAAGCTGCAAAATGGTTGTAACACTTGGTATACGAGAGTTTGCTAGCAATGACCGCCATGTGTTCCTCGAAGTCGTCGTCAGATCATGGACGAATTCGCACCGAAACGAAGTCGAGCTGGTTAACCGGTTTTGCATGGTAGGACCACGGCAGGCTGTCTACATGGTGACAGCTGTGTTGGTACACCTCGCGTACTTGGTAAGAAATTATCTACGGTGGCAGCTATATAGTGCCGTTCCGCAATTTCCTGTTTTCTGGCCTTCAGAAATGACGAGCGCAACTTTCTGTGAGTCCAGTCCCACAGTCCAGTCCCGAGTCCAGTCCCGAGTCCAGTCCACCGAATACAGACGGCCAGTGAGTGGCAGTGTGCTCGATCACTACCAAACCCCGCCCACGAGAGGCTACTTGCGCATAATATATATAGCCAAACCTGGGCTCAGAGTCTGGTACCGTAGTATTGTATGGCAGCCAAGGAAAATTCCTAAATCTGGTTGGGTTAGATGGCCATTGAAACGTGCCCCCACATTGTACATTAGATGGGGCAATGTGGTTTGTACTGTGTGGGGACTCGTGGGAGCACATCCTTTGTCTAGGCACAGAGGAATCCAGTGACAATGGAGCATCCTGCCTGTCTGCCGAGACCTTCTAATCAACACCCACTGCTCAACATAGTGAGCTACATGTTAGCCAGCCTCATTGGCCGTGGTGAAAACCTGGACCGGACCGGACCGACCGCAAGTGAAATAGCAATAATTATTACTTAGCTAAACGACTCGGATATTTTGCGCAAACTAATAACCATGTAGCACTTACAGGCAACTGCTGGAGGAGTTTCGTGGGACCTGAAGTAGCTTCAGCAAAGGTACTGTCTGTCCTCCAGCGTGACATGGCCTTTGGCAGATGCTATCACAGTAGAGGGAGGCACAAAGCACCTCCAGCGTGACACGGCCTTTGGCAGACGCTATCACAGTAGAGGAAGACCTCAAGCATGACACAGCGTTTGGCAGACACTATCACAGTGGGGAGAGGCTCTTGACATTGCACTTGGCAGTTGTGCATGCGTACATGATGTAAATGTCCGTGTTTGCAATGTGTGTTGATTTCTTCACTAATTGTTTACTTTTCCACCTGTAACAGGACCCAGTGCTCTATTGACCCTCCTACACCATTTAAAGCATGTTTAAGCATAAGAAGGCCTACCATCTGACAGACAGTTATGGCCAACCGCAGAGTGATAGGACTTCCACACATGCAACTCTCAACCCTCAAGCAGGTATGTTTCTCAAGGCCACTATACTATGGGTATGAAGTCGTATCCAGTTTGAATTTGAATTCAGCACGTTCACTGTGCAGTGGAACTTCCCTCCCAATAAAGGACAACCTCGACATAAAGGACACTGGCAAGTTGTGGCAAGAGAATGAATGTTTATTTTGGGTTGTCAGTATAGTTAGTGCTACGAATACTTCCTACTTGGAACACAAAGGAACAGCGCAGGGAGCACTCCTGACCAGGGAGACTAAACCATCAGCACATCTGGCCTAGCCTCATTCCCAGGCCTCCTCACCCCAGCACTAACGCTGGGGTGAGGAGGCCTGGGCACAGCAAAGGGAGCATCCTGGCCAGGGAGACTAAACCAGCAGCACATCTGGCCTAGCCTCGTTCCCAGGCCTCCTCACCCCAGCACTAACGCTGGGGTGAGGAGGCCTGGGCACAGCAAAGGGAGCATCCTGGCCAGGGAGACTAAACCAGCAGCACATCCAGCCTAGCCTCATTCCCAGGTCTTCTCACTCCGGTGGTACTGCAAGTGAAAATGCTGGGGTGAGAAGGCCAGGGAACGAGGCTGGGCACAGCAGAGGGAGCATCCTGGCCAGGGAGACTAAACCAGCAGCACATCCGGCCTAGCCTCATTCCCAGGCCTTCTCACCGCGGTGGTACTGCAAGTGGCAAATGCTGGGTGAGACGAATGGGAATGAGCCTGGGCACAGCAGAGGGAGCATTCCTGGCCAGCTAAACCATCAGCACATCTGGCCTGCCCTAAACAGAGCCCAAACAAATCACCAACTACTTGTCTGTAGTGCGATTATCCAATTAAGAAAGTGATACCCATAACACAGCTAAGTGGGTCACAGGAGGAACAAAAGAGGAGCTCAAAAAATTGCAATGCTCCAATATTTGGTGCGCAAGTAATGCAATTTTGCCAAAAATGTGTGATTGGGGGTCTTTAGTGGCTGTGCGTTTTGCGCTCTTATATTGCTCCTCCCTCAGTTCTTACAACTACTTTGCAGTCTCGCTCGCTTCACAGGTAGCCATTGCGCCAACTACGTGACTTCCCAACAATCTAAAGAACTATGGGCCCCTTTGCTATGATGGCCGCGAACTGAACGTCCGTATGTGTGGCAAGGAGAAATCGCTATGGTTCATTGCATGGTTGGACGTCAACTAGTTGTGTGCATTCAATGCTGACCCACTAATTACACTCCTGGTAGGGGAAAAATTGTGCCGCGTAAATAATGTAACCTAATGTATATAAATAATTAAATAATTAACGTTTGACTACTTAGGAATGGCCTACAACGATTCTGACTACACCGTCGTGATCGCTATCATGCACTGTCCTCACCGTACAATTTTGGTGCTGAAACTCACCTTGGTGGTGGAGCTATGAGCGCTTTTGTCTCGCCGTTGGCCGCCATTGCTCGAGCGCTCCATCGACTTCCGGTGGCAGTACCGTTCTTAGGAAGGCACACGAAGATTCTGACCACATGGCCGTGATCGCTGTCGTTCACTGACGCTTACATGCCAAAACTCACCGTGCTGGCGATGTTGTGAGCGCTGTAACAGTTTCTTGTCTTCTCCTTGGGCCGCCATTGCTGACTCAGCTCAATCGATCGACGTTGACGTACGTCGACCGAGTTAGCACGGTCCTCACGTGGCATGTGTGTTAATTGGAATGAGTTGCAATACCTAGCTTGCGCTACCGTCGAGTCGCAACCCGTTGCAACGCGGCTACCAGGAGTGCGGTTGCCCCTCGGAGCTACTCAAATAAAATCAATGTTCAATCTTATAAATTATTTGGGATGCCGTAGGCACTCACAAAGTCCGCAAAAGTAAAAGTACTAGCAAAATATTGGTACCCTCCAAAGCATTTAAGAATTGCTTATGCTTTGTAATTGTACTATTTGCAGTGGAAATTCACAAACAACAACAGTAAACAACAACAGTAAACAACTGTGCACTGATCAGAGTGTACTCTCTCTCCTCCCACTGCGTTCCAGAGCTGAACTCTAGAATGGACTAATCTCATTAACCACGAGGGACTACCAAGAAGTGTTTACTGGGTCTCTGAGTTCATTCAGAAGCCTAGTGCCAGAGTGCGCACATGCGCTTGAAGTGTATTGCTACACGTGCGCAAAGTTGCATCTTCAATGAAGAGACAGAGCAGTTTTCAGAAGTGGCTTGGTCATGTCATTGTGTGTGTCAGAGTACATGGCACACTTGCGATGCTGTCGCTGATAAAGACGGGAGTGTTCCTCTTCAACTTCTGACTGAATCCGCTCCATCCGAACATCGAGCTACTGCTGCCCTAGCTTCATTCTACCAGTCATTCTCCGCCATTCACGTTCGACTCAGTCTCCTTCAGATGGCTCCTTGACTTCAACAGAGTTTGCTTCAGCCGACAAGTCATCTCCTTGCCGTCACCCGCCCTGTTTATTATGGTCACATATAATAGTGGGGGCCTCAAGGCTCGTGAGATTCAACTTTTAGTCAGCTGTTGGCATTGTCTAAGAACATTCACGCTCTTGGTGGGACTTCACTGCACCAGCAAATGGTCATATGCTTCCTCACTACAATACATACAGGCATAACACACCAAGGCCTAACAAAAGACGAGGTGACAGAGAGAGATCAAGACCAAGTAGGTATCTCTTCCATCAACAGCGATCGACTTCCCCAGATTCATGTTTACCAACAAGGCAACGATAATACGACAAAAAATGTACGCTTGACAAGAGAGTGCGAACTTGATCCAGGTCACAACAACGGCGTATTTACGAACACCAAGTGCTGTGTTGATGTTGCGACATTCCTTGGCTGGGGAATTAGTACACATTGATTGTCACAAATAGGTTTTGTTTAGACGGCCACTGGTCTCGTACAGAGGGGTTCATTTACTGAACGATGATAGACAAATGGCAAGCACCCTGGTAGTCTTGCAGGCCAGACTCTCATGAGAAAGGGTTCAGTCAAATTCCTACCATCATCTTGAGAGCACATGCCCGATTTTTCTGTTAATTGGTTTTAAGTGGTGTGATTTCACATCACAACTCAATTACTGTCCCTCCTGCCTGGGAATTTGAACAGACCCTCTTCTGTATGAGGCTTTGGCCTGAGGAGACCACACCCCAGGGTACCTCTAAAGGAGTCCTCTATACATCACAATTGAAGCAAATCTGACAACCAATTCTTAGCCTCGTTCCTCTGTGCAGCGACATCAAGCCATTCAGGAAGATGAGGCTAACCAATTTGTACATCTCAACTCTTCTTCTTCGGTGGTCTGGGAATGAGACCTAGAGCCTTACATCCCGGCCATTCCCTCCTCTAAAGGAAGGTGAGGCTGAGCATACATGTAAGGCTATGCTACAGATACACAAACAGACGTTACTCTTCCTTTCTAGGAATTTGAATGACTCATGACTGGCAAAAGTCACAAGATTAAAAAAAGTCAGTGATTACTATCATGTGATGCGATTGGCACATGACTATTGCGTCACATGATGATTGGCACATGACTATCGCGTCACATGATTATCATGTGACGTGAGTGGCACATGTCTACCACATGACTACGACCACTGGGTACTATTAAGGGTTGCAGGGGAAGCACAATCACATGTATTTACAACTCCACAACACAGAAATAGTAAACAGAGTGTGGGATAGGGCACACAACAATGTTCATTTCCATGGCAACGGTGCCTCCTCTACCTGACACAAACCCCATGTGCGCCAGACTGCAATAATAGGATATCACAATTGTGTGTCAACGTGCAGCACCTGCTTGCTACACAACTCCCACGTGTCAACGTGCAGCACCTGCTTGCTACACAACTCCCACGCACTCTATATCATGTTGATGGTCAGGCTACAAATTGTTGGATGTTCAGTGTGGAGACACTGGGACAATATTGGCGTCTGGGACAAACAAGAGATATCCTAGGGTCTGGAATCCCCTAGAGATATTCTAGGGTCTGGAATCCCCTAGAGATAGATATCCTAGGGTCTGGCACCATCAGGAGTGTTAAGGATTACTAACATGACTATAGGATGTTCAGTGTGGAGTCACTGGGGCGTCTGGGACAAACGAGAGATATCCTAGGGTCTGGAATGCCCTAGAGATATCCTAGGGTCTGGAATGCTTCCAACCACCGCCAGGAGTGCTAAGGTAGGAAGGATTGCTGAGAGAGATATTGCTTCCCAAGGTACGTGATCACATGATGTTCAGTGTGGAGACATTGTGTGTGGTGTCTGGGACAAATGAGATGATATCCGACTGTCTTGATAGCACCTTGACTCAAGAACAGTGTGATTCAATTCGACTAGCAGGAACATAAACTCTATCTACAAGTACCATAAGAAGACTCTCTCTCATTAGGGGTTAACACTCAACTGACCCTTTGACATATCGACATCCTCAGATCCAATTCTCACCTCGTGAACACTTCAGCAGATTGCACCCACTGGCCAATTCCTACATGTACTTACAGCTAACCTTACTGGTAGGCGCCATGCTTACAGACTTTCCCAAATTAGCACGCATGTATGTGACATCACAACTGTCAATTAAGTGTCAAAGTGGCTGGAACTAGTCTGGGAATATTCTGAACACCCCCCTACAGGAGACAAGCTCATACCCAGCTGCCAAGTTGAGCCATTGACATTTTTTCTCTTCAAACCATACAACCCACCCACTACCAGCTGTTTTTCTCCATGACCTCCACTGAGCCAAAGAACTAATTTCCTTCAAGTTTCTGCTTTGGGATGCAATGGAATAACAGGGGCTATAAACTCCCTCATAAACAGAACAAAGTCAAGGAAGGATTCTCCCTCACTCTCTACCAATTTGACAAGCATAGCAGCACATTATAACAGCTGTGATTTCTGCCACGCCCTAGTAAAACAACTGCTGCCACTGCATATCATCTCTGCCGTTCTACATATCTCTACAGCTGGCAGCCCAAATTCCGGTCATTGTGCGCCTGTTTGTACATCCGATGGGAAGCGGCCACATAATCACATTACTCCAAAGGGTAGTTCGGAGCCGTTTACCCTTCGTTCCGGTTCATACTCCCCCGTATTTGCGCTGTCCTGTAACCAGAGACTTTTACTCCACTTATAAAAACCACTCGTGAATACAATTAGGACTAATCTATCAACACAGTAGGGTCTGTGGTGAGCCTTGCGGGTGCTATGGAAACAGCTGGTATGGGACCACCACTTTAACTCTTGGAGAGAGACAGTGGGGGAGAGTGGGTAGGGGGTTTGGCGGGGCATTCGAGTGGTGGGTGGGGTTTACAAGTGGTGGGTGTGGCTTATGAGTGGTGGGAGGGGCTTATGAGTGGTGCATAAGGAGCAGGATTATCAAAGGGTGAGTTGGTGAAACTATCGACATCTACTATGTTATACTGCGCATGATCCATAGACAGGCAAGCTAGCGAAGAGGATGCCATCAGAACTTCAGTACTGCCACAAAGCGGGGGATAGGCACCCAGCTGACTCTTGATTCCATAGGCAGATCGTTTTGACCTCACAGAACAGCAGTGGATAACTTGCTGTCACAAAACTAAATTGAAGCTTTCCCCATACTGATAACTGCCCTACTAAACAACAACAAACTCAAAGTCGCCACCTACGGGTTCACATTCACAGAAGGTGGGAAGAGGGAGGGAGGGAGTTAGGGAGGTAGGTGGGAGGGAGGTGAAGGTGAGTGACAATTGGGGGAGAAGGCGGGAGGGGGGTGAAGGGTGAGAGACATTGGGGAAGGCGGGAGGGAGGTGAATGGTGAGAGACATCGGGGGAGAAGGTGGGAGGGAAGTGGAGGGTGAGAGACATCAGGGGAGAAGGTGGGAGGGAGGTGAAGGGTGAGAGACATTGGGGGAGAAGGTGGGAGGGAGGTGAAGGGTGAGAGACATTGGGGGAGAAGGCAGGAGGGAAGTGGAGGGTGAGAGACATTGGGGGAGAAGGCGGGAGGAGGTGAAGGGGGGGAAGGTGGGAGGGGGTGTAGAAGGAGAGAGAGGGGGCCACAGAGGAGAGGAGGGAGGTAAACAAAGCTTACAAAGGTGGTGGGTGGTTTGCTTGACGGCCAACTCTACTGTGCCTGTATGTCGCTAGCAACGGCCACTTCTCCAGCCAACTCGATTATTCACCACTCACTACAGGTCATAGGTGGCTCCTTCAGGACTCAAAACACTCACAGTTGTGTGTCACCTTATTCCTGACCATGCCTACACTGGCATTCAGCAATGACTGGTTTAGGGACGGCTGTTGTGTACATACATGTACGTATCCCCTGAAAGCACCGCTGCCAATCAGTTTCAGTATTAGGACACTTTCAGCATGCATTCCAGCCACCTAATGTTATGTTATCTTGTAAGACACACATTGAAAGTGCATTGGTAGTGTTGCTATAGTAACGTGATGGATTCTGGCTAAATCCTGTACTGTATTGGTACGTACTGCATCTATGTATTGGTACATGCCCTGGTACATACAGTGTATGTAGCAGTCCTGGATAGAAATTGAATATTATTCTGGATAGAAATTGAATATTATCCTGGAATGCAATTATTGAGATAAACATGGTTAGCTTCATCACTTTCTAGTGGCCACTGTTCAACAGCTAGAAACACGTGACAAATCGCAGCAGCAACATGGATGCCTTGTCAAAAGAACTAACCAGGTCTCTGACTGAAGGAGAAACGGCTGAGCAAAGAAAGTGCAGTACAACAATACGGGCAGCAGCTGCAATTAATACACCCACTGGCAGTACCAACACAGAGAACGTTTAGCATTCACACTCCTTGTGAACTGTATACCCATTGCACAGGAACGCCCACAAACACAACATCTTCGTCTTTCACGAGTGAAAAGGACACCGAAAACTGAACCGTGTACTCTGAACGTTGACAGACATACGCATTCCACTGCAGGACTGAAGACACCAGA
This sequence comes from Axinella damicornis, assembly GCA_963931865.1. Lineage (NCBI taxonomy): Eukaryota > Metazoa > Porifera > Demospongiae > Axinellida > Axinellidae > Axinella > Axinella damicornis. The sequence goes on along the minus strand of OZ007508.1, from coordinate 2,572,144 downwards.
AAGATGGACACTCGACCCGGCGGTTGCAATGAACACCGCTGCAGAGGAATGCACTTGAAGGCAGCCATCAGAAGCAGCCAGACCTTACAAGGCAACTGCAACACACACATCAGTAACAGATCCTGTCGCAAACATGCAAATGGCAGACCCATCCCACTCAATGCCTGAAGTGTGCAGATTTGGGTCATTTCACAGGAATGCTGCTGGATAAGAGTTCACTCAAAGTCATCTAGACAAAGCTCATCAATTAGCCCACACACAGCTACATCAATCTCTCTCACTACAATGGCACACCAAAAGGTTCACTACCAACCTTACACACACACCGCACACCTACAGTACACTAGCTAAGATGGCACCACCTAACCCAGAAGGCTTTAGTGACCCCGAATGCACACTCACGGGGGGGGGGGGGGGGGGGGCAAAAGGCTCCAGTACCAACGTTTAACCCAACACAACCTACACCAGTCTTACCAGCTAAGATGGCACCTCCCGACCCGGAAGGTTCCGACCAGCTGCCTTGCAACCCACTGGCAGGTAGTAAGCAATACAGGGCAAGCCACAAGACATTATCAGCAGCAGTGCTGAGGAACTTAACCCTTGGTCTGCGTTCATTAATATTCATAACTTCCGCTCACGCGACTCGTGATCAATTTATTGCCTAGGTTACACATCTCTAAGGCTTCTCGCCGTTTAACTTACAATCGCGGAGTAGACTTCAAGTTCGAAGGCTAAGAACTGTCGAAGTATAGTTAATTTGTCTGCTAAGGGCATGATTGAGCCCCGACTATTGTTATATGGCTGCTACGCAGAGTTATACTCAAGCGCTCACCTTGGAACTCTCCCTGTTGTTGTGCTGTCGATGTCTGCCCTCCAGCGGGTGAGTTATTGGTGTTGATAGATAGTTCAATGATGCCTCGAGCCTATACTAGGCCCTTGAGCGCTACCAATAGCGTTCCGTAGGCGAAAAAGCCTGTCCATGCTGACAGTACACAAAACGGCGACAAAACAGTGAGCGCTTACTTATCTCTCGATCGGTAGGAGGAGCTTCTGATCGACTGCTGATATCCGTAGGGTCTGCCTCTTCATGACTGTGATTGCCATTATATTAGCAGGGTCTGCCCCGCTTCAGTTTAGCTCGCCTCGCGATCTTGTCGTAAATATGCGACAGCCGCATTTTGCGCGTGTCCGCGCGCGTCGCAATTGTGCGACAAACGCAGGCAGAGGGTTAAACTGGAGTGAAGCTATTCTCCAGCTACCATCTGTAGGCAGTAACGGTACACGGACTTCATACATCAGGCACACCTTTCAAAATATATGAATGGCCATTATGACTGTACTACAGTGTATAACGCAATCCCAACTGAGATATCTGATTGGTTGATGCGACTGTAGTATACAACCACAAATTCAGAAATCTGAGTGGCTGAAGGGGCTCCCAAAGTTAGGAAAGTTCCTCCCCAAAAAGTGCTGGGTTGAAGGTTGCATTGCTACAAACATAGCTACTTACGGCTATCACACAGTGCAAAGTGTCACACTTCCACTCACAGTGTTAACTTTAGAACCTATCTCTTGAGATATCAAGAGTAGCCCTGGCTGAGAACGCAGGCAGCTGACAGACTGAATTGTTACAACAATTCTACAACTTGTACACTAAATTGTTACAACTATTCTACAACTTGTACACTGCACAACAACACACACACACAACACTCCCATTTACACAAACCTGTGTGATTTCCCAAGGTCACACACATCAGGTGAGGGACAGTGAAAGTGAGCCTTTCTGAATCTTAGGGATCTTTCAGGGAGGTTCTAGGCCCCTGTTGAAACCCTTTCACAAGAGCTTAGATGTTAGGTAGACTGGATGAGTCACAAATTGGAATGCCCCTTCCCGTCCCATGAATGCAATCTTTTGCAGAACACAGTGTCCATGAAAATTCACCCACACACAATGTTCAAATGCAACGGAAATCGACTGCAGCTACTTCTCCAGTACCATTTAGAGTGTGATAGGCACATACAGCTCACAAACAACATGTCTTCAAGACCAACACTGAGCAGTTGGCCACAGAGAAGACATAGAGGGGGAGAAGATCTGTGTGTGGTCATTGCTAGCTAGCTAGCTGTTTGTTCCAAGCTAGTAGCTACAGCTATTCATAGCCAAATATTGCCATAGTTACCAGAGTGGCAAGGACTTGAACCTACAGTGTACTTCCTCTCATCAAAGCAAAGTGACCATTCCTCAGTTCATTTTACTCTCAGAACCTCCATACCAGCTTCCTGCATGGAAGCCACATTCCTACAAGTTGCACCTTGTACACCTTGTGTGTGTGTGTACCTCAGCCATCAGGGCCACCAAGCAGAACTTCAAGTAAGGAAGTACTGAGTAAAGACAGCTGGCAACTAAGCGGAATTTGAATTTGTCAAGGTAGTGATGTCACTAGCAGTGAGGGGAAATATGGCTGCTCAGGAGAAGTGGACTTTACTTCCAGGAGGCACGATAAGGCTTGTATGAGTGGGAGGGGAGAGAGGAAAGGAAGGGGGCAGCATTGGAAGGACAAGGAGGAAGGAGCAATGGGAAGGAAAACACCAGTCAACCATACCTTGCACATAGCAACTGCAATACATGAAGCTGTGAAGAAGATGGACATATGCATGGGCTCCCTTTCCCACTTACTGCTGGAATAAATTCCGACCACTTCTCCATAGTAACGTCATTTACCCTCATCAGTTCAATGTCAAGCTTTGGAACGAGGAGAGGGCGGGTGCTATCAGAAGGGCATGAAGCTATAGCTAGGTTGAACTCTGATGAACTCAACCCCATAACTTCTGCACACATACAACTGCAGGGTACAAATAAGCTCTAAATGTTATCGAATTAAAAGCAGAGACTCTCTCATTCAATTAAAGCACAACGCCATCCCATGGGGTGGGAAGTAACAGCCTATGTAGACAGCTGCGCCAAACGTTGCTGTAAAATTCAAATCAGACAGCTGCCATCAAGTTCAAATCTGATGATGGCTGCTGTCAAATTCCAGAATTCCAGTTCAAATCCGATAGACAGCAACTACTTCCTTCAGCATCAGTGCAGTAGTGTAGTCTCTCACTGAAACCCAGAATTAGGGTGAGCTGATTGCATTACAGAGTCTCTACAATATAAACACATCCTGTGCACAACAAACAGTTCATTGTGATCGTTAGGCACTGTACAACTCTACAGACACACACAGCATGCGTACACTACATGTCCACACATTGGAGTCACAAGCCCTGCAGGCTCAACTTGCAAAAGAAAGACGCAACACACAACATCATACACAGAAGAGCAAGTGGACAATTCATCAACAGGGATTGCAGAGCAGTAAAAATTGAGATGTGCTGTCACCCTTTATACCGCTATAGCAAATACTCTCGTAAGCAAAACGTTGAAATGGTTGGCGACAATGGCCACCAACCAGCAAGGACAGATCCTTGCATCAACAGGACGGGGGAAATTCAGCAAACAGGCATTGCCAGAGCAACGTCGGTTTCTTCCTTCAATACTGTGATGAGCATGTGGGCTAGGAACTCACTAGCTAGTTATTTTAACACTGAGACAAGAGATATTGGCTACCAAATACCCACACTCCTTACTTAATCCCTCTCAAGGACTTCAAGGGACATCAACTAAATTCAAAGCATAATCTGCATTCCAAAGTCAAGGACCTTGTAAGAAGGAAAACTACAAAGTACAGGCTCCACATAGCCATGATTCATGAGGCTATTACACAGAATAGTGCTCACAAATTCCACATTAATCAGCTGGAGCAAAAGGTGTTGTCTAGAACCCAGTGCAGACTGCTGATTCAACAACATTCCAGTTGCCCCTCACAGACTGGCATTGGTCAGTCAGCAACAACCAGACTAGCCTCCTTCTCAGGCAGTAGTCGAAACAGCCTGACAACTTACGCGAGTTCAAACTGTTACTTCCACTGCCAGAAAGTTGGCAGTACCATCAAATTTCAGAACGCGGTCACATGACAATAGAAATACTATGATGTCAGGTCGTAGCCACTGTGGATTCAATACTATCACAGTTCAATCAAACTCCAATTACATCATGCAATGAAACACTGCAGTCATGTCCATTTTTCTCAATAGCTGATCGCTTAATCACACACCAGTGTGCTCCGCATGATGATTTGGTTGTTCAACCTCCACTTGCCTTCCATAGCAGAACCTGCAGCAAACAGTTGTTTCTACGAGCAGGAAAGGACCATCCTCAGCAGTGTACTAATCTGATATTCACTGCTTCAACTGTAATTGCCGTGACGTTACATATACAGTCTAAACTCCCACAAGTTTCATCTACGGCCTGGGCCTGGGCCTGGGTCCTAGCACCGAGGCTGCAACAAACAAGCAGTCAAACAGGTGTTAGATACTCCCCTCAACTGGGCTGCCCTTCCCACCCCACCTGCAAAAGAATGTGGTCAACAGTTTTCACATTGTTGTGCAGGAATTCCCAGGCCTTAGCATGCAACTATATAGCACTTTCACTGCATCAGTACAAAAGTGAAGCTGAGAATGGCATGGAATTGGAGTTTTACCATCTATGGCAGCAACCATGGAGGTACAAATCAGTACCAGATGCTCCAGAACAGTACAGGCACACACACACCATGCACCCCTCACATCAAGCACCCTTCACACCATGCACCCTTCACACCATTGCACCACACCCACCATACACCCCTCACATCAAACACCACTCACACCATGCACCCTTCACACCATGCACCCTTCACACCATTGCACCACACCCACCATACACCCCTCACATCAAACACCACTCACACCATGCACCCTTCACACCATGCACCCCTCACACCACACCCACCATACACCCCTCACATCAAGCACCACTCACACCATGCACCCCTCACACCATGCACGCCTCACACCATTGCACCACACCCACCATACACCCCTCACATCAAGCACCACTCACACCATGCACCCCTCACACCATTGCACCACACCCCTCACATCAAGCACCACTCACACCATGCACTCCTCACACCATGCACCCTCTACTTTGACCTGAGATTTGAAGGTTAATACTAGAAATTATCACAAATCCTGTAGTGTGATTCAACTCCACAAGACATGGGACCGTACAAGGAACCTACCACTGGGTACACCTAGGGTAGCCCATGGCTCCAAAACAGGCCGTTTCAATCACTGCATGGCCTCACTCCTTGTGGGACGGAGGTTGCTGATCAAGGTCGTAATGAACTGCATGCCATATACACTGCTATGTGCTCTTGCACAACGGATATAATGAGAGGTACTCAGTCACCGCAAGATTTGTGCAAAAGATGATGTCATGAGTAACAACTGTCCCGCAAGTACGGGTGAGCAACAACAGGAATTCAACTAGAACTTCAAACGACTATCGTTCCAAAACTATAACATTGATTTCAGCAGAATGTTCCTGAATAGAAAACTAAGTATTGCACATGAAAGCTAGCCCCCCTCTATCAATATGTCCGTCATCAGTAAATGACATCTTCAATCTCTCAATGATATAATTTGGCACAAGCTAGAGAGATCAAAAGTCAGGGGCAAAACAATCTTGAAACAGAGCTACTATTGTGACCCCAAGGAATCACGTAACGACTGTACCATGGGGGTGTGCTTGCTAGTAAGGTGGCCGTGGTTGAGCTCGATGTAGCAGGACCCAGTGTTCTACCATACATAATTGAAACTGTGTTATTTGGCTTGGGACTGGTGTCTTTGCTGTACATCTCAAATGTATATTTTCTTCAATACCCTGTCTTGTAAGCCTCCCCAGGCTGGTTGCTTTTATGCAAATGACATAAAATTTTGATTGATTGATTGATTATTGTACATGTAGGTACCCCAGGCCTTGCAAATTATGCCGCACACCACTGGAAGGTAGTAGCTCATTCCTCGCAGCCACACTACTAAACCACACGGCACACGAAAGTAACCAGAGAACAGACACAACGGACACGTTCACACCACAACTACATCCACAGCCGGCTATACTACCCCGACAAGCACCTCGGGGGTGAATTGAACAGGGCAACTCTCACAAGTTACGACACGGATCATCCAATAATCATAGAACCATATTATACCAACGCTCACCACTTTCGGCTCTCTCCTCTCCTTCTTCCGACTCCTCGGTCACTGCTCGGGAGGAGCTGAAGCTATGGAAAGGCCTTTGTCAACACCCCCGGGTTAAACGTAAGTACAAGCTCTGGATCACTCTGTTCACACTTACAGTGCTATTTTTACACCACGAAAAGCTACCTACGGCTACGCTGGTTTCGTCACAGACTAGAGTAGCTATTTCCGCACTTCTTTGACTTTTGGCACTCGGCTAATAACATTCATTAGCCTCGCTTACGCGCACCACTGTAATTCTAATTAAAAATTAATTAACGACAGGGATATCCCCGCAAGCATGGCAGCGAACCACATCTCGCTGAAGATTGGCAAAGGAGTGGTTCACAGCGTGGAATTCTCCCCGTACCAGCGATCATGCAGCTTGTTGGCGATAGGAGGAAGTTCGCAGGTTACCATCAAAGCCTGCAACTTGAAGGTAGGCCTAGCACTAAAACAGGCGGGAGGTCATCTTTCATTTGTCTTTCGTGCAGGCACATGTATCAATGCCAGCTCTTCGCCCACACACTTACAATTCAGGAACCCACTCTGCAGTCCGGCTGCAGCTTGCTACAGTCTCTAGAGTTTGACCAGGTGCTTGATGTCCTCTACAGCGCCAGTGGCAGTGGCCGAGTGACACACATCTCTTGGTCACCAGCAGCTGCGTACGATGGAGAAGACAGTGTGAAACTGCAGTAAGCTATCCTGGTTTAGACTTTAGTGCTTGGTCCCAGACCCAAACCAACTCCAGTGCAGTGCTAGTATCCGAGGGTCTTGTAGCTTCGTTCCCATGTGACCTGGGAATGAGACTAAAGAGAGTCTGTAATACTGAGATTGCCACTTGGCCAATTTCTTTGACTGTCTCACTCTCAGACCAAATTCTGACCACTTGCAGTTTGCTATGCAGCAGGCAAGAGCGCATCATGACATCATTGTTTAAAAACAATGATGTCATCATGCGCTCTTGAGCAGGTGTGTGATGCTGGAAGCTATCCGCACTGGGGTTGGTTAGTTGGTTGAGTCAGTGACAAGTTTATGATAGCCTCATTTCCAGGCCCTTCCCACCTCCATATTTGGACTGCCTGCAAACTGCAAGTGCTCAGAATCTGGTCTGGGAAATTGTGGGAATGAGACAGTAGAGGCTCTGTTGGAGCTTCTTAAGTGGTTTCCATAGCAATCTGAGTACTACGATACTGATCACAGCTTGAACTTCATGGTCTGGTGATGATGCCAGGACCAGCATGAAAACCTTTTGTATTAGAGATGTGGTATTCCTGGGGTATCAAATCAAATGTGAACTGAACAATACTTGTTTCTGGTCATTGTAGTTTTTGTGCTGCCGGGTCTGATCACAAGATCAAGGTCTTCTCTTCTGATTTCAATGACACAACATCCGAGGTGAGTGTTCCACAAGCAGTTGTTGTATGCAAATTAGAGTGCATCAAGATATTTGCGTGTTCGATCACATGGGTCCTGATCTAGAGATGATGTCATTTCTTTTGTTTTGTGAGTTTTTTGGCTGTGTACTAATCGATACATCAAACACTGTATATAGCTGAATGGTGTACAAATACACATACATTCTGTCATAAGAAAACAGTTCTAAAGGACAAAAATGTATGTGTATTGGTACAGCATTCAGCTATACCCATTACTGTTTGATGTTGGAAACAAACAGAATGTTCGGCAGCAGCATTCCCTTAGCCTCGTTCCCAGGCCTTCTACACCTGGCCTGGGAGCGAGGCTGGCATTCCCCTGTTGAGTTGCCTACATGTATCAATTCCTTATGGTTGTGGACTGAAAATCACACACCACTTGAGTAACATGAAACTGACAAACAGTTGCTTTCACTGCTTACCTTCTGTTTGTTCTTGTTCTCGGACAAACTCAAACCATCACGAGTATCTCTCTCAGTTCTGCCAACTTGGTGAAGAATCCCCCACACAGTATTCATGAAATGTGGCCATGACAGCTCTTTAAGTTAATTAACCCTTTAAGACCTAACGTTGCATATCTGCAATGTGAGACTTTCAGCTTCATGATGTCACATCCGGCAATGTCCTTGGGAGATAGGTTCTGCGACAGCAGATAGGACGGGACAGGGCGAGGTGGGTGGGTGCACCTGGAGGGTGCAAACAGCATGGCCGTGTCTGGGCTCCGCGATAGATAGGTCTTGGTCGGCACTAGGAGGGCCAATTCTGCACTTTTTGGCGTAAATGGACTTAGAAAGTAGCTGTCTTGCCTTGTAGGCCCTCCATTTCCAGTGTTCATGGTCCGTTTTTTAGCTACGGCAGGTTGGCATTTCTCGGGGGGCTTGATTGCAAGCTCGTCAATTGGTGGGTGTGGTTAAGTCACGTATATGCTTAGTATAGCTGAAATTACCTGTGTGAGCAGTTTCGAGCCCAGCAACGCCAGGGAACAGAAATGAGGGTATGTTTAAGTGTTCTATAGATTGAAAATGACCTAGAGAAAGAATTTGGGCCCTAAAGAGTTTTAATTAAACAACTAGCCTCTTCTTACCTCAATGAACTGATCCAGACCATGGGGGTTGCAGCACCCTGCCACAGTGTATATAAAATCCCCCAAAGCTGACAAGAAAGGAAGGGGGGGGGGGAGCCAAAGATATGACTGGATCAAAATGGGACATCAAAGGATATTAGACCAGGAAAGGGGGGAGCACCCCGGTACCCCCCCTTTTGGGGGAAACACTGGCTGCCAACTTGCAATTTTTACCCAAGACAATCCATTATGCCACCAATGCTCTATGGTGAAATTTGTGACCCTATGGACTATGAACTGGGAGGTCTCAGGGGATTGATCTGGGTGTTAGCACAGAGTTTTGGTTGGCCCTTTGCCCTGGATCTAAAATTCATTGGGAAGAGATCTTTTAGGCGTTGTATTCTTTGGTGAAAGGATAAGCTATGCCTTAGGTCAGTATTGGTATTTTTATCTTCCATCCTACTAACAGAGGTTGGAAGGTCACGGAAGCAACATCAATGGCCTTGCCTGCCACCCTACTGATCCAACCCTCCTAGCCAGCGTGGGAGGTGAGTCACTGTGACCTTTTTGACTGTGCTGTTAACAGCTATGACCAATCAGAGAGCCACATTTAGCAACCAAACAGGAAGTGTAAGCCCTTAACTGCTAGATGTTTTAGCCTAATGTGAAGCGGTACAGTCATGTAGTTGCACATGCTGCAGCAGATAACGCAAAGACTTCCTGGTCCTTTTATCCTTTGATAAAAGTATTTACCTATCCTGCCGACAGCTGACTGGGTGTGTCGGCTATGGGACCTGAATGTAGGTCAGTTGCGGTCCGAGTTCCGACTGGGCTCCCCGGGCATGAGTGTACGATGGCACCCTCAGGACCCTTTGAAGGTGGGGGGGGGGGGGGGGGGGGGGGAGGAATGAGGAGAGGTGATGAGGGGTGAGGAGGGGGGGGGGGGGGGGGGGGGGGGGGGGAGTGAAGTGGGGGGTGAGGAGAGGTGATGAGGGGTGAGGAGGGGGGAGAGGAGTGAGGTGGGGGGAGAGGAGTGAGGAAGGGGGAGAGGAGTGATGAGGGGTGAGGAGAGGAGAGGGGAGAGGAGTGAAGAGGGGGGAGAGGAGAGGGAGGTCAGAGTAAGGAGGGGAAGTGATAACATGGAGAGGAGTATTGTTGCTCCAAGTGACATGTTCTATGTAACTCTTTATTTGTGACAGCAAAGGCCAAGCATTGCTGCTAACGTTGGTTCACTGCTCTTGTAGCCTTCAATCTCTGTCACCTTTACTCTGCAGTGTAGCCTCATTCCCATGCAGGCTCTCCCACACGGGAACATAAAGCAACGAAAGTAGTCCTGAGCCTTCAATCTTTGCCGAAGTCAACTTTGCTCCATGCTGCCACTTTGCAATTTTTTTGTTAACTAAAATAGAAAGCCGACACACATAAGTGTGTGTGTCTCTCCTGCAGCTGCTGGTAGCTGAGAATGGTGGCCGTGTTCGTTTCTATGACATCACCACTGCCACTCCCATCATGAGCCTAGATGCCCCCAGTCCCCCGCTCATGGCTGTAGACTGGGCGCCCACCAACAGCCTGAAGGTTGGGGGGGTTGCTAATGGCAACTGGTGCCTCTGGGACATTGCCAAGTCTAGGTATGTGGTGTGTACAATGTACATGTGACTCTATGTACATGTGTGTGCGTGTGTATTTTGTGTGAATACGAGGAATGGCTCTGTATTAACACTCTCGTAGATGTAGGCGGATAGTTCCAGCATGAGACTTTGATCTTGTGATGTCACATCTGGCAATGTCCTTGGGACTTACATGTAGGTTATTCGTCAGCTGAAAGGGCAGGGCAGGGAGAGGTGGGCGGGTTTCAGCACTCGGCCGATGTAATGTGACTGCTGGCTTAATTGGCCCCTTGAAAAACCTTGGTTGGAGTCGGGTGGGCTCCTCCTTTAGTGGTACATCCATAAGCTAAAAGAGACCTCCAGTGAAAAATCGTTAATGGGCAATTACATAATGTCACTTATTTAGTAACAGTGTTGTAATTGACAGGGTTGCTATGGCGATTACATGTAGATTAGGACCAACCTAGAATTATGCATGAGCTTAATTCAGCCAGAAAAGCATCTTTGACATAGCATGGCCTCTTTGTGCATGGTGCATGGGTAATATGTGTGCCCGAGTTGCCAGGGCATAAGTGATTTTTAGCTCTGAACTACTTTGCTGAAATGTTCATATTCTAATCAAGTACCAGATCATGTTGTCATGGTGACACTTGGTGATGACGTATGAACTACAGTTCTCTTATTCCTCAACACCTCATTATCTCTGTAACACATTAGGTGTGTACATATCAGCATCATGTATTAGACAACCATTTAGCCCACCATATGCACTGTATATATATACATGTACACACACTACTTACAGCTATAGTGTATGCATACACGCCTACGCCTCTTCACAGAGATAATTATATGCAGTACATTAGAAGGAAGCATATGCATGGTAGAGGTCAGGAATGAGTGTGCATGTAGGTGTGTAGTAGACAGCCTCTGTCCCAGGCTTCACCCCCCCCCCCCCCCCCCCCTCCCCTCTCCTCCCCCACGGCCCCCTCTCCCCACCTTCTTTTACGAGAGAGCCTACATGTACATGGGGCTGAGGCTATGTGCGTAGGAGCAGCTGTAATTAATGCATGGGATAAATTGACCAGGAAGAAGTATGGAGACAGGCAACATGGAAACCATGTGGAGGGTGTGTGGGTACGTACATGCATACTAACAAATGTAGGCATGTGTGGGCGGGCGATGTGCATTCATGTGTGTGATGGTTTCCTTTGAGGAAGAGCCTTCTGTGAGGGGGAGCAACAGGCAGCTCTATAACTGGATAATTGAATTGATTACCAACTCTTTTGTATGAAGCCTGTCCATAATGTGTTTGCATTATGTTGTTCATTTAACTTGTGTGTAGTTTGTAAGTGGGGCTTCTAATTAATACCCACCATGATTACATCATAAAATATTGGAATAGTGTGTGCATTATGATACTGCTTCAATATCAGTTCTTTTGCGGTGGCTTTGAATGGTATCTGTGATGAAATGAATAACCGACCAGTTCATGCAGTATATAGCATTGACACATTTCTGATCACAATTAAATCATTGCAATTAATAGCGACAATGACTAGCTACCTTGTGCTGGGACAGTAATATTACAATGCATACGTGTATAGGTCTATCTAGTAGCCGACTTGATACCTGTATCGATACATCATTTCACCGCAAGATCACGATCATTGAGTGTGCACATGCAGCATGCGAGCATGTGGAAGAATAATCGGGCAGTCGCACTGGAATAATGCACATGTACTGCTCGTCAGTTGGAGCTGCCAGTTGTTCTGAGCACCAGCACTGAGTCTAGTGACCTGGTAGTAGCGGCTCAGCAGCTGTCCACAGTTCTAGATCAGGGAGGGAATGAGACGATCAATCCACAGGAACCCGACTAAGAAATCGACGTTGATGTTGTTTCTATTGACTCGAGTAATTGATGCTATAATTGCCTGGGCCTCAAGGGATGGTCACTCGTACTTAGGGCTGCAACCGGGATTGTGACCCCGTATACGGCAGATGTAGGTGTTGACAGGTGTGGAATACAATATTACTCCGTATACAACCAAGAAGTCACACACTCGTGGTAGAGTTTTGCGACGGTCACAGGGTCACCGGTAGTTTAGCAGCATGGTCAGGCAATTTTTGGACGGTCACAAGCAGTGACCCCAGTCGCAGCCCTAAGTACAGAGCATAATGGAGTGACCACCCCTAGTGCCGCCTGACTATGCACAATATTATAGCGTACGATTGAGGCTTACACTCTGTAGGATAAAGAGTCATCCCACTGTGTTGGCCAGCTATCGGAACTTCAAAGGAATTATCCTACTTTCTTTCCTGTTGCAAACCTGAAATAGGAATTCTTTCCTGTAATTCAATCCATTGTTAGAAAGCTGTACCAGGAAACACACAAAGGGCAACATTGTACTACAGCTGTGTCTGTGACACAGAGTGGGCAGGTGGAAGGACAGGAGAACAGCTGCCAGACATGAATTACCTTCCCAGCTTTGAAGCTGAGGAGTGGGCTGGCGCAATGTCCAGCTACTGTGTTAACAGGTTGTGTGTTGATCTTTTGTGCCATTCAAACCTTTATCACACTTTTCAAGATCACTTAATCAGGTCAAATAAAGTCGTACTCAAGTTTGCTGGGTATTCAAGTTTTACCATTGCTGGGTCTCGGATTATAGTCTCACCTCACTTACCTCACCTCACGTACACAGATGTGGAATCGGTAGAAAAGGGCATAGTGACGTCCGCTTGGCAGGTTTTCTCATCTGTGCTGAGTCAGCCAGCATGTTGTGTAATATATTACAATCCTTGCCCAATGTATACATTCAACTTCACACCGATGTCGGCGATGGCTATAAATGGAAAGTCCTTGCCAAGCAGTGACCAGATGTGAGTCTTGGGAGGCTATCAAGCGGCTGCACTCTTCCTATGTAATAATATTATTGGTAATGGACGAACATGATTTTACTTACCCAAAATCAAGACTGCTGACTCAGCACATAGGGAATGTTGTCAAGTGTCACCGGTATGAGCTGTTGGTACACACTAGGGTGTAGTAGCAGTGGACAGAGCAATCTAGAAATTAAGGTGGAATGGCAGCACTAGGAGCTAGCCGTTGCCATGGTAATGCCAGTTATACCCACTGGAATTGCTACAAGTGGTTGGGATGTTGTATCGCAGCACCTTGTTCTCTCTCCTGGCAGCCAACCCCAAGAGGTGAAGACAGCTCACCACAGAGCCGCTGTGAAGTTCAGGTTGGTGAGAACCTCAGTCCGCGTATGTAAGTAATGTTTAAGTACTCAGGAAAGGTGTATGAACATTATGAGTATTTCGATTACTGTCTTGCAGTGACGCAAACGTATGAACGAGTTAGTGCTGGAATTATGAGCGCTTAAAGTATTATTTCCGGGTTAGTGCCATCTTGCCTACTCCCATTTCGCCTATTAGTCACAAATCATTATGGCAGTGTAATAACTGCCAGTCTTTTGTTGCGGGTCTCTCTCAGAGCTAGGATGGTGAACTTAGACCAGAGAGGCTCAACTGAGTTTCTGGGGAGTTTCGTTGGTATGAGGTTCAATAACAAAATCGGAGGTCATAAACTCTGTAAGTATAGAAAGAAATGCAGCCTGCATGTCTGCATGGGTACGGGTACAAAGAGGTTGCCAAGTAACAGAAACCAGGAATTTCAATTTATCCCACTACGGTCTCTTGATTACCTGTCACTGATCTCAATGCACCTGTAGGTGGTGTGCTCAAAGTGATAGTGTGTTTGCCACAATTGGCTATGCAGTACAGGTCAAAGTTCACCACACTGGCCACCAGAAGGTAAAAACAAACTAGCTCACCTGGTACCTGCACCCTTTGTACAAGCTGGACCCAGATTAATTACATTCATAACCCAAACCCATGTTATCCACTCCCCCTGCTGCCCCACCTTCTGTGCTACTGAAGAGCATATCTCCCAAGGTCTGAAAGTGGTATCATCAGGAGCGCATGAGCCACCGAAGGCGGTGAAGGAGCGTCAAACTCACCATGCCCGCCCTAGCAGAAGTAGCAGGTATTCACGCATCCCAAACTTTTTTACCTTATACGGCAAGAGGCCATTACGTAAAGACAAATTGACGTTTGTGCAGTACCACAAAGGCCTTCCATATAAGGTATGACCGTGAGGCATGAGGGATCATAACATGTCTATACTAGTTTGACATTCCTTCGCCGCCTTTGGCAGCTCATATAATTATACGCTCCTGGTATCATGAAGCTGAAACCTCCGTGACACCATTATTGGTACATGTAGTGGTTACTTGACAGCAGGTGTCTATCTTGATTCCCAAGAACCTTAGCTGGCACAATTTCATATGTGATCACGGTCACGTGATTTCAAACTGTGACAAAGTACTACAAAAATCACTTGACTCCATCAGGTTCCAATCTCATGTGACCTTCCAGTAGCCAACGGCCTCAGTTGGCACACGAGGCTACCCGTGCTGGCGGTGGGCAGTGACCGCTGTGTGGAACTGTGGAGTGTGGAGACTTGAAATCACCAGCAAGGCAGCGACTACTGTTGCTGACAATGCATGTCCTCCTGATGCATACATGATACGTTGGCATGTGTTTGTACCTTGCGTTTAGTCGACAGGTTTCAGATTCCTTGGTGTAATGTTGTACTGTCAGTGTGTACTGCAGAGATGTGTGGTCGCAAGATGTCTTATAGTGTGTTTTGGGATCAAGCTCAGTGTAAGTAAGCTGAGTAAGCCAATACTCCTGCACCAGGTTGAGTAAATCAAAGCATAATCATTATGCGTCATAATAATGTGATGCACTAATAATTGACCCCCAAAATAATGAACAAATTTTTTGCTGTCTATCCACCACTACACTGATGCATATACGTACATGTAGCAGCCGTGGTGAAAAACTGGCAGTGGGGTTTGCCTGGGAACAAAGCTACCATTGATGTATGTTCTCATGTTACTGGCTGCATGCTGGTAATAGTGTTTTAGTACGTTGACTGTAACTATTTTTAGTAAGGTGTTTAAATTTTAATTGTAATCAACCCATGATTGTAGCTAGTAGGAAATTGAATAGCTACGTAACCTCACTCGGACTCCTGCATGGCCAGGTTTTACCTATAATTAGGCTAACTACAAGCATGCAATAAGAAATTCATCATAATTATTATAACTCGAGCTATAATTAACGCATGAGTTGTATACCTTCCAGCTATAGGTTCCGTTTACAGACCTGTCAACTTTTGACGCTCATGCATGCCCTTTTCTAGCCAATTAAAGTCACCAGTATATAATTATATTATACCGAGGGGGATACCCTGACTCCCACATACATTCTGCCTGTGCACTAATATTATTGTGTCACACTTCAGGTCATTAGCCAGAAGTGTGAGTTTACATAATTATTATTATGGAGACCAAACTAAATCTCTGAGTACTGGTTATAAATATGAATTTCAGGATACAAAAAGAAGATCTGAGAATCAGCATTGCTCCACTTCATAACAATCCATTGATCGTGCTTGGTCTCACCCTCTGAATACAGAAGCATGGTAGCCGAAGAAGAAATGCTTCTTAGCTGACTGTCTTGAGTCTCTCAGATCTGGCACGCTGTCTGGGTAGAGGACGTGGTACCTGCACCGCATCGTTGTGGTAAAAGTATACGTGTCACCACAGTTAGGTACGCAGCAGTACTATTATAAGATTAGCCATGAGGTGGACTAAAGTTAACACTACTCACCTTGCATGTGCCTCAGACTTGAACCTCAGTCCCAGGCGGTGTGGGACACGGGAGCCCGAGGGAGACAACCGGTGGGAGAGTGGGGACACCTCCACACACTCCATACCATCCCCCTCAGGAGCACCACTGTTCACAATCTTTGGAAGCCTCCAATCCTGATAGCTAGTAGTGGTTGGTGACTGTTGTCCATGCAGGTGTGTAGTTGAGTTTGAGTGTAGCCCAACCCCTTGTGCCTGAGTGCAAACTCCACTCGTGTGAGTCAAGCTCGGTAGCTTTTGTTCCTTGCTGCTGCATGCTGGCACATTCACAGGGAGCGTAGTATTTTGGCTTCCATGATTAAACCTCAATGCTGATTGAAATTTGCTAGTGTTGTTTGCGGATGAGCCAATCTTTGTGCTGCTAGTTTCGCTGTCATCTGAAGCCACATCTGCACATATCTCAGTCTTGCTACTGCCTGGGCGATCTTTGCCTTTGCAAACCGAAGGTGGTCTTGTCCTGCAGTGTTCTGGTGGCAGAACTGCAATGGAGGAAGGAAGGAGACTGTGCCGGTGGTGCAGGTAGTATGGAATGTAGCAGGGCCACGTGGAGCAGCGGTAATTTCTGGTATACTTGGAGGTGATTCTGCCAAAGTGGTCGGGCAGTTCTTTCAGATGGGTGACCCTGATGTAGGAAGAAGGGTCACAATCAGTTGCAAAGTCTGATTCGTGTGCACCTCCATTTCCTTGCTTTTCCTCATATTCTGATAGATAGACAGATATAGATAATAGATAGGTAAATAAATAGATAGATAAATAGACGGATGCCAGTGATGAAAAATTACCATTAATTTCATCAGGCAAGTAGTGTTCTTCAATGTCCCCAAGTTCTGCATCCAATTCAGGACCAGTATTCCCTTCCCCTGCACCCTCAACTTCAGCAGCAGGAGTTGAATCTTCTCCTCTGCCGTGTGCCCCATCACCATCACTTGCTGCCCCGGCATCAAACACATGAAATGAGTTAGTCTTCTCTACAGAGAAGCGCTCTTTGTGGTTCTGCACAGGGACGGTCCGGTGCAAGTCCTCCAGCTTCTTGGTGAAGAAATTCCGGTGCTGCTGTTTGTAGTTTGTTGTGCAGTAGAGTGCAGAGTGCAGCTGCTGCAGAGTCTCAACAGTTTTGGGGGTCAGAACCTATTGGATCAGGCATGAGTATGTACGTGACAAGATATGCTGTACATCAATGCAATATGGAAACTATGATAATGAATTGCACCGTCCATTGTCACAAAGCTCTCAGTTTGAAACTTTGAATCTGTTGAGGGAACACTCAAAATGGTCATTTGGCAGTTTTCCTTATAGAGACGTGTGGCCTGCGCAGGAAATAGTGCCATTATCAAAAGTTGAAGTGTTCCCACAATGGAGAACGGAGAACTTCGAGTCTTTGACAATGGACGCCGTGGCCATCAAGGCCACATCCACAGGCAGTTTTCTTCCTGTATGGGAGTACCCATTCAAGACGTGAAAAACCAATACTTTATCCCCAGCACCATATAATCAGTACGGCCCCAGTCCATTTGAGGATCAAGGGGGTGACACTCCCATTGACGCCGTAGTCAGAGCTGCGACCGGGGTCAAGAAATCTTGACCGTCATTTTTGCTGCTTGACCGCTTGACTGCATCGCAAAAAGACTCCTGACCATTTGACTGCGCAGTATTTCAGCCGTTGACCGCTTGACCGCCGATAGTATACGGAAGAATGCGTAGCGACTGCAGTCTTTCCTTAGTATACGGGGTCAAGATTCGCTGATAAGCCCGGTCGCAGCTCTGACTACAGCGTGTTTGGGAGTGTCACCCCCTTGAGGATGTCATCAACCATAATATTAAGTAATCACTTATAGTCATCTTACAGTCACGGGCACTATACCTTGGCCCTCACAGTATTAATACGTACACCAGTCAGTTTATAAGTACCTCTTTGCTGCTTGCACTGGAGCCATCCTTGGTGGTAGCACACGGGAAGACAGCAAACTTGGATACGTGGGAAGTGAACGCCCCATTCCTGGGAAACTCCTCTTTCTGTTTTCGTAGCCTGCGAATGGGGGGTAAAAAATGTTACTTTGTTACACAGTGCTAATCCGAAACATGCAACTCACACAACTTCCTGCGTCAATAGTGGCTTTGGCAACCTAGTACAGAAGACAAACATGTTATTAATAGTCATTCCCAGATAATTATTTGGTGTACATTAATTACGAATGTAAAGGAACTCACAATTGGTCACATGGCCTGCACTGGCTTAGCTGAAGTTCTGTCACGCTGTACGGCTGATTTGGAGCATGACTAGAATGCAAGAAGGGAATTAACGTGATCTCAAGTCAGTTGTTTTTGTATGCTGTTGGGAAAGCTGTGCTTTTAACCTCTATTGCATGGGTTTCTTGTTGGGCAACTGCAGCGTTGAGCTGGTTGCCGCATTAGATGATGTTGACAGTCGACCCAGGTTGATCCCAGCTGTGATTCAACTGGGACATGAGCCACAACCATAGACTTACTCCAGGAGCTTAGAGCTACGTATATAGCCTGATCATGAACTGATGCTAAGATTCTAGGTGCCTGCCTCCCTGATGCATGAAGTGACTTCCAAGATATCAGGCTAAATGCTTATAGGCATTGAAGGGTGGCAGAGATTCCACCAATAACTTCATTTTGGGAACATGCATGTGAGCAGAAGTTCCATCGATTGCTCATTCTTACGATTAACTGGTAAGAATGGAACAAGATTTTCCCATTGAGAAAAGATAATATTCACTCACTAGTTGACACATCCAGTTCCGTAGTGCCTGTGGCTCCGGGAGATGGATCCCCTGCCGCTCTCCTCCACCATGCCCACTGCATGACCCACTCCTGCATAGCTGGTCTTCACCACGCCCCAAGTATTACCTTTGCCATAGGATGGCCGGACAAATTCACTGTAAAATAGAGAAGTAAAAATCACTCTTCCGTAGCAGTATATAGCTAGCCCATGACCCATGGCCATCCAATATTACATGCACTCACAAACTCGATCTGTGACATGATTGTATGGCCACCCATTGTGAGATGTCCAGTCACGCTTTTGGTATGCACAAGTACTAGGAGAACAGTTGCCACTTCAAGAGTAAGATCACTTTCATGAGTAGCACATGTCCTATTTAGTTTCGCGGGCTGTGCAGAGTCTGGCCCACAAGACTAACTCGATCCTATTCTGCATTCATAGTATCCAGCTGCAGGTTCGTAAGCAGGGTACGAGGCTAATAGGGTTTGACGTACCATTTCAGCCACTCCATGCTGTCCCTTTACGAAGTGGTCATTGGTCCGGTAGGAAGTAGGGCTATTAGGGTCAGGGCAGGTTATAGATGCGCGCGTTTCCGGTACTTATACCTGAAGTATGTACTTCCTGCCGGACCAATCGACGTCCTACCAATAATGTGGCGGTATATAGACTTACGTGATGCTGGACGGCGGTGACGCGCTGAACGGCGTGAAGAGATCGCTAGAGAAGAACGTTGGGCTGGTCTTCAGGCACACTTGGCGGGGAGGGAAATTGAGAGCCTGGAAGGCCGTGGGTGCATCTACACATGCAGAGGCCATTGGAAATGTCGTCTCTCCCCCCACTGCACTGTACGGGCCAGACGCGTCCGGACGTCTTACGCCATGACGCGATTTGTAGGCGCGACCGGAAGTAGAATCTAATTAGCCCCTCCCCCCGCTCGACAGGTCAAAGTTCTCGAGTAGAGTGTGTGTGAACGGCTGAAGATGTTACAGAACCTCTTCCTCCTCTCGGTGTCGTTGTGGCTCTTCATGTGTAGCCATGGCTTTCAACTGAGTAAGGAGAGCCGAAACACCATGGCTGTGAGAGCGCTCTACGAAGAACTGTTGGATAAGCCAAAACAAGAAGGAGATGTCATCATGGTCAACCTGACTGACCTCGTGTTTGAAGTTAGTGATCAGTTTCTCTCAGTTACTATTGATGCTGGAAACATTAAAGGCAACTGGAACACAATTGACTTCACTGCAACTCGAATCATCAACATGGCAAAGGCACTTGCACCAGCAATGCTGAGGGTCGGAGGCACAGACGGAGATTTTCTTCTGTTTGAAGAAACTACTAAAGAAAATGAGTTCACAATGAACGCAAGTCAGTGGGATGCTGTGAATGTGTTTGTAGAGGCAGTGGGCTGGGACTTCATCTTCGGACTGAATGTTCTCCTCCGTGTGAATGGATCCTGGAACAGTACTAATGCTGAGGAGCTGCTGACATACACAACGTCCAAGGGTTACAAAGTGAACTGGGAACTTGGGAATGGTAAGGGCTGAAATCGTCAAATGTACGGATGTTGGGCATGACAGTGCATAGTATACACAGAAAACTTTCCTCAGTATTCGAATGGAAACTGCACTCCTGGTAGCTGGTCAATCGATATATCCACAACTAGAGCTACATCAGTAGTTCGCAGTTTGTACGCATACCATACGTTAGCAATGGTGACTGACAGGACTAGACAGTGGAGTAGACAATGGAGGACAGAATCCTAACTGCCACCAAGGTGAGTTTTATCACAATAATATTATTACTATACGTTTGGGTAAGTGCGTGATACTGACCATGGCACAATTTCCCCCCTACCAGGTGTGTAATCATGTGATACTTGAGCTTCTTACAGCAGGAGAAACCTTTAATCCAGAACCAGTCAGGCAGTAATAGTGCTTGGGGGGGGGGGGGGGGGGGTTAAAACTGTCCAACAATTGGCAGTTAGCGTGCACTACAAAATTGAAGGAACCTCAGCCTTGCCGGGTACTAATTTAGCGATTTCACTTGTGCTTTGGTGTGTAGGCAGATGAAAGTACCACTCTACTGCCACACACCCTAGCTGCCGTACACCCTAGCTGCCGTACACCCTAGCTGCCGTAGACCCTAGCTGCCGTACACCCTAGCTGCCGTACACCCTAGCTGCCGTACACCCTAGCTGCCATACATACACCCTAGCTGCCGTACACCCTAGCTGCCGTACACCCTAGCTGCCGTACACCCTAGCTGCCATACACCCTAGCTGCCGTACACCCTAGCTGCCGTACACCCTAGCTGCCGTACACCCTAGCTGCCATACACCCTAGCTGCCGTACACCCTAGCTGCCGTACACCCTAGCTGCCGTACACCCTAGCTGCCGTACACCCTAGCTGCCGTACACCCTAGCTGCCATACACCCTAGCTGCCATACACCCTAGCTGCCGTACACCCTAGCTGCCATACACCCTAGCTGCCATACACCCTAGCTAGCTGCCATACACCCTAGCTGCCGTACACCCTAGCTGCCGTACACCCTAGCTGCCATACACCCTAGCTGCCGTACACCCTAGCTGCCGTACACCCTAGCTGCCATACACCCTAGCTGCCGTACACCCTAGCTGCCATACACCCTAGCTGCCGTACACCCTAGCTGCCGTACACCCTAGCTGCCATACACCCTAGCTGCCGTACACCCTAGCTGCCATACACCCTAGCTGCCGTACACCCTAGCTGCCATACACCCTAGCTGCCGTACACCCTAGCTGCCATACATACACCAGTTGTGAGGTGATGTTTGTTCTTCGTGCAGCGAAGTCAGGCAATGAACTCCCATGAACTTTTCTTTCTCTCTCCCCTAACCACAGAGCCGGACCTGTTTTCTCACTTCAATGTATCACTGTCAGGCCCCCAGCTTGCCAAGGACTTTGAGAAGCTGAGGTCTCTTGTTACTGAGAAGAGTCGTGCCACAAAGTTCATTGCAGGCCCTGATGTTGCGGGCATAGGTGACCTTTTTGCCAGGTATATAGTCATGTTAGGATGTAGTCTCCGTGGATGCTGCGTAATTTATATGTCTTCACCTTAATTGCAGCTTTTTGAAATCCATCGATGATGGCGTTCTCAATGCAGTAACATGGCACCAGTAAGTATATTATGGATGACTAGCTGGAAACCTCATCTAATGGTTTCTACTCTTTCCCTCCCAGCTATTATGCTGATGGGCATACAGCTGTTCTCCCGGACTTCTTTAGCGTGTCTCTCTTAGATCGCTTCATCACTAATGCCAATTTAGCCAGGATTTATGTGAACGAGGAACAACCAGATGCTGTGCTATGGCTGGGAGAAACTTCCAGCACCTATGGCGGAGGCACTCCAACACTGTCCGATGCCTATGTTGCTGGGTTCATGTGAGTGGCCATACTGGATGTCCAAGACTTCAGGCTAGTCCCTGTGATGTCACAGGATGGTTAAATACCTAGGTTGACCTGTTGCCGGAATTAGATCCTGAAAATTAGATTGAGTTTTCAGGAAAACTGCCACACGAACATTGGTCCAGGCAACTCATACTGCACAAATTGATGACTCGCCTGTAATAACTAGCTATGTATGCAGAATCTGTCTTACAATCGCTCAGACCATTATATTTTATTCCATGCACCGGCCTAACTTTTTCTTTTGCAGGTGGCTAGACAAGCTCAGCATTGCTGCACTCACACACCACAGCAGAGTATTCAGGCAATCCTTTATTGCTGGAGCATACGCCCTCCTGGACCATGACCAGAACCCCTTGCCTGTGAGTGTAGCAATGATGCTAATGTTCACCAGCTGCTATAGCCTCATTCCCAAGCTCTTCTCCCCAATTACCGAGCACCTGGGAACATTATCCGTACTGTGCCACAGGATTACTGGTTGTCAGTACTGTACAAGAGGCTTGTTGGTACCAGGGTACTCTATGTGATGGACAGTCTGCAGGAGGGACGCTACGTCAGGGCCTATGCACACTGTGCGAAGCAACCGTAAGCTTTCAGTAGGCACATACAACTCTGAGATACCAATAGTTTATATCTCTCTCACCTGCAGCTACCCAGCTGGGTCTGTGGCGTTGGTTCTCCTTAACCTGCACACATTTGACACCAATGCCACCCTCTCCAACATTGAGCTGGCCTCCAGCACCAGGGACATGTACTGGCTGACACCACCAGGGCACATCACAGATGTGGAGAGTCGGTGAGCTACTGTTGCTTGAGCAACAATGCCCAGATCTGACTTAGTTATCCACCTCAACCCCCCCCCCCCCCCCCCCCCCCCCCCCCCCCCAAGTCAGGTGACGCTGAATGGTCATCTGCTGCAGCTGGTGGACAACACCTCCCTCCCTGAGCTGGAGCCAGAGGAGCAGGTGGCAAGCAACACCCTCTTCCTTCCCGCCCTCTCCTTTGGGTTCCAAGTCTTCAAGGAGGCCAATGCCAAAGCATGCATGTAGTCAGCCATGTGTGTCCCCAATGCCATGATTTGAGTTTGTCTGTCCATCGAGTAGTCCTCATCAGTGATGCAGATTATTTATTTACTATTTCACCCATAATTTTTGTCCAGAAAGATTTATGTTGAGCAAAGGATGACAGTAGCATAAACTATTCTCTGTGCAGTGACTCGGATAGTAAGTTTACTTTCGATCTGGCCATGTGTCTGAAGACCAACCCCCTACATATATAGTACATCCATGCATGCAGTGATGCCGGTGTAGGTGTGGCTAAATGTAGCCCGAGGGTAAAATCAGTTCTAGGAGCTAGATTCAGCTCCACTCTATCTTGTCTGCTTGTTTTCACACCCATTTACACCTGTGTAGGCAACGACCGACTCTAGTACGTTGGATCATTGCAGATACAAGGGAAGCAATGGCTCACGAGATGTCTGATGAACCATGCATAGTTGGTATATTATCTATGGGCTGCCTGCAAAACTGTATAATATATTACATGTGCATGCTCTTGATCTAGTGACTAATGGAGTTGGCCCTTGAGCAGTAATGTTGATCCCCATGGCATGCAATTGAAGCTAGGCCTATAGCTTGTAAGAAAGAACAACAAAGGTCACCAGTGAGGCTCAGAGCAACAGGTGGGATTCGAACCAGACCAGAGACTTTTGGTCCACAGCTTTTGGTCCACAGTCGAATGCCCACTAGGCCACCCCCCCCCCCCCCCCCCCCCCCGGTTGAGGTGTCTGGTTGAAAGCAGGTTAGCCTCCTGTGATTCCAGACATGCCTATCCAGCGCTCCTGAGGCTGCTACTTCGGTGTCTGACCTGTCATGGAGGGATGGGTGTGTTGCTAGGTTGTTGTTTTTTTTTACTTTTTGTTCCCCCCCCCCCCCCCCCCCTTTTTTTTTCTTTTTCTAGCTAGCTAGCTCAGCCACCTTTTCGTATTCCTTGTTTCTGTTCCAGGCTCGAGAGTTCTCTCTTTTTATAATAAGAATGCCACAAGTATGTATAGCCTTATTTGGTGTGCCTCTCCATGCACTATAATTGTAGAGCAGTGTGTTGTTCATTTCCTATAGCTAAGAACCTTGGCTATAAGGTAAAGCGGGGTAACTTGGGAACAATTTTGATATCAGCTTCCAACTGGAAGCAGATAGAGACTCGTTAAAGTTCTGAAGTTGGCATAGTCGTTTCCTCCATCTACACTGCAAATTTCATAGCTCTAGCAATATGTAGCCAAAAATCAAAATTGGAGCTACACAATGCAAAATAGGAGTGTAGCAAAAAATCCTGTTGTTTTGCACCAATTCAGCCCTAGTGCTAGTTTTACGATGGGTAGTTAAGTCATTTTGCACTGATCTGATCCAGCTGCTGACTTGCTGGTAAGTTTCCACTCTCAGAAAAATTGAAATAGAAGGCTCAAAGCTAGCTGGCTCCTGGACTTCAGACTTCAAGACTTGGTGTAAGTGTTAAACAGGCATAGTAGTTTGTATGTATCAAGTCTGAGCTTGAACTTCATCTTCTCCTCAGTGCTAGAAAACATTGCTCCAAGTTACCCCCATTCCGGTTACCCCGCCTTACCCCTTAATAACCGGCGTAGGTGTGGCTAAATGTAGCCCCTCCCATGCAGGTGAAAGTACTCTGCGTGGCTATGAGTGATATTGCGAGTGTGTGAACGGCTGAAGATGTTACGGAGCCTCTTCTTCCTCTCGGTGTCATTGTGGCTCTTCATGTGTAGCCATGCCTTTCCACTGAGCGAAGAGAGCCGAAACACCATGGCTTTGAGAACACTCTACCAAGAAATGGAAGAACTGTTTGATAAGCCCAAACAAGAAGGAGATGTCATCATGGTCAACTTGACTGACCTCGTGTTTGAAGTTAGTGATCAGTTTCTCTCTGTTACTATTGATGCTGGAAACATTAAAGGCAACTGGAACACAATTGACTTCACTGCAACTCGAATCATCAACATGGCAAAGGCACTTGCACCAGCAATGCTGAGGGTTGGAGGCACAGACGGAGATTTTCTTCTGTTTGAAAAACCTACCAATTGCAAGGAAAACCAACAGTCAGTAAATGTTTACTCAAATTTCACAATGAACGCAAGTCAGTGGGATGCTGTGAATGTGTTTGTAGAGGCAGTGGGCTGGGACTTCATCTTCGGACTGAATGTTCTCCTCCGTGTGAATGGATCCTGGAATAGTACTAATGCTGAGGAGCTGCTGACATACACAACATCCAAGGGTTACAAAGTGAACTGGGAACTTGGGAATGGTAAGGGCTGAAATCTGTGTAGTAAAAAGCTCCATGTTGTAGGGATGTCACGCATGGCCCAGACCCTTCTCACGACAATTAATGGGGCAGGGCGAAAGGGGAGGGGAAGGGGATGAAGGGTCTGGTGACTGAACATGACTGTGCCAGAATGCTGGTAGAGTCAATCAGATTAGCCTTGTTCCCAGGCCTTCTCACCCTAGTCTCATGCCCAGACCCCCCCCCCCGAGGGGAGAGACGGTCTAGTGAACAAGGTCGAATTTCTTGGGCTTATTACCGGAATGTGGTAAGGACCAATGAGATTGCAAGATTGTTAATAATTACGTAGTAATCGCTTTGAATACTCACAAGCTGGAGAAGACAACGGCCAAGAGCCTTTGCCATGCCAGTTTGCCCTTAGCGCTTGACTGTGTAAGGCAACGCTATGTCGTGGCGACAACTTCTGAAGACTTGCACTCGATTGTGCTAGTTGTGAGCCCTGTGACATCACTTAGGAAGGATCAAGTTGAGAACTTTGGAAGTGAGGTCAGTAAAGGGATCAAGTACAACTGAAGGGGGCCCTCTAGGTTCAAGCTAATGCTGGCCCTAGCCCTAAGGGGCTGTTCTTCGTATTTTACACCAGTAAGGTGCCTGAAAGGACTGTCAAGCAAACGGGAAGCAGATTCCATGAATGGCGAAGGATGCTTCAAAAACCTTCTATGGGCCATTTGTGAGCGTCAAAAGGTTAGTACATCTTCTCTCTCGATACGAGTAGCCATGATTGACATGGGTGCCTTCAGCGGACGCTTTCGCAGGCACTTAACACCACGGGATTATACAACGATTACACATTCTGTAGTATGCTTCAAGCCCAAGAAATTCGACTTCGTTCACCAGACTGTCTCTCCCCTCGGGGGGTGTGGTCTGAGCACGAGACTATTCTCACCCCCAGCATTTATTGCTTGCAGTAGTACTGCAAGTGACAAATGCTGGGGTGAGAAGGCCTGGGAATGAGATTGAAGCAGTCGTTATGGCATGCAATTTGTGGCACGATTTTCACTTTGAGCGCATGACTAGCACATTGAGAAGCTTCAAGAACTGAGCAAAGGTGTCTCCTTAGCAGCTTCAAATTTAAGGTATAGGTACTGGCAGTTGAAGCGCTACCAAAGTGAAGTAAGGATGGCTTCATGAGTCTCCCCATGGGTTCTCGAACATCTGAGCTTCTGTCTTATCTGAATTGTTTTGGAGGGCGACCCTCTTGCCTTGCCAATGTTGAGCACAACAATTAGTAGTGTGCATTATGAGCTGTGATTCATGTAGACCCTACACTGAGCAACAAATTTCTATAGTGGATAGCTGACAGTTTAGAACACTCCAGGAGTTCAAGCTTAGCAGGCATGCAGTGAACTCCCATCAACTTTTTTTTCCATCCCAACTACACAGAACCAGATCACTTCAACATATCAGGCCCCCAGCTTGCCAAGGACTTTGAGAAGCTGAAGTCTCTTGTTACTGAGAAGAGTCTTGCCACAAAGTTCATTGCAGGCCCTGATATTGCAAGCATAGGTGACCTCTTTGTCAGGTATATAGTCATGTTAGGAAGTAGTGTTGGTTCCACACCCTCCCACCCACTCCTCCCGCTTTAATTTTTTTTTTTGAGCAGGTGGGAAGGTCTTGGACCAAGGAACTAGCTGGTTGCATGCATGTATATTTTGGATAATAATTATGCGTCTTCACCTTAATTTCAGCTTTTTGAAATCCATTGACGATAACGTTCTCAATGCAGTAACATGGCATTCGTAAGTGTGACTGATTATAGTTGCAAACGTCAACTGATTATATTATTGTGGCTTCTACTCCCAGCTACTACACAAATGGACGGACAGCTGTTCTCCCGGACTTCTTCAATTTGTATTACTTAGACCATTTCATTAGTTATGCCAATATAGCCAGGAAGTATGTGAATCAGTACCGGCCAGATGCTGAGCTTTGGCTGGGAGAAACTTCCAGCACCTACGGTGGAGGAACTCCATCACTCTCGGATGCCTATGTTGCTGGGTTCATGTGAGTAGCCATACTGGATGTCCATTGCATGGTATCCCTAAACGGTGCTATTCACTCAAGCAGGCATACTCATCCCAAGACATAGGTGGCATATTGATATCATATGGATGTTGGGCGGCAATGCCATTCAGGTTTGAAGTGCCTATGATCTTTGTTACAGGTGGCTAGACAAGCTCAGTATTACTGCACTCACAAACCACACAAGGGTATTCAGACAGGGGTTTGTTGGTGGAGCATACAGTCTTCTGGATTCCAACCAGAACCCCTTGCCTGTGAGAGTTGGATGTAGCAATTGTACTGATATTCGCCAACTCCTACATACACCTTACTGTTCTACAGGATTACTGGCTGTCGGTACTGTACAAGAGGCTTGTTGGCTCCAGGGTACTCTATGTGACGGACAGTCTGCAGGAGGGACGCTATGTCAGGGCCTACGCACACTGTGCGAAACAACCGTAAGCTTTCAGTAGACACAATGACATAACAGACATAACAGCTGTCATTCTGTTAGTTTTACCCAGTTATTCAGCTGGTTCTGTGGTGTTGGTTCTCCTAAACCTGCACACGTTTGACACCAACGCCACCCTCTCCAACAATGAGCTGGCCTCCAGCACCAGGGACATGTACTGGCTGACACCACCAGGGAGCATCACAGATGTGGAGAGTCGGTGAGACTGTTGCTTGAGCAACAATGCCCAGATCTGACTTAGTTATCCACCTCAACCCCCCCCCCCCCCCCCCCCCCCAGTCAGGTGACGCTGAATGGTCGTCTGCTGCAACTGGTGGACAACACCTCCCTCCCTGATCTGGAACCCAAGGAGCAGGTGGCAAGCAACACCCTCTTCCTTCCCGCCCTCTCCTTTGGGTTCCAAGTCTTCAAGGAGGCCAATGCCAAAGCATGCATGTAGCCAGCCATGCTTCCTCAACTCCAAAGTTTGAGTTTGCCAGTCTATCAAGTAGTCCACATCAGTGATGCAGATCATCTATTCTGTTCAGCTATTCCCCCATACTTTTTTGTATAGAAAGATTTATGTTGAGCAAAGGATGTACAGTAGCATAAGCTAATTGCACCCATTACAAAAGAGATTATGTATTATGGCAGCAAAGCTATGGACATACAGAGACTATTAAATTTTGTGTGAGCAGAACGTTGAGAGATCGAATGGTTAGTTAAAACAATTGAACTCCAGGCCACCACAAACTGCAAAGATGCCAGTCCAGATCATTGAAGGCATAAACCTTGTAAAGCAAGCTAGGTAAACTTAATCAGCAGATCTCATCAAGAGATAGCATTTTCCCATTGCAATTTGGATTGTTGATGGCAATTTGCGTGATGTTTAGAAAAAAATAGCAGTTCAATTGCCCTTCATCGTGTAAAACACTAAATTGAGTTGTATCAACCAATCTTGCATAACTATTGTTACAAATTTTAGGGTATATAGGAGTTGGATGACCTGCTGCAGACTAGCTTGCTAGCTGTGGCTATGTTTTGCTCAGTACTTGCAGAGCTATATAGAGAAGGCATATCTTTGCCCTGTGTGTATGAATGAGCCAAAGTGCTTGGAATGTCAGGAAGACAGGGAAGAGATGCTTTCAAATGATTCACAAACCATTTTCACCGGGTGCACCACCAATATAGGTGTGTGTTTGGTGCCCCAAAAAGTGGTCCAGTTGAAACCAGTTCTGGTGGCTGCGGCCTTGCTATATATCATAGTCAGCCTCATCCCCAGGGTCCAGCCCAACTTTGTTTGTGGACAATAGCTGGTGTAGATCCTAAAGATGAGGCTAGTCAGATGAGGCTATTGTCAGACGAATGGCTTGCAATCATAATTTTACTAATGTAGAAATGGTACAAAAACATGGTGAATTTGTAGGAAAATGTGACCTTTTCACTTTCCTTATCTTAGCATCAAAAATTTTTACCTGATGACTAAGACCATTGTTGTACATGCACCAATCTCTCCATTTGTGCAATAAAAAAATCTCAACAAAATCACTACATTTTTACAACATTACTGTACCTCAAATTTTCATTTTACCACACTGTTAACGTTGTACCAATTTCTACGTTACTAATTTTTTCCTGTGTTTGATTTAATTTAATTTGACACAGCAGTGGCACTGGCTGACCACATAGTTATGATGGCACACTGGAACCCCAAGAATGAGATGATCTCCTTCATGTCAGAGCTGGGCTCCCCTACATGACCTTCTCTGTGGTGGCCACAATGCTCTGATAGGTGTAGGTGTGCACAGACTCCGCTATTCTTCCTTCCGAGCAGTCTGCCAACATCTTAATTGATCAATACAACAAATCTAACAGCTTGGCTCAAAAGAAGAAGAAAACTAATAGTAGCTATAGCAATCTGAATGTTTCATCAAATGAAAGCACAGACTATACTATTATTCGCCATCTCATAACAATTAGTTCACTTCCCAAGTCTTTACTCCCCCTAGTTCTGTATAGCTCGAACGATGGCTCTGGCTCCTTCAGGCACGAGTTTGATTCCTACACAACAGGTCATAATCACTAGAGAGAAGGGGGGGGGGGGGGAAGTGGTATAATTAATGTCTTGACAAAGCAAAGTCTGTACCAGGCTACCAATGTTCGAATTCCTTCCCGTTATCATTTGTTGACAATTAGCTACATGAGCTGTCATTGTGGAGGGAAGAGTAACGTAAATTATAAACCTGTATAGTCTGATGTGCAACGTTGCATGTCAGTAGAATGCTTCTTCATTTCCATTCTTCCTGTTGTTATCTTTCACAAACATGCATGTCATTGCTCCAACAGCATAGATTTCAACATTTTAAAGGACTTGGGACTCAGACCATTTTTCTTATCAGATTGTTATGAATTATACTGACTTAGTGCAGCGGCATAGTCAGACATATCAAACCAATCGTTCATTTTTTGATAAAAGCACCAAAATTGGTACACATATAGATCAATAGACTGAACATTTTCAGATATTGAGGCATGTGAAATTGTGCCTGCGTCAGCCGTGGTGGGCGGTTTCCAAAATGGCCGCCATGTGGCGTTATTCGACAAGAATAATGCAGTACTATAATGTCTTTAATACCACTTTTAGGGGTCTTAGGGTTCTTTTGCACAACTTGTGACTGCCCCATCCTTGCTAGAATTATTCTGTGTTTATGTGCCACATTACAGCTATGATTTCCGGAAATGGACATGCATATAGAGGTCCGGTTATTAATTATAATGAACCTTTCTGGGAACAGAAACCGGCATCTTGCAGGTCTAGTAGCAGGGATTCTATATAGGCTTTGAGAGGGTGGCTGAAAGATATAGGCATCTACATTAATTTGCATTCCTGCAAGAAAAATGGGCTGACTGCCGGGATTCATATTAGGGAAAACATCTGGGGTACAAATTAGTATGTTTGGGGTGACAATCTTGGATTTTTAAAGTCCAAAAGGAGCCAGTGATAGCATTCAAAAGGAGATGTGTTCTCTGCATTGCTAAAAGTGGTTACAGA
The DNA here is from genome assembly GCA_963931865.1 of Axinella damicornis. Taxonomy (NCBI): domain Eukaryota; kingdom Metazoa; phylum Porifera; class Demospongiae; order Axinellida; family Axinellidae; genus Axinella; species Axinella damicornis. The sequence goes on along the minus strand of OZ007508.1, from coordinate 2,541,042 downwards.
TTTGTACGAGTCCACCCAGAGGACCTATAGCTCTGTTGGGCATAAAACAGCAGGGTAAAATATGATTGTGCGAATGCCATTAAGGCAATTGCCGGTGCAATTACAGTGCAATGGATTATCATAAGACCATGGCATGGATAATCCTGGTGTTGTATATATTGTGTCAAGCAGACTGCAATTTAACTGTGATGTGATGAGCCAGGCATGCGGAGTTCCCCTTGCATGCAGATGAATGCGAAGGATCAACATGATGCTTGGTCTTTTGGGGTATTCTCTTTGACACCATAGCATTGGGAATTTGGCCTAATTTTGCCTACTAGGGGAAAATTTCAGAGTGGTTCCATACAGTTAGCATGGAAAGGCAAGGTGGTGGAACAGGAGAAATATATTCCCGGGATTGTCATAGAGTCGGTAGACTCTGTATGTAAGGATACGACAGACACGCAATATATGCTAATACAAAAAAATCTCTCCAAATCTCAGAAACGGTACACTTTATAACAATATACCAGTCATCTTCGAGTGTTTTCATGTCCAACAAGACTCCCAGCGTCGCGAAAAACCATCGCGAAAGTGCCAAAGCAGGCACTCGCAAAACGGGCAAATTGTTTTTCTTTCTTCTTCTTCTTCAGACAACTTAGTTCAATGTTGCCTCAATCTCTCATGATGGTTTTCGCACGAAACAGCAGCATTTTCAACCGAGCAGTGCAACGACCCATTGCTTTTTCACAACCTCTGTGTTGGCAAATTTCAGCTCAAACATGTGCCTGCTGCTAAAAAAGAATGACATAAACAAGTAATAAAATGAAAATGTAACAGGATGTAGGGGGCAAAAAGTAAGGAGACAAGGTAGGGATGATCACACAAAACAGTGAAGTATACAATCCCCCTTATATATCTTTCTTCATTATACACGTATATGGAAAAAGATCTCTGTAGGGGGATCGTATACAGTCAAACCTCCGAACAAAGGACACTTTGGGAACAATATAAATTCAAGTCTTTTGTCCTTTGTAGAGAGGTTGTCCTCTTCTCGGAGGTTCAAAATGTATTAGAACCATAGGCAAACCAATTATTTGGGACCTTGAAAAGTGTCCTTTGTAGAGAGATTTATTATATTGTGTCCCTATCTCGGAGGGTCCACTATCTGAGGTTTGACTGCACTTCACTGTTTTGTGTGATCATCCCTACCTTGTTTCCTTACTTTTTGCCGTTCTGGTATCCCTACATCCTGTTACATTTTTGATTACTTTTAGTATATAGCGTCTGAAGCTATAGGCAGTGTAAGGGTATACTTATGGATATTATTACCACTGAAACAACCAGTGCTACCACCAACACTAGCTGAGCCACAGCATAGTGCATTTTACTTATTTGCCGTTCATTCTGTCTTATTATGTCAGGCAGTTGGAATGTCGTAGCCTTGCAGTTGCCTCTCTTTTTCGTCAAACATATATATCTCCAAACACCCACCACATCTTTGTAGCTAACAATGCCTTAGCTTGCAGATAACAAAAATCAAGACACACTTGGCAGCCAATCATCATGCACAAAATGCTAAGGGCCTACAAAAACCGATGCAGTACACATGAATGCCTAAGCTCACAGTGGTGGAAAATGGAGTGTATAGGAAAATAAGCTTTGGACAAACTATGCTGACCCCCCCCCCCCCCCCCCCCCCCCCCCCCCCTCTTCCGAAAGCCAACTATATAATATTATACTACCCTAGATCTGAGGTTTGTAGTCTCCAAAGTCAGGGGTTTCATATACATACAGTGGCTTGCAACTGTGGACTTTTTCCGACTTGGAGATATTTGTGCAAACAGGTCAGCAACATGATATTTGGCTACATGATTGCATTGTTTATTTGTGTCAACAGAACAGTTTCATGCTGGCAATGAGTGCATTGGGCATACAGGGGATCAATGAGTTATGTTCAGTGGTAGCATTTATGGCCTACTGAGCAGTAAGGGATACAAAGCAATTGCAAGGGCCATTACATATTTCCGACATAGGATATATAGACAAGGCAGAGCATTTGACAACCCCTCCCTCCAGGCCATTGGGACTGGGAATCAGCCTATAATTATGGAGATCGCAGTTTTAGAATCAGGGCAGTAACCACTGTGGCAAAGGCATCCCATGCATACATTCCGCATTAATTTGTTGGGTAGAAGCGTATAAAATCCATACTTGAATGCCTAGACATGCAATGGTTAGTTTCATATCGTGATGGTAACGTTGTCTGCAGGTACATGCTGGCTAGCCACTGCATGTACTTATCTTTCTCGTCACTGACTTTCGTGCACGTGTTGTAGTATATATACTAGTATCACAAAAGATTATGCATCATACTCATAGGAAAGGGGAGGGGAGCCACACCCACGATAGAGTGTCCTATTGGGGAAAGTATACATCGATCTTCCAGTGGACAATGGTGGAAGGATCGACCACCTTTCCACCCAATCTCCCAAGGACTACGTATGGATATGCAGATGTGCACCTGATATCCATAGTTGGGGAGTGAAGCTCTCACGTGATCAGCAGCAAGTGAGTCATGTGATTGGAAAGCTCTCACTGCCACTGCTACACTGCATCGTTGACCTGACTCCCCTCCAATGAACAGTGGTAGCTAGCTGGTACCAATTATTTAATGGCCAATTGCAAAAGAACAGAGAATGACAGGCAACTGATTATGGGATGCCAGACAATGGTGAATCCGGGTGGCTGATTATTCACAACATTAGCAACACCAGCTGTGGAGACAGCTGCAAGCTGTAGCAGTAGTAAGTAAAGTATGGGTTATTCGATCACCCACCCACCTAGCTGTTCCCTCTTTCTTTCATACAGCCGCTACTGTCCACTACATGAGTCCTCTCTCAGCCAGGCGTTAAATTTGTGTTTGAAGTGTAGAAGGGCTAGAAGGATTGCCACTAAGAGTCAATTAAGACAACATTGCCAAATTTGGTAATGTTGCATGGCGGCCATTTTGGAAACCGCCCACCACGGCTGACGCAGGCACAATTTCACATGCCTCAATATCTGAAAATGATCACAGTATATTAATCTATGTGTGTACCAATTTTGGTGCTTTTATCAAAAAATGCACGATAGGTTTGATATGCCGCTGCACTAACTGGTCCTCCTAATACCGAGCCTCGTTCCCCTGCAGGCCTACCCCGTTTTTCAGTTCTTCGGTTTGCGTTGACGGATGCGCTCTTCCGCATCCGTGTAACAGAAAGAACGGGGTATAGGCCTGGGAACGAGGCTACCTAATACCCTTGGTCAATACAAATCAATCCACAACAAGACTGAGCAAGTATACCTGCCATTGTCAAAACACCAATTGTTAGGATCGTTGTAATTGATACACCTGTAAAAGAGAAAGCATCAAGTCATATATAGTGCATGACTCATCATCCTTCACCTGCTGTGAGCATGCTTGCAATTGGAGTTAGGAGGCAGTCAATTTACAACGAACAGGTCAATAATCGTATACCGGCAATGGTTCCTGGGAGTGCCAATAAGAGCATGAATGAGAGAACACCGTATAAACGATGATTGTCTGGTAAGCCTGCAAAAGAAACCAAAAATAATCGAGCGACCCATCATCCTATAACCTAAAATCTATACTCTTGATCCATATAATGACTGTAGATTTCACGTACATATCAGTACCGTCGAACCAAATGCTGAAAGTACCAAAACAGCAATCAGACGGTATTGATGTGGCAAATCTGTAAAGAAAGTGGCATGCAGTGATTATCTTGTGCACATGCATAATGATTAGGTGAAGCACTGGGTTCTTGTCATGTTGTGGTAGATACTTGAATCACATCCACGCTGTACATTCTGTAAGTGCTCAACTATATATATATACTGTACTATATACTATACTCTAACTGGTACTCGGTCATGCATGCATAATTTTATACAACGATCTCGCATATACTAGCCTGCCTTCTCACCCTGGGAACGAGGCTAAGTGCATACCTGGCTGTCCTTTCTATATAGCTCCTTTGATGGGAAGGGCCTGCGAATGAGGCTGTAAGCTATATATATATGTAAGGCTGTTCAGTAGCATGACAGTGGGCCAGCCCACACACAGTGCAGTATGCATGTAGCTAGTACAGACATTTTTAGTCACCAGTAACACTTATATATTTCTGTTTCTGTCAAGCTACAATGAATACAGTGTTTGGTGTGTCCACAAACTGTACCACGTAACAGGAGGAAGATGGCATCAGGTATTGTCCATGGCCTGCACAATTGAATAATACGGCTATGCATGGATATCCGGATATACTCGTAGTGGAAATGGTCTAGGAGGGTACCACTTCTTTATTTCCAGGCGGAAGAGAATGAACAGTTACTATTCTCCTTCCATTCTTGAGTAGATCAATATAGCTAAGTATACTTAGATCATTCTGGTTTCCAACCCAGACTGTATCTATCACACAATTAAAGTGAAAGCTTGAACTGCATGCAACACTCCAGCTTGAGTTCCACCCTGATTTTGGGGGGCAAACACAGTTATAGGGGCTTCAGCACAAGCCTTACAGATTCGGTACGCACCACCTCGTGCATGGGGCAAACAGCACATGCATGCCATGCACATGCAGACTAGGAATTCTGTCTGCAATTGGTCAGGTAAATACCTAAAATGCCATGCAGACAGGGGATCAAGCTTGCCTGGACTAGTAGTCTGTTTTAGGTCTAGCTATCTGGTTGGCTGGACTAGATATACCGGCAGATTTCACATCAGTCAATACTATAGAGTTAACGTTGTGAGGAGTGGCAGCTATTACCACAGGCATGAATATGAAGGCAAACAGTAGTGTTACAAATCCATGGTCAGCAAACTCACCCATGTGCTGTCCGATACCGCTGAAGTGACTGAATAGCTAGCTAGCTAGCTAGCTAGCTATAGCTATATATAGATTTATGCATGCCTGGTCTATAGTCAAGCGGCATCTCTGTTAGCATTTACGATTCTTATTCGCACTTACTTGTCAATGTTGTCATCCATGGTCAGCAATATGATGGCTGTCGACGTAGCTTAGGCCTATAGGGACACCGAAGTCCAACTTTTGAGGGCGTTTTTCGTTTTGGCAATACGCGCGTAATTATATATCCGCTTCGCGCATGCGCGAGATAAAGTAGATAACAGCGTAGACTATGATTAGCCTCGTTCCCAGGCCTCCGCCAGCCTCGGCTGCGAGTGGCCTGGGAACGAGGCTAGACTATGATAGCATGGAGGAAATCACCTTTCCACTCTGCAAGCTACTTAAATCAGGAACACATCTGCATATAATATAGCAAATTTGTTATTCGGCAATTGCAAGGGGAATGAGACTAGAAAAATCTTGATCCTGCATGCCATAGCATTAGCTACTTTCCCATTTTGCTGTTGTTGTGAACTGCAATATTATTTGTGCTATAGTCGTTGTACTAGTATGTTTACTTACGTAATTTCTAGTACTTTTGATGGTGTGACATGCACGTGATGAGTCTCCTGATTTTGTACCGCATGTTCACTTTGCTATCGAAGACAAGTCAGTTAAATCTGGTTGAATCTAGTGGAATTGTAGAAGCAAGAAGTGAATAGCAGGAGACCGAGACTGTATCATGGTCCTTTCGAGCAGGATAGAGGGCCAGCATTGAGAAGGAAGGCTATTTTTGATCGTTCCAGAAGCCCATCCCATTGAACGGTTGAACTATGGCTGAAGAAGCCTTGGCGCGCAAGAAGAAGATACGCGCCGCCCACCGATCTTCAGCCACCAGACTCATGGGTCAAGCTGGAGCCTTGATAGAAGCCACCCCCATAAATGCAGACGAACTGGCCTTGATGGAGACTAACCTCTCCGGCAAACTAACGACGCTGGAAGCAGCGAATGCAGAGATTGTTGAACTCACTCCCGAACCCCAGCTGGAAGAAGAGATCGGGAGAGCTGATGAGTATTCTGAGAACTTGCAGAGGAGCCTTTTACAAATTCGAAAGGCCCTGAAAACTCTGTCCCCTTCAACCACGCCTCCTCGTGACCCGCCATCGACCACGCCTCCTCGTGACTCGCCTCCGCGAGATCCGCCTACTCTTCACCCAGACGTGAGTGCTGCAGGTGGAGGGGCCGTTGGTAGTAGTAAGGTAAAACTCCCCAAGATAACCTTGCCCCATTTCAAGGGGAACCCCATCTACTGGACCGCTTTCTGGGACTCGTATGAGTCCGCGGTACACCTCAACAGTGGCCTATCCAATGTGGACAAATTCAATTATTTGCGTTCCTTACTGGAGAGGTCGGCCTATGAGGCCATCGCCGGATTAACACTGTCCTCGGCCAATTATGGCGAAGCAATTGAAATACTCAAGAAGCGGTTTGGGAATCGACAAATGATCATCTCAAGGCATATGGAGATCCTACTCAGCCTAAGTGCTGTGTCTGGCGAGCACGATTTGAGAGGCCTACGCCGCCTCTACAATGAAGTCGAGGCCAATGTCCGGAGTCTGAAGGCTCTCGGGGTGGAACGAGACTCCTACGGAACAATGCTGACCTCTGTGTTGCTGACAAAGCTACCCCCTGAAATCAGATTGCTCATCACCAGAAAGGCGTCAGGTGAAGACCTCACCCTTGAGACGCTACAAGCAGTCTTTGAGGAGGAGCTAGTCGCCAGAGAATGCTCCCGCGATCCAGCCCGGAACAACCGTTATCCTCAAGATAAACCTCGGCCCCCTACAGCGACAACACTTCTCTCAGGAACACGAGAGTCTAACAGAGAGTCCATGGCTTGTTGCTACTGCCAACAGTCTCACGCCTCAGTCGATTGCCATGTCGTGACTAATCTTGATGCTCGCAGACAAATCCTGAAGACCTCTGGAAGATGTTTCAATTGCCTCGTGAGAGGACATATTGGGAGAAGATGCCGCTCACCCCCTCAATGCCAGACTTGCAAGAGGAAACACCATCCAAGCATTTGCGACAGGACTGTTGTAACTGATCTGAAGAGTCCTCCCAGCGCAGCAGAGTCCACCAATGTATCGATCTCCACTCTGAACCCTGAGGCTCCGCCTTATGTGTCGAACCCCACGAGTGCACTCTGTTCGGCCAGCACGAAGTCGGTCCTTTTACAGACGGCCCGAGCCCTGAGCTACAACCCCCGGAAGCCCGATTCCCGTGTGGAACTGCGGATACTACTCGATGGTGGCAGCCAGCGATCCTATTTGACGGAGAGGGCTAGGAGGGTGCTGAAGTTGGCCCCCGAAGGGGAACAGCGACTCTCGATTGCAGCATTTGGCTCTGCAAGAGGTGGCCCCAAGGTATGTCCCATTGTCAATGTGGGGATGTTGTTGAAGGGATACCCCAGCATGACCGTGTCCCTATTCGTTGTGCCTATGATTTGTGAGCCGCTCATTGGTCAACCAATAGACGTGTGCATTAGTCAGAACCCACACCTTGCCGACTTGGAGCTAGCTGACTGGGCAGATCAGGGGTCTAGACTAGAAGTGGATGTTCTCATTGGGTCTGATCATTATTGGGACCTTGTCACTGGGGCTGTTTCCAAGAGTACCGGTGGCCCAACAGCAATCCATACCAAGTTGGGATGGGTCTTGTCTGGCCCAATAGCCGTGGGGGGCTCTAACCAGTGTTCCACGAATCTGATCACCACACATGTCCTTAGGGTCGACACCCAGCCTGACCCTTTGAATGACCAACTGAGGGCATTTTGGGAGCTTGAATCACTGGGAATACAACCAAATGAGAAGAGCATGTATGATGATTCCAGGAGTACTATCAAGCTCAGAGAGGGCAGATATGAGGTATCACTGCCTTGGAAGCAGTTCCATCAACCACTACCAGATAACTACAGCCTGAGCCAGCAGAGACTGCACGGTCTGTTGAAGCGTCTGCGCCAGAACCCCGCACTCCTACGAGACTATGATTGCATCATTCAGGAGCAGATTGAGAAGGGTATTGTAGAAGATGCCCCCGCCATAGAAGCGAATTCAACCCAGCTTCACTACTTGCCCCACCATGCGATAGTCCGTAGCGACAAAGACACAACCAAGCTACGGGTAGTGTATGATGCCTCTGCTAAACGAGATGGTAAACCCTCTCTGAATGACTGCCTACTCGTTGGACCAAAGTTCAATCAGAGGATCATGGACATTTTGATGAGGTTTCGTTCGTACCGAATTCCACTGACGGCCGATATAGAAAAGGCCTTTCTCATGGTCTCAGTTGAGGAAAAGGATCGAGACGTTCTCCGTTTCCTATGGGTGAACGACATCAATGAAGACGAGGTCAAGATTCGACCATTGAGGTTTACACGAGTCGTCTTTGGAGTTTGCTCTAGTCCATTTCTTTTGAATTCAACAATCAGGCACCACCTTGAACAGTACCGGAGTTCACATCCTGAGCTGATTGAGAAGCTTATCAACTCCTTCTATGTAGACGATGTTGTGACAGGGGCCTCAACTGAGGAGGAAGCCTTTCAATTGTACACCGATTCGAAGAAGATCCTCAAGGATGGTGCGTTCAACCTCAGGAAGTTTCGAACCAATTCGCTATCACTTCAACTCAAGATCAATGCTGCGGAAGACCAGGCTGAGAACCTGCAAGATGCCCAGAGTCCTAGTTTGGAAGAGACATACACTGATGCAACTTTGGGCAAGCCGCACAGCACAGAATCACCCACAGTGAAAGTGCTTGGGGTCATCTGGAACCCCCAAGACGATTGTCTGCAATTCTGTGTTACTGACATTGCTGAAGCTGCTGCGACTACTGAGCCCACCAAGAGAAATGTGGTCAGCATCATTGGTAAATTCTATGACCCATTGGGATTTCTGGCACCAGTGATCATCCGCTTCAAGGGGCTCTTCCAGAGACTGTGTGAACGACAGCTCCAATGGGATGAAGCCTTGCCTGATGCTCTTCAGAGGGAGTGGGAAGCTTTGGTGAAGGACTTACACGACAGCTGCTCAGTGTCCATCCCAAGAAGCTATTATGAGGGAATTGACGAGGATGTGTGCTCATACACCTTGGGTGGATTTTGTGACGCCTCTACAACCGCTTATGCAGCGGTAGTCTACCTGGTGATGAAGACTCAGAGAAAATCCCGTACCCAATTCCTCGTCGCCAAGACCAGAGTAGCCCCCATGAAGGCCCTCACTATACCAAGACTGGAGCTACTCTCTGCGTTGCTGCTTGCAAGATTGATCACTACTGTGTCCTCAGTGCTGGAATCCACCTTGCCTGACCTTCAGAAGAAGTGCTATACTGATTCAACAGTAGCCTTACATTGGATCAAGGGGACCAGCAAGGAATGGAAGCCCTTCGTACAGAACCGTGTCAATGAGATTCGCGAGAAGACATCCCCAGTCTTGTGGCATCACTGCCCAGGAGCCACCAATCCAGCGGACCTGCCTTCAAGGGGAATGACAATGTCTGAGTTGCGGTTGAGCCGTTTGTGGCGATATGGACCCGACTGGTTGAAGGATAGTCTGACCGCGAACGATGCTGATGAACTCGCTGAAATGCCAAAAGAGTGTTCTAAGGAGTTGAGGGCCAGCAACAAGAAAAGCCACAATCTGGTTGCCACTGAAGTCAAGCACACTATTGGTGATGTCATCCAGTGTGAACGGTTCAGCAGCTTCAGGAGACTGGTGAGAGTCACTGCATATGCCATGAGAGCAGTGAAGCTGTTCCAGGGCAAGAGAACCAGTCAGAGCAGTAGCTCGATTGCAATTCAAGAGCTGTCTGAGGCTGAACGCAGATGGATTGAGGACTCCCAAGGGAGTTTGGAGCGTGAGAAATCGTTCGACTCACTGAAGCCTCAACTCAACCTATTTCGGGATGAGAATGGTCTCTGGCGCTGTGGTGGCAGACTAGCCAATGCTGATATTCCCTATTCCACAAAGTACCCTCTCCTTTTGTCTCGAAATCACCCTCTGACTCCTCTTATAATCAACGACGCTCATCGACGTGTACTACACAATGGTGTACGAGAGACCTTGACGGAGATTAGGAGGAGGTTCTGGATTGTGAAGGGTCGGAGTTTGGTCCGAGCGATCATACACAGGTGTGTAACCTGTCGCAGATATGAAGGAGCTCCATTTCCGACGCCACCCCCACCTCCCTTGCCAGTGAGCAGAGTAACAGAAGCCCCAGCATTCAGTTTCACTGGAGTGGACTTTGCTGGTCCATTGACGATTCGCACTGAAGGTCCTAACAAGACTGGTAAGGCATGGATTTGTTTGTTTACCTGCTTTGTAACGAGAGCTGTGCACCTAGACATTGTTCTGGACATGTCTACACCGACATTCATTAGGTGCTTGAAGAGGTTTGCCGCTCGGAGGGGATTGCCTCGAAGATTCATATCAGACAATGGCAAGACATTTAAGGCAGCATCAAAATTCTTGAAATCTGTGTTCAAGGACGATACAGTGCGGGACCATTTGGCAGAGAAGGGATGTGAGTGGACCTTTAACGTCGAACGAGCCCCATGGTGGGGTGGAGCCTTTGAGCGTATGGTACAGTCCACGAAGCGATGCCTAAGGAAGATGGTCGGACAAGCAAGTCTCACACATGACGAACTCATAACTGCAGTCACTGAGATTGAATCCATCATCAACTCGCGCCCATTGTCGTATGTCTCAGCAGGAGACACTGAGGAGCCTTTAACACCATCCCATTTGTTGATTGGTCGCAGAGTTCTTAATCTGCCAGATCATCTTGGGCATTTGTGTGACCCAGGAGATGAAGATTTTGACATTGATTCGACCCAACTAACAAGAAGGACAAAGCATCTCAGCAATACCCTTAACCACTTCTGGAAGCGCTGGAGGAGTGAATACCTCGCCGAGCTGAGAGAGAGCCATAGACATCTCCTAAAGAAATCTCGAGGAAAACCCCAAGTCTCAGTGGGAGATGTGGTGATTGTCCATGAAGAGGGCCTTGCCCGCGGATTCTGGAAGTTGGGGCGGATCCAGAGTCTTATGATTGGGCAGGACGGTAAAACTCGAGGAGCCACCATTAGACTCGCTGCCAAGAACCGTTCCACTTCCTTGAATCGGCCCCTGCGGCTGTTGTATCCCTTGGAGATTGACAGTTCTTCTGAAAGCATGGATGCTCCGCAGAAGGCTCGAGAGTCCGAGAAGCAGGACGAGAATGCAGAGCGGCCCATTTGCCGGCCACGTCCCAGACGAGCCGCAGCTCAGAAGTCTGAAGAAAAGAGAAGACTTTGGATGAAGGACTTGACCGAAGATGACATTGTGTAACCTGTAAGTCGATTTGAACAAACACTTATTCTATATGATTGTGACTCTGTTGACCAGGTCTGGTCAACGGGGGGAGGGTGTTGTGAACTGCAATATTATTTGTGCTATAGTCGTTGTACTAGTATGTTTACTTACGTAATTTCTAGTACTTTTGATGGTGTGACATGCACGTGATGAGTCTCCTGATTTTGTACCGCATGTTCACTTTGCTATCGAAGACAAGTCAGTTAAATCTGGTTGAATCTAGTGGAATTGTAGAAGCAAGAAGTGAATAGCAGGAGACCGAGACTGTAACAGCTGTTTAATACAGCATTCAGGAAGCATCAACACTGAAGGATACCTCAGGAATGACTAAAACACACTTTCAACATCATAAGGGCATTGGCATCTATGTTTTGAATTCAAATTCAGTTTTCCCAGCAAAGTTGACTTTGTTTCAGTTAGTGTCTTCTCAATAGGCTGCCCTATACTCTGAGTCTCTTTACGCATAGCATACTGCTATCATTCTCGAAAGTACACTATCTTTGCTCATATTTTCTGGTGTTAAGCCATACTCAAGATGGTAAACAGCTTTCCGGTATTCTTTTACATCGTAGTGCCGCAGCGCGAGTGATATTGTGTCATTGCTTGATCTTTCGACATACAACGGGGCTGATACTTCTGTAAGCACTTCCAGTATTCCCAGTGGCCCTGGAAATCGAGTGATGCATAGCATTCACAACAGTGAGAATACAACATATAGAAGTATTTTCTATATAGTCTTCCATCATATTCATATTTCATATTGGGTGTCCAATTCTGGGTTGCAGTGGAGCGTGGTACTACAGTCTCAAAAGTTTGGGCTCTTCTTTCAAATTCATGTAGTGAAAGCATCTCTTGGTGGGGAGCAGTGGAGTTTAAATGAGTTCTGATGAACCATTCCCTCACATCTCTCTTCATGATGCCAAGAGTTGGATATGAATGTGAGGTAATTAAGATATGAAGCAATGAGTTCAGGGAATACTCTGGTCTGAGTTGGAAGAGTATTAAAGTCCAGTGTTGTGAACATGTCCGATTTGGTCGGATATGTCCGAATTCTGAACCGGATTTTTGAGGTCCGACAGATTTTTTGAACGTCACTATAATGTTCGATTATCTAATTCATACGCATGCGCATAACTTTACACAGCTGTGCTTTGCAGTGGCCCTATTGCACACTACTGCATTCTTCTGCCATGCCTAGATAGACCCCAGAGGTTACCTTTCCCCTCTGGTAGTACAGCACAACTGCAGACCAGAAGTATAAGAGGAGTTTGTCGGCTATACTACTATTGTTACAACCGGCCCAATTGCTTCAAAGACAGCAATAAGCATTCGCCACTACGCTAGTCATAGAACGTGGCCCTTCTCTTCAACAAACAGCTTCGGCCCTGAGCTTAGCATTGGCACTGACTAGTCAGTGCAAACGTCGACCAGCACTTGAATTCAACTATCCACGTAACCTAGAGCGATGCACAGGCTACTTTACGAAGATGGTTGCTGTTTAATAGTTGCTGTAGCTACAGAATCCATGAGTGAATCGAAAACCTGAAGCAACAAGGCATGATGTTTTCACCCATAAACTTGTTACAACCCAATCCATCCCGCGCACGCAGTCATACAGTGCCAGCTGACCTTCTCCAGTATCCATTTTCCTTGGCGCATTTGCCATTGGTTCGCCCTTAGATTCGGGGCGCGCCGGGCGCGGGCGTGGCTATTTTTACTTTAACCCCTTAGCTTCTGTCAGTCAACAATATTATGGGTTAACGTGGACAATAGAAGCCTTGCTGTAAAGTTCAGAAGATAGCGCAGTCTTTCAGTGCAATTTTCATAACTCAAGCTGCTGTGGTTCCTTTGAAATGCAGCCAAACAACTTGGTGGACATGGGTGGGGTAGCTTGGAACGGCTAGCTACTGAGCTAGCTACACAACTGGGCGATTCTGTTGCTCTGCACGAGTTCAGCCCTAGTGCTATTTGCAGAAGGGTAGTTAAGTCATTTTCCACTGAAAGTGAGATACAAGACTCAAGCTAGCTGGCTGGCTCCTGCATGTGCGAAAGCCAAAGGTCTTCAGACTTCAAGAGTTGGTGCAAGTATTGAGCAGGCATTAGCTACACCAAATCGGGAGCTTGACCACCATCTTCTACTCAGTGCTAGAAACATTTGTTCTAAGTTGCCCCACCTCACCTTATTATTCAATGATGGCAAGTGAGTTTTTGCATGGAATCGAGCATGCATGCAAGTTTGAAATGCGGTGGTAGCTAGTAATTTGTAGCTAGCTAGTAAGATTTCTGTAAACCGTATGAGGCTACAAATCTGGGTTTTGTACGTCTTTGAGCGCTCAAGCAAATTTTAAGCTACCGTAGTCGTGCGTTATTAGGCGCATGCGCCTATAACTCCACAGGAAGGAAATATGCGCCTATAAGTGAGATGCGCCTAATAACGCGCGACTACGGTATGTGTGTATAGCTAGCTAATATAGCTACAAATTCCGTTGGTTGTCATGATCAACAAAATATAACTTTTCATACTAAGAGATTGTAATTGAGCCTCCGCAGTGAGTAAGAAATGGAGTGCACCGTACCGGGGCATTCCCAGGAAAGAGTAGGGTGGCAGTGACAGGGAGGTTTGGAAGCCAAGTAGCTAGCTACTGTGTATGTACATGTACGTGTGCTGTGCCCTTCGTTTTCAGCATTGCGCAACTTGCCTATATACCTCATAATATTATTAGTGATCTTTCATGCATCTACATACATTCTAGCCTCATTCCCAGGCCCCGCCCAGCTATCCGCGCGTGGGAGAGCCTGTTAACGAGGCTACATACATTCCACTGTAACAGTTTGGTTATTGTTAGGGAGATACAGACTCCTGGATGACAATCTTGACAGACGGTGTCTCGTCCGCAAGCTGACCAACTGGAGCAGTTGAACCAAGTGCAAACAGGTCAACAACTCAGGGAACCAAGCAGACTTAGTTATACTCATTGAGACACAAATGTGAATGGCATTGTGTGAACAAAAGGTTCTTTCTTTCTTGTGACTTCATGGTTCAATCAACACGCCGCAAGTAGCTAGCTATAGCACTGTAAGAAAATGGCAACAGTATTTTAACATGTCTGAAAGTGCTTGGATGTGGCCTGATTTACTTGTTAGAACATTTATTACTGTTCAGTGAGTGCCTTCTTAATAATACTTCACCTTCTCCACCATAATAATTATGCCATCATAATGCTTGATTGTAACATAAATGACAATGTGCGAACACAAGGTTCTTTCTTTCCTGTGACTTCATAGTTCAATCAACACGTTTTAACATTTCTGAAGGTGCTAGATGAGGCCTGATTGAATGTATCAATTAGAATGACATTAATTCGTCACGGTTTAGTGATCCTGAGTGTAGCTATGCCACCCTTAGGTGCTATACAGAATACTCCACCATAAGTTCCACATTCATAATCTAGTATCGCTAGCTAAACGTGAAAATGACAATGTGTGTATGCATGGATAAACACAAGGTTCTTCTGTGCTGGACTTCTTGCTACAATCACCGCTTCCTATAGCTAAGTATCATAGTAACTTGGATGAGGTCTGAAACAGTGATTCACTGGCACATGCAGTCATGCACCATGCAATAGCTATGTGTCTAAATAGGTGTTCTGTAATGTTCCAGCATCTCCACCAATGCTGACAGCTATAGCTAGCTAAAATTAGGAAACACTGCATGTGTAACAATTATGCAAGTGATCTGCAGATTTGGCAGTCCTGCATGAGACCCTCATAGCTAACAGATCAGGAAAGCTAGGGGGGTGTTTGATCTTGTGGTCTGTCTTAAGCTTGATAATGTAATACAGGTCGGCCGACAGCTCACGATAATCGAACTCCCTTCCCTGATCTGCTATGAGAGTCTCATGCAGGGCCGCATGGTGCTTCGTTCCTGTGACTTCATGGTTCAATCAAGTAATGTGTCTCTTTGAGACCTCATTTTATACTGTAGTGCAGCGGCATATCAAACCTATCGTGCATTTTTTGATAAAAGCACCAAAATTGGTACACACATAGATTAATATACTGTGATCATTTTCAGATATTGAGGCATGTGAAATTGTGCCTGCGTCAGCCGTGGTGGGCGGTTTCCAAAATGGCCGCCATGCAACATTACCAAATTTGGCAATGTTGTCTTAATTGACTCTTAGTGGCAATCCTTCTAGCCCTTCTACACTTCAAACACAAATTTAACGCCTGGCTGAGAGAGGACTCATGTAGTGGACAGTAGCGGCTGTATGAAAGAAAGAGGGAACAGCTAGGTGGGTGGGTGATCGAATAACCCATACTTTACTTACTACTGCTACAGCTTGCAGCTGTCTCCACAGCTGGTGTTGCTAATGTTGTGAATAATCAGCCACCCGGATTCACCATTGTCTGGCATCCCATAATCAGTTGCCTGTCATTCTCTGTTCTTTTGCAATTGGCCATTAAATAATTGGTACCAGCTAGCTACCACTGTTCATTGGAGGGGAGTCAGGTCAACGATGCAGTGTAGCAGTGGCAGTGAGAGCTTTCCAATCACATGACTCACTTGCTGCTGATCACGTGAGAGCTTCACTCCCCAACTATGGATATCAGGTGCACATCTGCATATCCATACGTAGTCCTTGGGAGATTGGGTGGAAAGGTGGTCGATCCTTCCACCATTGTCCACTGGAAGATCGATGTATACTTTCCCCAATAGGACACTCTATCGTGGGTGTGGCTCCCCTCCCCTTTCCTATGAGTATGATGCATAATCTTTTGTGATACTAGTATATATACTACAACACGTGCACGAAAGTCAGTGACGAGAAAGATAAGTACATGCAGTGGCTAGCCAGCATGTACCTGCAGACAACGTTACCATCACGATATGAAACTAACCATTGCATGTCTAGGCATTCAAGTATGGATTTTATACGCTTCTACCCAACAAATTAATGCGGAATGTATGCATGGGATGCCTTTGCCACAGTGGTTACTGCCCTGATTCTAAAACTGCGATCTCCATAATTATAGGCTGATTCCCAGTCCCAATGGCCTGGAGGGAGGGGTTGTCAAATGCTCTGCCTTGTCTATATATCCTATGTCGGAAATATGTAATGGCCCTTGCAATTGCTTTGTATCCCTTACTGCTCAGTAGGCCATAAATGCTACCACTGAACATAACTCATTGATCCCCTGTATGCCCAATGCACTCATTGCCAGCATGAAACTGTTCTGTTGACACAAATAAACAATGCAATCATGTAGCCAAATATCATGTTGCTGACCTGTTTGCACAAATATCTCCAAGTCGGAAAAAGTCCACAGTTGCAAGCCACTGTATGTATATGAAACCCCTGACTTTGGAGACTACAAACCTCAGATCTAGGGTAGTATAATATTATATAGTTGGCTTTCGGAAGAGGGGGGGGGGGGGGGGGGGGGGGGGGGGGTCAGCATAGTTTGTCCAAAGCTTATTTTCCTATACACTCCATTTTCCACCACTGTGAGCTTAGGCATTCATGTGTACTGCATCGGTTTTTGTAGGCCCTTAGCATTTTGTGCATGATGATTGGCTGCCAAGTGTGTCTTGATTTTTGTTATCTGCAAGCTAAGGCATTGTTAGCTACAAAGATGTGGTGGGTGTTTGGAGATATATATGTTTGACGAAAAAGAGAGGCAACTGCAAGGCTACGACATTCCAACTGCCTGACATAATAAGACAGAATGAACGGCAAATAAGTAAAATGCACTATGCTGTGGCTCAGCTAGTGTTGGTGGTAGCACTGGTTGTTTCAGTGGTAATAATATCCATAAGTATACCCTTACACTGCCTATAGCTTCAGACGCTATATACTAAAAGTAATCAAAAATGTAACAGGATGTAGGGATACCAGAACGGCAAAAAGTAAGGAAACAAGGTAGGGATGATCACACAAAACAGTGAAGTGCAGTCAAACCTCAGATAGTGGACCCTCCGAGATAGGGACACAATATAATAAATCTCTCTACAAAGGACACTTTTCAAGGTCCCAAATAATTGGTTTGCCTATGGTTCTAATACATTTTGAACCTCCGAGAAGAGGACAACCTCTCTACAAAGGACAAAAGACTTGAATTTATATTGTTCCCAAAGTGTCCTTTGTTCGGAGGTTTGACTGTATACGATCCCCCTACAGAGATCTTTTTCCATATACGTGTATAATGAAGAAAGATATATAAGGGGGATTGTATACTTCACTGTTTTGTGTGATCATCCCTACCTTGTCTCCTTACTTTTTGCCCCCTACATCCTGTTACATTTTCATTTTATTACTTGTTTATGTCATTCTTTTTTAGCAGCAGGCACATGTTTGAGCTGAAATTTGCCAACACAGAGGTTGTGAAAAAGCAATGGGTCGTTGCACTGCTCGGTTGAAAATGCTGCTGTTTCGTGCGAAAACCATCATGAGAGATTGAGGCAACATTGAACTAAGTTGTCTGAAGAAGAAGAAGAAAGAAAAACAATTTGCCCGTTTTGCGAGTGCCTGCTTTGGCACTTTCGCGATGGTTTTTCGCGACGCTGGGAGTCTTGTTGGACATGAAAACACTCGAAGATGACTGGTATATTGTTATAAAGTGTACCGTTTCTGAGATTTGGAGAGATTTTTTTGTATTAGCATATATTGCGTGTCTGTCGTATCCTTACATACAGAGTCTACCGACTCTATGACAATCCCGGGAATATATTTCTCCTGTTCCACCACCTTGCCTTTCCATGCTAACTGTATGGAACCACTCTGAAATTTTCCCCTAGTAGGCAAAATTAGGCCAAATTCCCAATGCTATGGTGTCAAAGAGAATACCCCAAAAGACCAAGCATCATGTTGATCCTTCGCATTCATCTGCATGCAAGGGGAACTCCGCATGCCTGGCTCATCACATCACAGTTAAATTGCAGTCTGCTTGACACAATATATACAACACCAGGATTATCCATGCCATGGTCTTATGATAATCCATTGCACTGTAATTGCACCGGCAATTGCCTTAATGGCATTCGCACAATCATATTTTACCCTGCTGTTTTATGCCCAACAGAGCTATAGGTCCTCTGGGTGGACTCGTACAAATCTGTAACCACTTTTAGCAATGCAGAGAACACATCTCCTTTTGAATGCTATCACTGGCTCCTTTTGGACTTTAAAAATCCAAGATTGTCACCCCAAACATACTAATTTGTACCCCAGATGTTTTCCCTAATATGAATCCCGGCAGTCAGCCCATTTTTCTTGCAGGAATGCAAATTAATGTAGATGCCTATATCTTTCAGCCACCCTCTCAAAGCCTATATAGAATCCCTGCTACTAGACCTGCAAGATGCCGGTTTCTGTTCCCAGAAAGGTTCATTATAATTAATAACCGGACCTCTATATGCATGTCCATTTCCGGAAATCATAGCTGTAATGTGGCACATAAACACAGAATAATTCTAGCAAGGATGGGGCAGTCACAAGTTGTGCAAAAGAACCCTAAGACCCCTAAAAGTGGTATTAAAGACATTATAGTACTGCATTATTCTTGTCGAATAACGCCACATGGCGGCCATTTTGGAAACCGCCCACCACGGCTGACGCAGGCACAATTTCACATGCCTCAATATCTGAAAATGTTCACAGTCTATTGATCTATATGTGTACCAATTTTGGTGCTTTTATCAAAAAATGAACGATTGGTTTGATATGTCTGACTATGCCGCTGCACTACTGCAAGTCATCTTCAATCACGATAGCAGTAGACAATGGGCTTACTGAACTAGTGGTTTCATTATAGCGGATGATCCAGAACACCTATCGTTACCATGGCCAGACAAACAGCATGCAGTTGCAGCATCTATCGCTGCTGGCACACATGCAAGCCCCGACAACCTTTTCTCCAGTCCCATGCAGTCTTTGCCTCGTTCCCAGGCCGTTTTGGGACCAAAACGGCATGGGAACGAGGCTAATGCAGTCTGGCGCGGTTGCTGACCCTCCTCCATGCAGGCCTGCCTATCCACTTTCTGTGGCTCTTCGTGTAACAGTATGCAAGTTTATAGTAATGCGTTTTATCACTGTTTCACACTGTTTATATTGGAATACCCCGACTGTATACACGCTAATTAGATTTTACTTCCGGTTAACGGGTTCCCGTAACCTTAATGTAATTATTGAACGCTCTCCAATCTGATTGGTAGCGCCAACATTCCGGCGACGTCTACGAAAACCTGTCTAAAGTGACCAGACGTTCTTTTCCCCCTTTCCCGCGCGCAGCCCTCCCCTCCGCGCGCCGCGAACGTCTGGCCGCGAGACTACGCCGCGCGCTGGTGCAGTTCGCAGTCAATATAAGTCCTGGCAATTTCAGTTGTTGCGCAGTTATTACTTTCATCACTGCTGGCTACGAGTGTAGCTACCACTTATACGAGTCTCCCCAAAGCGGAGTGCGCAATGAGCGAAGATATTCCATACGGGCCTGAACAACAGCCATGGAGAAAAACCCTGTCTCCATGGGCAAGGGATGGAAGAAAACTTCTGATAACGCCACCGTCGATGGACCCCTTAAAGGTCTACAGCTTCCCTAAGGAGGAGAGGGATATTACTCCTGAGCTCTACCAAGTACCGTCTACAGGCCTCGACAAGAGGCAGAGCGGTCAGGCGCAAGCCGAGACTGCCATACATGCCGCAGTTCAGACTGAAAATTTCCTCGGGTATCAAACTACCATGGGGAACGACTACTCCGCAGTCTCTGCGTACCTCCCCAGCCTCTCCAACAATATCGGCGATCCCTTTATACCCGGTAGCATGACGATCAACACAAAGTGGATGGAGCGCAACGTGTTGGACTACTACGCGTCGCTGTGGAACGCTAAATGGCCGCACAACCCAGACGACCCAGATACATTCTGGGGTTACGTACTCACGATGGGCTCCAGCGAAGGGAATCTGTACGGCATGTGGAATGCCCGCGACTACCTGCAAGGGAAATTCATGATGAACGACCCAAGGACCCCAGCGCGTAGTCTCTACGTTCAGGCCAGGGCCTCTGCAAAGAACCCCAACGCCTATACTCCCATTGCGTTTTACTCGGAAGATGCTCACTATTCCATTGTGAAGACCACGAAAGTGTTGGAAATCAAGACCTTCTACGAAGTGGGTACTGAGCTTTACCCTGACGAGTGCCCACTGGGTGGTGATTGGCCAACTGACGTGCCTTCCGAAGGCAGTGATGATTGGGATGCGTCTGGCAGTGTTGACCTTGACAAACTTTGCAAGCTTGTCGATTTTTTCAGTGCAAAGGGATATCCAGCACTCATCATTTTCAACTGCGGTACCACATTCAAGGGCGCTTACGATGATGTTGAAGTCGGTGGTAAGCGCTTAATGGAAGTGCTAAAAGGCAATAACATGAAGAATCGTTGGGTTGAAATCACAAATCCTGATGATGGAACGGTCATTCGCCGCCGCCGACAAGGCTACTGGATCCACGTGGATGGAGCACTTGGAGCCAGCTACATGCCCTTCTTTCGCATGGCCTACCAGAATCGTCGCATATCCTTCAAACCAGCCCCAACCTTTGACTTTCAGCTGCCTTTTGTCTGCTCGATTGTCGCCAGTGCTCACAAGTGGCCTGGTTCACCATGGCCTACGGGAATATACATGACCAAAACTGGTCTCCAGCTTTTGCCTCCTTCACTACCCGGCTACATAGGCTCCCCTGACACAACCTTTGCAGGCTCCCGCAATGGTCTCTCAACACTGATCTGGTGGACCTACATCAGCACCCACGACTACGAAGCTCAAGTCAAGAAGTTGATCCACTGCCTGGAGTTGACCATATATGCCAAGGACCAGCTGAAGAAAGTGGAAGAAGACCGCGGCCGGTGTGAGGATCTGTGGATCTCTCACAGCCCCCTATCCCTGTCCGTCCGCTTCAAGAAACCAAATGATGACATAGTGTACAAGTACACTTTGGCCAACGAAACGCTCACCCTGGATACAAAAGATGGACTGACCACCCGCACATACACGCACATCTACCTGATGGGCAGCACTACCAAGGAGAAGTTGGATGAGCTTTTTGCGGCCCTGCGTGCACCAGATGCTTTCCCAGATCAGCAAGTTCGAGTTCAACAGATGCAGGCTCGTGCTCTGCAGGATTACCGTGCTCCGAAAAGTGCTGAAGATTTCCACTGTGGCCTTCGCATCGGAAATCGTGATGCCGGTCTAATGAAAGGAGTGAAAAAGCTCATGGCTTGGCCAGTAAGTAGCCGTGGCTACAAGTGAACTCTGCATAAGCAACACGCTGCCACATTCAACGGAATGTTTGATAGCAAAATCCCCCACACGATTCTTAAATTTTAGGATGTATATAACAGCTGCTGACTGATCGAAGACATTTCGTTACAGTCATGTATCTAACTTGTATGTTGATGTAGTTTACATAATTAGTTTGGACTTGGAGTGCATTACATGCATTGCTATTAATATTTTTCAGCTGCATATTTCAATCAGTAAATGCATGGGAGTAATTATGAGACAATCTCTGAAGACCCATGCGATGCAGCTGACATCGTCATCATTTTGAGAAAACAAAATTAATGAAAAATGATGTTGGCGGTGGGAATGACCTGGGAATGAGGCTAGGAGAGGAAGTAGTAAGTTAAGTACATGAACAGTTATATTGAACACATCAGAGTGAGCTCTATCACTGTAAAAGAAAAAAAAACAGCGTTGTTGCAACTGATATTACCAGCACAAAGCTGCATTCTAGTGGATCGTGCAAGTGTGTGTACCAATTCTGAAATACATGCACATGCACCTACACTATTAATTGATCCTGTGGCACAGTAGCTAGCTAGCTGCATGCAATACTGCACTGTAAAAGGACCAGGATTGTTTTAAGGTTACGGGATCCCCGCGCGGTGGGCGTGGCCAGACAATTTGTTCAAGCCCATTTTTCTCGCACAGAAAGTATGCTAGTGAAATCAAACTTTCTCGACACAAAGCAGGGATGGTAGACAACATGCAGACTAATCATCATTACAGCAGCTCACACTGTAGCCGTTGTACGCTGGCTAAATCGATTCCAGCAAACTATTCGCCAAAAATCTCCAGTGCGACGACCGCCAGGAAATCGATTGTACTGCTGGGAGACACGCCATAGGAAGCTCTAGGGCGGGACGTAAGCGTTTTGTGGCTAGGTTGAGCAGTCCTCGAAAGAACGACTCTTGAGTGCGAATAACCGCCATCTTGACTCCCCTCTTTGGAATACAGCGACGTATAACTTCGGAACGGTCATCAGTATTTACAAAAACGCTTCGTCCGGCCCTTTCTATACTGTTCGTGCCTATTTCAATACGGTCTTCCAAGTCCAGGTCGGATCACACGGCTTTATTTTTGGCGACAAAAAAAACTATGAAATAGCGCTTAATTAAGTATACGGCGCGCGTATCCGCGTGCAGGGATCCCGTAACCTTAACTGAGCTTAGTTAACCAAAGCATGCATTCTAAAATACTATCCAATGCAGCTCAAGAGTGATATGGATTAAGGTACGGTACTCTTTGATTCAAGTGTATACGCATCTGCGTGCTTGTTACCAAATTGTCCAATAAGAGCTTACAATGTGTCTGTTTGTTACCGAAGTGTCCTTCAAATGCTTCAAATGTTAGCTAATGCATGAGAGGCCACTTGAATGCTTGTCATAAATGGGTCCACTTGTTTGTCACCAAATGTCCCCATGCTTGTTAACAAAGTATCTCCAGAAGCAGGTACATATATAGCTACCTGCTTTGATCTGCTATCTAATTGCAACGGGTGTAACCAAGCTCAGTTATAACAACCCTGGTCTTTTTACAGTGATCATGACTTCTGGGCAAAGCATGCAAACTGTTTGCAGCTAGAATTCTTCTAAAATCATGCTTTGCACGAGTGGGTAACACTACAAACCAGCACAATCTAAAATGAGGGTTTGATGAGCTACCGAAAATTGGGGTTCAGCGCAAATTCTATATCAGTTATTAGTCAGTGCCCAACAGTCCCAGGAGATCAATTATTGCCATGCATTATTGACCACTTTCAAAAGTAGGTAGCTACACAGCCACAAATGTAAGGAAGACAAGCCTGCATGCATAATTATTGGTTGTGTGGGTGTGTCATGAACAGAGCTTGAAAAGGCAGAGCAGATAAACTAATGATCCAATCATGATAATTATGCTCTATAGCCGGCCGCCACCTTATCATTGTATTATCACAATTACCATGCAGGTGCCCGGTATAGCCACTGGCTGACCTTTCTAGCCTCGTTCCCAGGCTCCCCCCTGTGTGCACGGTGAAGAAAAAGCTACCTAGCAGGTAGTGAGCATATTGTGTAAACTGCTGCACAGGCCGCGTGCATGCACGAGTTACATGAACTGTGTGGGTTTAGTGCATGTATAGCTTCTCAATCACTTTGATCAGGGTAATACCATATAGACTAGCCCTGCAAGAATGAGAATGGGAATGAGACTACCTAGTAGCTATCGTCCCCCCCCCCCCCACCACCACCACACACACACACACACACACACACACCACACACACAACTCTCTCTTCATGCATCACCAAAAAAATATTTAATCGGCACTCTGGTTGCTGGAACAGTAATTGCATTAAGGAAAACAGAGGGCCGGGAAGCTTGACCAGAATGATCATCCGAAATCTGCAGATCTACACCACACTAATTTCTGAACAGCTGTGAGGGATTGGGGCCTAGCCTGCTATCGCAAAAGAGCACAAAAACAGCAGCTTGAAATTGCACTGCTGCAAAAAGACTAGGGTTGTTTCAACTGAGTTTGATTGGTTAACCTTGGAAAGCATGCATGCTATACACAATGCTATCCTGTGCAGTTCAAGAGTGCCCTGGAATGGCATGGATCGAGGTTGATAGCTATCAGTGTCACTGCCTGCACATGTTACCAAAGTGTCCCCTAATGTGTATACAATGTGCCTGCATGCTAGCTCTCAGTGTCGATGCCTGCATGCACATAATATAATGTTACGAGAGTGTCCCCTAATGTGCATGCATACAAAGTGTCTGCTTGTTGCCAGAGTGTCCCCTAAAAGCATGCATTGTGTCTGCTTGTTGCCAGAGTGTCCCTTTAACAAGTGTCCATTAAAAGCGTTACCATAACATTATCAACAAAGTGTCCCCTAAAAACTCCACAAACAACAATCGTTATAACCCCTCAACCTACATTGCGTGAATCCCCTTAAGGCCTAGGAGTTCTGTAACCCCTACATATACTTGTCTTGAGCTGCTTTCCAATTCCAACTGAGGTAGCTAGCTAGCTAACCATGCTCAGTTGCAACAACGCTGTTTTTTTTTCTTTTACAGTGATAGAGCTCACTCTGATGTGTTCAATATAACTGTTCATGTACTTAACTTACTACTTCCTCTCCGGTTGATTTCATGCAGTTACTCAACCTCGTAATTGCACAAAGCAAGGACACAGAAGCTGGTGCCCAATGTGAGTAACTGCAAATCAACCACAGAGGAAGCTGGTCGATCTTGCAAATCAACCAAAAACCAAGATCATGGATATTATAGACTACGTTTACGTAGACTAAGTCTATAATATCCATGCCAAGATGTTGTTTGTTAACCGATAAACACATGACCAATTATTGAACATGTGTGAGTTCTATAAGCTCTGTATACAGTACGTTTTGTTTTGTGCTCTAGCTAGCTACAACTCAGATGTTTCATGATCAAAGTCTCATTTCAAATTTACTATGCAGTTTTTGTGGCATCGCCCCCACTCACAGCATATAGGACTTTGTGCTTTCGGGTGACACCTGCTTGTACAATAGTTCAGCCAAGAAGTAGCTATTGTAAGGAACCAAGTTAAAGAAGGTACTGTTTCATTCTTCACACATGAAGCATTGTGCTTTGTTATATAATAGCTTTGTAGCTAGATAGCCAGCTGCATTTTCTGTTCAGAATTACCGCGGGTATAATGTATTTATATAGCTACATAGCTAAATTCATAACTATTGCCTAAAATGAGAAGGGCTGGCTCTGGTTACCTCACTTGGATCTCAGTGCCCAGGCCTTCTCCCTCCGTTTATGCATACTTTCAAGCAGGAAGTGTAGAAGAACGACGTAAATTACTACTATAGCGGATTCATACATATCATGTATATTATATTATGCGTACCGCAAAGTAGTGGGTGTGGCTAAATTAGTTCAAGGTACTAGCCCCTCCCCCAGTGGAACTTTGTGGGTGGAACTCAGCGTGGTGAGTGGTTTTTGTATAGTTGACTACGAATATATGTTGACAAGGTTGCTAAACAGGTAATAGAAGTCTAAAATGCTAGTATATTGTATACAGTTCTGGCTGTGGACCAAACCATGAATCATACATGTTAGACTGCATAGCCTACATGCATAGTAGCATGTGCCAGACCAGGTTGTCATCTGAGACCATTGTTCCAACATGTTAAGTGCATGCAGTTTCTCACTGGACTATTTGTTACCCTTCTCCGACATTTCATCCAGTACCACAGGCCTGTGCGCAGCTGAAAATGTCTCCAAGGTCGTTCCTTCTCTGCGTGTCACTATGGCTCCTTGTGTCTAGTCACAGTCTGCATGCCATTCATCCGAGCACGGAGGCTAACAATACTGTGACGATTGCTGACTTGTATCGAGTGTTGAAACAACAGTTTGTGAACCCCAAACAAGAGAACCCCATCATGGTCAACCTGACTGACCATGTGTATGAAGTTAGTGATCAGTTTCTCTCTGTTACAATCGATGCTGGAAGCATTCGACACAACTGGAACACAATTGATTTCACTGCAACTCGAATCATCAACATGGCAAAGGTACTTGCACCAGCAATGCTGAGGGTCGGAGGTACATCTCAAGACTTTCTCTTGTTTGAAGAAACTACCAAAGAGCAAATCATAAATCTTGACTCAAATTTCATAATGAACGCAAGTCAGTGGGATGCTGTGAATGTGTTTGTAGAGGCAGTGGGCTGGGACTTCATCTTCGGACTGAATGTTCTCCTCCGTGTGAATGGATCCTGGAACAGTACTAATGCTGAGGAGCTGCTGACATACACAACGTCCAAGGGTTACAAAGTGAACTGGGAATTGGGAAATGGTATGTGTGTGTGTGTGTATGCATGTGTGTGTGCGTGTGTGTGTTCAAACATTGCAGTCTTTCTGCTATATCTACATACAGAGCTGGACTTGTTTGCTAAGTTCAATATATCAGTTCCAGGCTCGCAGCTTGCCAAGGACTTTGAAAAATTAAAATCTCTTGTTGCTGAAAAGAGTCCTACCGCTAAGTTCATTGCAGGACCTGATGTTGCGCACACAGGAGACCTTTTTGTCAGGTATAGCTACACACATTTGGGGCCAATTGATAGTTGGTTGCACGTCTCAGTCTATGATATTATCTTGACCCTTGTAGCTTTTTGAAATCCATAGATGATGATGTCCTCAATGCAGTAACATGGCACCAGTAAGTCTGGCAACATTCATGCATGTATAGCTGCAGCCAATCATTACACTGTCTGCCCCATTCCAGCTATTATACAAATGGAGAGACAGCTGTCCTTCCAGACTTCTTTAGTGTGACACTCCTGGACCGCTTCATTGGTAGTGCCATGGAAACCAGAAAGTATGCTGATCAAGACCAACCGGACACTGATCTATGGTTGGGAGAAACTTCCAGCACCTATGGTGGAGGGACCCCAACACTCTCTGATGCCTACATTGCTGGGTTCATGTGAGTGACCACTATATTCCAGACTGATGTCCAAGAATGAAATCTAATCATGATTGTATTGCCCTGCAGGTGGCTAGACAAGCTGAGCATTGCTGCACTCACACACCACAGCAGGGTATTCAGGCAATCTTTTGTTGGTGGATCATATGCCCTCCTGGACTCTGACCAGAACCCCTCACCTGTGAGTACTAATCCAATTCCCAGCCCCTCCCACATCCAATGTTTGATCACTTGCAGTATGGAGTAGCCTTTTTCCCAGCCCCTCCCACCTCGAGTGTTTGATCACTTGCAGTATGGGGTAGTGTTCCCAGCCCCTCCCACCTCCAGTATTGCAGTATGGGGTAGTGTTCCCAGCCCGTCCCACCTCCAGTATTTGATCACTTGCAGTATGCAAATACATTTCGCATCTACCAGCTGTCTGTGGCACTGTGAGAAACGAAGGGTATTGATGATGCTGACTTGTGAGAGCTCTTGTCTCCAGCCCTCGTACTAACATTACACGAGAGGGCTTCATGATTCTTCGTCGGGCACTGCCCCCCATGTGTCTACCATCTGTCTACCTGACTCCACCGCATGTGACCAGATCTCCCTGGTCTCCCTCTTCCTTGCAAGCGATCAAATACTGGAGGTGGGGACGGCCTGGGCTATTGTAGCATTATACTTTCACTTTCACACAACAGGATTACTGGCTGTCAGTACTGTACAAGATGCTTGTTGGCACCAAGGTACTCTATGTGATGGACAGTCTGCAGGAGGGACGCTATGTCAGGGCCTATGCACACTGCGCCAAGCCACCGTAAGCTTCCAATATAACCAGTGTAACTCTGACATAACTGATAACAGCTGTCCTCCTTGTTCTCTTACCCAGTTATTTAGCCGGTTCTGTGGTGTTGGTTCTCCTAAATGTGCACACGTTTGACACCAATGCCACCCTCTCCAACAATGAGCTGGCCTCCAGCACCAGGGACATGTACTGGCTGACACCACCAGGGAACATCACAGATGTGGAGAGTCGGTGAGATCTACAGCAGTGCCTAGATCTGAGTTAGTCATCCAGCTTCCTTCTCTTCTCCCCCCAGTCAGGTGACACTGAATGGTCATCTGCTGCAGCTGGTGGATAACACCTCCCTCCCGGAACTGAAACCAGAGGAGCAGGTGGCGAGCAACACCCTCTTCCTTCCCGCCCTCTCCTTTGGGTTCCAAGTTTTCAAGGAGGCCAATGCCAAAGCCTGCATGTAGCTAGCTGTGAAGATGTAAACTCCGCAATTTTCATGGCTTGTAGCTATAGTGATTGAGAACAGGATTATTGCATAGCCGTATGTTGTGTTTATCAGTTGGGCAGTATAGCTATCACTATGAGTCAATTGAAGTAGCACTTTGATTTGGTGTACACAAATGAATGACATGTTTGATGGTTGTACATCATGTATACTCACCCACTGTCTCGTTCCCAGAACATTGTACTCAGGAATGAGAACCAGGCCATAATCCATATTGCATGCAGTAGTCACTGCCTCCCTCCTCCCACGCTTGAACTTAATTAATTAAGACCAAAGTATATTATTATGTATACAGAAATTATGTTGTAGTAATGCCAAATAGCACGCCTGTATCCAGTCTTAAGGCAATTGTATTCATTGTGATCTTATGCATTCATGTGGATCAAAACCAAAACCTGGTGCAGGTGACCCTTGAAGTTCTGGTCTGGCTTCAGCATGCAGACTAGTATGTTGGTGATGATCATAGCGATCTGGGGAGGAATTGATTACCTCTGATGGCTGTCGGCGTCTTTGACAAGTAAGACAAAGCTTTCACCACCTGGGTCATGAGCAGTTGACAATGTTTCCAAGTTATTTCTCTAGCAGTTTCCTGCTCTCTGTGTCACTGCTGCTCTTTGTGTGTAGTCATAGTCACCCTGCCTTTCAGCTGAGCAAGGAAGATGATGGCAATACTATTACTGTAGAACTTTATCGAGTAAGGGAACCACAGTTTGTAAAGCCCAGACAAGAGAATCCCATAGTAGTCAATCTGACCAGCTACCTGTACAATGTTAGTGATCAGTTTCTTTCAGTTGCTATTGGCACTGGAGATATTCGACACAACTGGAACACGATTGACTTCACTGCAACTCGAATCATCAACATGGCAAAGGCACTTGTGCCAGCAATGCTGAGGGTTGGAGGCAAAACTGAGGATTCACTCTTGTTTCAGGAAACAGCCAAACCAATTAGACAGCAGTTGGTAGAACATAACTCGGATTTCACAATGAACACGAGTCAGTGGGATGCTGTGAATGTGTTTGTAGAGGCAGTCGGCTGGGACTTCATCTTCGGACTGAATGTTCTCCTCCGTGTGAATGGATCCTGGAACAGTACTAATGCTGAGGAGCTGCTGACATACACAACATCCAGGGGTTACAAAGTGAACTGGGAACTTGGGAACGGTAAGGGCTGAAATCTGCCTCTACAATAATTATTCATTGTATTCGAAATCCTGCATGCCTGGTGTTGAAACTGGGGAAAGGAGATAACCACATTCATCACCTTGATTCTCTCTCACTACAGAACCGGAACTGTTTCCTAAGAACTTTAATGTAACACTGTCAGGCACCCAGCTGGCCAAGGACTTTAAGGAGCTGAAATCTCTGGTTACTAAAAAGAGTCCTGCCACAAAGTTTATCGCAGGCCCTGATGGTACACACAGTTTGGGAGACATTTTCACCAGGTTATAGGAAACAGAAATGATTCTTTTTAACACTTTTGATGATACACTTTCACTCTTGCAGCTTTTTGGATTCAACTGACAGCTATGTTCTCAATGCAGTAACATGGCACCAGTAAGTCTGTCAATACTTGATACATTGCTGTGGCACTGCAGCTGTTGTGACCATCATCTCTGGAGTTAAAACTAAAAGTGCCGAGTGAGTCCAACTCTTTTAAATCCCCTCCACAGCTACTACAAAAATGGGCGAACAGCTGTCCTCGCTGATTTCTATAATGTGTCTCTTTTGGACTCTTTCATTGATAACGTCATGAAAACCAGGAAGTATGCGGATGAGTACCTGCCAGATGTGGAGCTATGGCTGGGAGAAACTTCCAGTACCTTTGGCGGAGGAACCCCAGAACTCTCTGATGCCTATGTTGCTGGGTTCATGTGAGTAGCCATCCAGTTGCAACCGGTTGCAACGCGGCTACCAGGAGTGCGGTTGCCCCTCGTAAATACTATAAAGTTTATGTGTGTTCTTGGATTTCACAAAGTGCTTACTTGATAGCATTAGCTATAGTTCCCAGTTTATCACCACCAGTGTTAGAACTGATTATTTTGCAGGTGGCTAGACAAGCTGAGCATTGCTGCACTGACAAACCACAGTAGGGTATTCAGGCAATCCTTTGTCTCTGGAGCATATGCCCTCCTGGACCATGACCAGAACCCTTCACCCGTGAGTACGTACCACGCTACAACCTTTGGCATGCATTCAGTACTGACCTCCCTTCTGCTGATACATGCACAACAGGATTACTGGCTGTCAGTACTGTACAAGAGGCTTGTTGGTACCAGGGTACTCTATGTGATGGACAGTCTGCAGGAGGGACGCTATGTCAGGGCCTATGCACACTGTGCCAAGCAACTGTAAGCTTTGAGTAGACACAATGCAACTCTGACATGACCGGTAACAGTTATCCTCCTGCAGGTACTCTGCTGGTTCTGTGGTATTGGTACTCTTGAACCTGCATATGTCTGACACCAACGCCACCCTCTCCAACAATGAGCTGGCCTCCAGCACCAGGGACATTTACTGGCTGACACCACCAGGGAACAACACAGATGTGGAGAGTCGGTGAGATCTCTGCAAAATACAAAGCTCAGGGTTGTTGTTCACATTAGGTGGTTGTTCACTTTCCAGTCAGGTGACATTGAATGGTCATCTGCTGCAGCTGGTAGACAACACCTCCCTCCCTGAGCTGGAGCCAGAGGAGCAGGTGGCAAGCAACACCCTCTTCCTCCCCGCCCTCTCCTTTGGGTTCCAAGTCTTCAAGGAGGCCAATGCCAAAGCATGCATATAGTAACTGTTAACCTTTGTGGACCTGGGAAGAATAACTATGATTTCCTACATGTAGGACTATAGAATAAGTATCCTGTGATTGCATGCATTGCTGATCAATGCAATCCGACTTTCAAGGCATACAGTACTGCATGGTAGCTACATCATGCAGCTACAAGTGACTATCTTTAACTAAACAGAAACAAATTGACTGCTTAGGATGGGAAATGGGAATATAAACAGGACTTTGGAAGCATAATTAATCCATCATGGCCCGGCTCATTAAATTTTGTGTTGTAGCTACTTCTTGCTCCATCTATGGTTCCAAGTAGTATTATATATATATAGATAACGAACCAATCATGCTAAGAAATCATGCAGCCAGAGTCGCAGGATTGACACCATCATGTGGTGAACAAGTCATATACACACTATCCTCCATGCACTGCATGCAGACACTATGTGGGTATTAGCTATACAAGCCAGACACCAACAAAGCAGTCACTAGGACATATAATTTTTATAAATGAACCCAATCCTGTGTTAACAAGTGAGTCTTTAAAAGACTTGATGTGTCTCGGCATGACTTGGTATCAGCTAGAATCATGCAGAGGACATGGCAGCTGCTTAACCCTTTATTATGACTGCAAAACCTGTTAGCTATGAGACTTTCAGCTTAAGTGAGCGTCAATATCCTTGGAGGTTCTGTGTGAGCAAGGGGTGGGTCAGGAATGTTCACCCAAAGGGTGAAAGCAGTATGGTCGTGTCTGGGCTTGATGTTTAGTCAACACCTTGGCCAATTCTTTCAGCACTTATCTATATAGCTAGCTAGCTAGCTAGCTAGAGCTGAGTGAGTTAGTATGCACTTGGGATGGCTGAGTGCAGCACACTGGATGAGTGAGTATTCATTGTCCTGAATTAAGTGCTATAGCTACGTAGCAGCAGTCTTGATAAGCGGATTCATGAGCAGCCATGCAAACCCATAATCACTTTCGAAGATATACTTGCAGGCTATAAATTCGTTTGACACAGTGTAGAGCATGCAGCACTTGCGTGGGCGCATAGCGAAAAGCGACGTACGTACGTACCACGTACGTACGTAACTATGCATCCAGCACTGTGTCTCGGCACTTCGGTGCCGAGACAAAAACTGTATGGGTAGATCCTCCATTCATAACTCAACAAATCATAAACACAATAAACACACGGTAAAAGATATCGCCATGGTTACAACAACTTCCTCATGAGTAAAATGATGTCATCATAAACTTGAGTCGCTGCATCGAGTCCCCAAACAAAATCCAGGTGTTCATAGTAAGTGATGTTCTTGTTGTAAAATACCACATCTTTTATTTTCGGGAGCAAGTCAGCTACGTCTGTGGGGTTGGCTAGAGTATCATGCCCACCGGTGAAGAGAGCCGTCTGGACTGTCAGCTCTGAAACATTGTACTGGGGAGGGTGGGGCTGTGCGGATGAAGGTGTTGGGTGTGTGTGTGTGTGTTTAGAGGGGAGGGAGGGGGAGGAGATTTAAATATTAGCAGGACATAATAATTAATGTAATGTGTGCTCTCTTCCCTCCTGCGATACATACAAGAACCCCCCCCCCCCCCCCCACACACACACACACACACACACACACATACAGATCCCTCACACAGAGATACCCCCACTCGGCACACACACACACACACACACTACGAGGCTACACACACACACACTACGAGGCTACACACACACAGGGTAGTAAACCATCAACCTGTCCACTCACCACTCCGTAGTGATCCCTGTTAGCATCTGATGATCCATAGTCGTACATCTCAAACTTCCCTGAGAGTACCTCCTACCATTCAAAAGGACAACAGATGAGCATAACAGCCAGCAATTATGCAATAGTGGAGGCACTGCAATTTCTCTCTTGACATGGGTAGCTAGCCATGACCGCAGGCTATGTGTATCTCACCTGATTGTAGTGGACGGTATTTTTGACGGAGGTTCCAGCTGGTGTGTGGGAGAAATAGACAGGCAGACGGGTCTAGGAGAGGGAGGGGAGGGAGGAAGGGAGTGAGGGGTGGGAGGGAGGGAGGGGAGGAAGGGAGGGAGGGGTGGGAGGGAGGGGAGGAAGGGAGGGAGGGGTGGAATAATGAGAATAGCTTTAATATGCATATACCACATAACACAGTACAATGTAACACATGTAACACAAGGTAACACGTACTGTGTAACATGTAACATGACAGGTAACATGACTTAGTTGTACCACTATGTGACACGATGTGACAACATGACACCAGCTAACAATGCACAGGTGTATGCAGGCCTGCATGTGGCCAAGCACTCACCAAGTTCATGTTACCTCTGTCAAACCCACAAATCAGGAACAGGACGTCCTCACAAATACCTTCAACCTTCAAGTCCACTGGGCATACCCTGTCACCGAGCCAGTCAAGCAGCTTTGTATTGGGAAGGAACTCTCCATCCCCTACGACATCGAGAAGAAACTGTGTGTGTGTGTGTGTGTGTGTGTGTGTGTGTGTGTGTGTGTGTGTGTGTGTGTGTGTGTGTGTGTGTGTGTGTGTGTGTGTGTGTGTGTGTGTGTGTGTGTGTGTGTGTGAACGTGCGTTCATGTGTAGGTCTATAGAACCAAACCTGTAAAATGTGCATCTATCATAACCCACCGCTATCTCCTTGTAAATCTTGGAAAGTATGTAGAAAGCACCCTTAATATTCTTCAACACAGTGACTGGAGCAAGAGCAAAGAAAGCTTTGACCCGTGCTGCAAGGGTCTTGTTGAAGGTGAACCCTCCGAACCCCATCACTGTGCCCTGCGAGTGGCCAACATAGAAGAGCTCCTCCTGGTGACTGACACGCAAGGCATAGTCCAACATGGTAGGAAGGTCTATCTGAATATGTTGATCAAAACTGGAGGGAGAGAAGGGTAGGGGAGATGGGGTTTACAGGGTTCACATGTTGCATGTATATATACGCATGAAGTCAGTACCTGTACAGAGTGTGAAGTATTAGTATTGTGTTACTTGCATGTGATCTATAAAGACACAGCTACTCCTATCACTATACCAGCTACCCTCTTTAGAGCAGGTACCATTACTGCAAACAAGAAGACTCTTAAAGTAACCACAATCTCGTTCATTCATCCTGACTTTTTCTCTCTGGTGATTTACGTTCCTGCTGCCCTCATACCACATCTTTCTTAGCAAAATGGAGGGGGGGGGGGGGGGGGGGGGGTATGAGGGAGGGAGGTATGTTATTAACTGAAGCCTGAGGCTTACGTACAATCCCAGAAGGCCTTCTTCTTTGGTGTCAGAGTGGTGTGATTACGAGAGTACGTGTTTCCTCGGACGTTTCCCATCCAGACGTCAAAGCCTGCATCTGCCAGGATGTATGCCAGACTCTCGTTACGGAGGTTGGTGAGCCAGTTGGTGGAGGAGCAGAGGAGGCCATGCTGAAGGAAGACAACTGGACGAGAAATGTTGCCTGTAGGGAAGGAGGAAGAAGGCCTTTATAAGCACCGTATTCAAGGGGAAAATATCCGTATGACTCTGGGCATGGACTTATTAAAACAATTTCCTGCTCTTGTAGCGCTATTTTACACACAGCAAGAAACTATGGGGGCTCACAGCTCAGGGGATGAGGCATTGTTTCTGCTGCTGCAAAGTGATCGCTACATAATTGCTCCACACGCACAAAATGGGTTACAGCTGCAACAGCGTCTCCGGTTGTGCATGTGTGCAATATTAAATAGCTAATGCTCATGCACGCGAGTCGATCCGTGCTGGGCCATGGGTGAGGGGGGGATTGAGGGTGTATGGCTCTACGGCGATTGAATTCAGCCTACTACGTACATGGCATGTTCATCCCGCATGGTATCCTGTGCAGACACAGGATGTATCCGTCAGGTGTGGTGACGTAGTGAGCCTCTGCTCTGTAGCCCTTGGACGTGATTAGTCGGAGCTGGGGGAGGTAAGGAGAGAGGGAGGCGGGGTTGCGGAGGGAGGCGGGGTTGCGGAGGGAGTGGAGTGGCACAGTTCAGCCACTGCACTAAGTTTTTCTGCATACATTTTGTCGGTATAGCCTCTGAGGCTCTGTAGCTAAGGTTATGCAGCAGGCGTTCCCCCCTGCTGCATAATCTTAGGAAATTCTTGCTGCATCATAGCTGGATATGCTGCATAATAAATAGCTAGCTACGCTTCACGACTCACGGCGTCGTAGTTAACTTCTGGGTCTTCGCCGGACACAAAGCTGCTGCAGCACACCAGCGCAAGCAGGACAAGACACAAGAAAGCCATGTCGCACTGTCTCTCTGCCTCTTACCTAATTAAAATAGCCAGTGGATCATCCGATGCAGCATTTCTGCCACACCTCCAATCGTGCATTGATTGCTCTCAATGAATTTTGATATCACCACAATATTATATGTCATGCATACTGCAGGTGATTCCGGATCGGACGCATCATGGTGTCTGGATCAATCCTTGATGCAGCATTGCTCAGCCTGATTTAAATTTGTTACATGAGTCTCGGGCCAATCTAGAACCATGCATTCATATAGAGCACTATTAATTTTGATAGTCTTACACACCATATTACCCGCAAGACGGGGGAGTACTCCAGTGAGCAGGACGGAGCCAGGACTGCTCACGATGGAGCCAGGACTGCATGCACATGATGGAACCAGGACTGCATGCTCATGGTGGAGCCAGGACTGCATGCATGCTCATGAGATGGAACATGGACTGCTCAAAATGGAACCAAGACACCAGCTGAAGCAGTTAGTAATGATGGTGCAAGAGTTAACAGCTCGTATCATGCTAGGACTGGAACCCAGACAGATAAGCTACACCATGCATTATCTGGTCTCTCAAGGGGAGGAGGGGAATTTAAAAGAAAGCACTTTTCCATGCAGTGAAGCAACAGGTGGGATTCGAACCTCGGACTTTTTGATCCACATGCAGTCAAATGCCACAATTGGCCATAAGTCAGACATATGTATATAACCTCAACGTACTATTATCAGTGGGTCACGCATAATATAATATACCTGATCTTTATAAAATTGTACATGAGCATAGAGTGAAAAGGTTCCACAAGTGAAAATAATATCGTTCATTTCTGAAAATATAAATAAACACAGACACACAGAGAAAGATATCGTAATGGTTACAACATCTTCTTGATAAGTGAAACAATCTCATCATAAACTTGAGTCGCTGCATCGAGTCCCCAAATAAAATCCAGGTGGTCATAGTATGAGATGTTCTTGTGGTAAAATACCACATCTTTTATCTTTGGGAGCAGGTCGGCTACATCCGTGGGGTCCGCTAGCCAATCCTGTCCTCCAGTGAAGAGAGCAGTCTTGACTGTCAGCTCTGAGACATTGTACGGGGGAGGTTGGGGCTGTAAGGGAGGAGGTATGTAGGTGTGTGGGTGTGGGGAGGTGTGTGGGTGTGTGTGGGGAGGTGTGTAGGTGTGAGAGTGTGCGGAGTTGTGTAGGTGTTTGAGTGTGTGTGGGGGGGAAGTGTGTACGTAGGTGTGAGTGTGTGTGGGGAGATGTGTAGATGTGAGTGTGTGGGGAGGTGTGTAGGTGTGAGAGTGCGTGGAGTTGTGTAGGTGTTTGAGTGTGTGGAGGGGAAGTGTGTACGTAAGTGTGAGTGTGTGTGGGGAGATGTGTAGATGTGAGTGTGTGGTGAGGTGTGTACGTGTGTGGGGGAAGGTGTGTAAGTGTGTGTGCGTGTGCCGTGTGTGTGTGTGTGTGTGGGGGGGGGGGGGGGGAGTGTACTTCCCTCTCCCATACACAAACACTGATCCCCCTTCACAGAAGGCACTCACACACACACATACCCACAAATGTACACAGGGTAGTAAACGATCGACCTGTCCACTCACCACTCCGTAGTGATCCCTGTTAGCATCTGCTGATCCATAGTCGTACATCTCAAACTTCCCCGACCGTGCCTCCTACCATTGCAACAGACCATCATGTGTATAACAACCAGTGATCAGCGATTACATAATAGTTACGCAAAGCTTGATATTACATAATAGTTACATAACAGTGAAGGCGCTGCAATTACTCTCTCTCTCTCTTGAGATGGGTAGTCATGACTGCAGGTTGTGGGTATCTCACTATCTCATTCCTAGGTTCTTGTTCGGAGTATGGGAATGAGGCTAGCAGCTTACCTGAGAAAAGTGGGCAACATTTTTGACGGAGGTTCCAGCTGGTGTGTGGGAATAGTATACAGGCAGACGGGTCTAGGAGAAGGAAGAGAGGGAGTGAGGAGGAAGAGGGGGAGGGGTCACGGTTCCTCCTATATCAATGCGCAAACACAGTATGTAACATTAGGTAACACTGGTCAGGTTATACTGTACCACTAACATGTAACAAAGGGACACCAGCTAACACTGTGTAACAGTATAGACAGGTGTACTCACCAAGTTCGTGTTACTTCTGTCAAACCCACAAATCAGGAACAGGACGTCCTCACAGAGCCCTTCTATTGTCTTGTCCACTGGGCATAGTCTGTCACCGAGCCAGTCAAGCAGCTTTGAGTTGGGAAAGAACTCTCCATCCCCTATGACATCAAGAAAAAACTAGTGTGTGTGTGTGTGTGTGTGTGTGTGTGTGTGTGTGTGTGTGTGTGTGTGTGTGTGTGTGTGTGTGTGTGTGTGTGCGTGTGTGTGTGTGCGTGGATGTGACCTAGTTACATAGCAACAAGTTTACAACTTGTTTTTGGCAGCTGTTTTGTAGGAACAAGGATGACGAAAAGGACTGAATACAGCCTTCTTTTGACGCGATGAAAGGAGGTTTGCTAAATATCATTGCTGGATGGGTAGATGGTTAGGGAGGTTGGCATGCCATCAAAAAGCTTTTCAAGGTCAGGTATTCAGCAACAAAAAATGGTTTCTTGGTGGTTATAGATGTGTGTGTGTGTGTGTGTGTGTGTGTGTGTGTGTGTGTGTGTGTGTGTGTGTGTGTGTGTGCGTGTGTGTGTGTGTGTGCGCGCACATAACAGCTTGTTACACATAATGATTATGTCCACTGAAACGCACCTCAACCTCCTTGTAAAACAAGGAGATTACGTAGAAAGCACCCTGAATATGGTTCACCACAGTAACCGGAGCAAGAGCAAAGAAAGCTTTGACCCGTGCTGCAAGGGTCTTGTTGAAGGTGAACCCTCCGAACCCCATCACTGTGCCCTGCGAGTGGCCAACGTAGAAGAGGTCCTCCTGGTGACTGACACGCAAGGCATGGTCCAACATGGTAGGCAGGTCTATCTGAACATGTTGATCAAAACTGGAGGGAGGGGGGAAGGGGGGGGGGGGGGGATTAATTGGAAGGTAGTGTGGGGAAGGGAGAGGAAGGATGGGGAGGGGAGAAAGAGGGAAGGGGAGGGAAGGAGAGGAAAGGGAGAGAGAAGGGACTGGTCATATTATATGTAGCATAAAACCATAAATCTCCTTACACAGAAAAACATCTCACAATCACAAGATTCCACAATTCTTAATTCAATCTCTATTCCCTCCTGATTAATAACACTTACATGTACGTGTGCAGCATGAAACTATCAGTCCCTTCTCCCCGTGGAGAAGTCTTAAAGTGGCGGGCAAGTGATTTTGGAATTAATAATTATGTCATCTAAAATATGTTGTAACCTGCAAGTCCTGCCATGAATGGAAACCAAATGTGGTAATCAAACACTTCATGGTAAGCGCTACTTATGTACCAAGCCAGGATGTTCTGGAGCAGCAAACAACAGAGACAGTGAATTTTCAGTATTGATGGAATTAAATAATTTTTCTGTACGTCTCAGTTTCATTGCACACAAGCTACTGCTACTGTTCTTTCTCAGGATCAAGACAGACCCAGTCTGGAGGGGGCTATGTTGAGTTTATGTAAGTACGCTTCCGAACTAGGAGTTAACAGTGTTATCGCGAGGTCAATTTTCGTTTTTGTACACCTTGCAGGGGAGAAACCACGATGAGACATTCGTTCGACGCCATATGACAACGTAGCCCCCTCGAGTAACCAGTGGAAGAGCTGCCTGCGAAGAGCATTTTAGCTAAATACGTTCAGCTGATTTTAGAGACGTACAGAAAAAAAAGTGCTGTATTTCGCCGAGATTTGCAGCTGGCGTTGTCACAGTACTAAGTACCTATAACGTAGCGCTCAACTAGACACGCTGTCAATGGATGCCCAACAGCCTTGGAAGAAGAAAGGTGGCACAGCATCTTGGATGGCTGCTGCTGGAGCGCTCGAGAGCGGTGATTCGGAACTCGAACCACGCCTCCAATTATTGCACGGTCACGCGCGCATAATCATTGCTTGCCCGCCACCTTTAGGTTTGTGGAATCTTGTGACTGTGTGTTTAGATCAGTACCATATTTGAGCTGCACTTGTGAGCTGCTGCGCATGCTATATCAACACTTCATTGTCAAGAGAGCAGGTGACCTCACATCATGTGATGTGATTTATGTTCCCAGTCTCTTACCCAGAGTGGCATGTAGTGTGTGTGTGTGTGTGTGTGTGGGGGGGGGGGGGGGGGGGGGGGGGGATATGGATGGAGGGAGGGGGGAGGGAGGGATTGAGGTTCACCTGAAGTTCCAGAAAGCCCTGTTGCTTGGTGTCAGAGTGGTGTGATTACGAGAGTACGTGTTTCCTCGGACGTTTCCCATCCAGACGTCAAAGCCCGCATCAGCCAGGATGTATGCCAGACTCTCGTTACGGAGGTTGGTGAGCCAGTTGGTGGAGGAGCAGAGGAGGCCATGCTGAAGGAAGACAACTGGACGAGAAATGTTGCCTGTGGGGATGGTGGGGGGGGGGGGGGGGGGGGGGAGGGAGAAAGGTGGTAAGGAAGACGGAGGGAAAGAGGGAGTTTTAAGTGGTGGACACAAAACGAAAGTGCCGCTGTGGTTGCAAAGCAAAATAAAATTGCCCCCCTATCCACGGAACAACATCCTTACATGAATATACAGCATCTAATTTCCAATAATATTATATTACTGTTTGCTTCTATGATCACATTGCCTGTAAGGAAACGTACATGTCATGTTCAGGCCGCATGGTATCCTGTGCAGACACAGGATGTATCCGTCAGGTGTGGTGACGTAGTGAGCCTCAGGACTGTAGCCTTTCGAGCTGATTAGCTGGAGCTAGGTGAGGGAGAACAAGGTTGAGCTATGATTTGTGCAGTCTAGCCACTGCATGGTAGCCTCTTCCCAGGCTGTAGGAGAACGAGGCTGAGCTACTGCCGACCAACTACGTTTTCTGCTTTTGTCAGTAACATATATAGCCATAGGCAATTCCTTAGCTACACTGTAAAAGTACACGGCTGATAGATAGCTCACGGCGTCAAAGTTCACTTCAGGGTCTTCCCCGGACACGTAGCCGTAGCAGCACACCAGCGCAAGCAGAACAAGACACCAGTGAGCCATGTTGCACCTTCTCCCCGGACTCGTCTTCGAGCTTCCTGCTTGTATCTCAAGTTATCGTGAATCTACAGCTCTGCCACACCCCCACACATGATTGGTTTACTCAGAACATGTGACTTAGTGGGAGGATAATATTATGCATGTGTCGATAATAACTGCATGCGGGATAACATCCTTGGCCTGAAGTACCAGCAAGGTGTAGAGGCGGGGTGGACACCAGTGTGACACAGAAGGAAGTGGAATAAGTCTACACAATCTTCAGGAAGTGAATCAGATGGTGTGATGGAGCAATGGATTCAACGAGCAAAGAAAATTGACT
Organism: Axinella damicornis; assembly: GCA_963931865.1. NCBI lineage: Eukaryota > Metazoa > Porifera > Demospongiae > Axinellida > Axinellidae > Axinella > Axinella damicornis. The sequence continues at coordinate 2,500,148 of OZ007508.1, read as the reverse complement.
GTCGGAAGATGATCAACCTGGAATTACAGTGTACACTCGGAATAATTATACGCTACACTGGTTCCCTGTCAAGCCTGATCCAACCCCTGTTGCCAGAAGAACAAGAGCAGAATATAAACTGTAATTTGACTGTGTGTTAGCTATAAGTTATATGTACATGTATGTGTGTTCTGTGGGGATGATGGGAGAGTGGGCTTCCTGTCATGTGGTGGCTGGAAACGGCTCAGCAGCAACTCCATTAAATCATAACTATAAGTCATGTGATCATGAATTAATTAATTATTGCAATGTAGAGAATTAGATCTAAGAGCAAAATCAGCTGAAGGGGAAAAAAAGAAAAAGCCTATTCTTGTAGCAACCCCGAATAAACACACCCAAAAGAAAGGGGGTAAAAAAAGAAGAGGAAAAAAAAAGAATAAGCCTATACTTATAGCAGCCCTGAATGAACACACACCCAAAGAAAAAAAAAAGAAAAAAAAATACAACCTAGCAACAACCCACCCCTCCGTGACAGGTCAGACACCGAAGTGTAAGCCTCAGGAGCGCTGGATAGGCGCCGGTGACTGGAATCACAGGGGGCTAACCTGCTTTCAACCAGAACACCTTTCTTTAGCTTCGGTGGTCAGATGGGAACCGGCGTACTCGAGCTGCTAGGCGGGGAAGTCAGGAACCGGTGTGTACGGAGTGGCCCAGACTCGTACTCGGTTATTGGGGAGACGAACACTCAACCCCCAGGCTGCAAAGCAAGTGCTTAGCGAGTGTGCCATCCCGACTTCCCGCCAAAACTTGCTACAAATTCAGTATTTAAACCCGCTTCCGGTTGCGCGCGCCCCCGCGGTTCAAAGGTCACGGCTACGGTCAAACGGTGCACTTGCATTTAGTCTGGTTCCCAGACCCTACCCAGGAGGAGTACTCGCGGGAACCAGACTAGACTTGCTTTAGTGAAGAGGTGATTCTGTGAACATGTGAAATTGGCATGCTCCTTCTGAAGCTTTGGAATTAGGGTGAGGTCAGTATTCCGCCAATGATTACATGTAGGACTGAATGCTTTTCCATGCAAATTTAGACTAGACAGAGAAGAGTGTAGTGACTTAATGTGGATACCCAGTAGTTTACACTTGTGGTCCGACATAATATAGAAGGTCTGGGAGCCATTTACCGTTCCCTCCCACCACCACCACCACCACCACCACCACCACCCCTTGATCTTGAAGTCCTGTCCATCACCAGCATGGCTGTTGAATGGATCATGGTTCATGACAATCTGACACTTCACACTGGCACCATCAAAGGTTGACCTCAGTGGAGTATCTACGGTAGGGCCTAGCAGGGCACAGGCCTTGCCTGACGGTCAAAATGCCGCCCTGCCAGTAGCAGCTAGGTACCGGTACTAGTAGTAAAATGGCCAAGTCAGTCCTGAGACCAGTGTTGTGGTAATGGTAGTTGTTAATTGTAATTGTCCTGTAATGGATTACTTGTTGTAATTAATTGCTTGTAATCATGGACTAAATGCCAAAACTGTAATTAATAATCATTACCTGCTTTCCCAGGAATCATATGTAGTGTAAGTAATTCCTAAGTTAGCTAAACTAGTAGTTAAATACACAATTACCTCAAAATTACTTTGCATGCAGTATTTGTATATCCTGTTGTACATTCTGTCAGGAGAAGTTTACTAGTACCATCTCCAGTTTGCAATTGCCAATTACTTAACTAGTAATGATTACATTTTTCCTACTGTAGTAATTGAATAGTAATTAATCCTAAAATTTGAACACTAATTTATCATGCAATGATTACAAAATCATATTCTTTATAGTTAATTTGTAATGCAACTGTTTTGTGTACTCTTACCCAGTAATGTAATGATTACAATATGAAATAATAATTGACAACAACACTGCCTGAGACCCCAGCAGCTGTCGACGTAGTAAGCAGCCATGTGGAGTCATGGCTGAGTCGCACTTCCCCGAACAGCACTTGAGAGCGTTGAGACAGTGAGACACACTGGCTAGGTTTGGCGGTAAGTTCCATCCCAAGATTGCATGCAGAAACGATCGATCTCAGGGGTGTCAAATTTTGCAGGCCCCCCAGACCCAATTCACACGCTTACTGCAGACATAAATTGCTACTGTGTGTGGTGCCAGAGCTACACTGTTACTGTATGCAGAAGGCACTGACCTGTCGACAGACATGCTGTCGATAAACGGTGACCAGATAACGTCTCTCTGCAGCATCGATTCTCATACATCTGGAACTTGCAGTACAAAGCACAAAGGTGCCACAAGAGCCCATCCTTATAACTGGAAATGAAGGTATACAAAAGTTTTCGCTGCCTTCAGCAGCGTGTCCCTGTAATGCCCTACAAATTCTACAGTTCTGGCTATGCCACTGGTTAACCCCAAAAGCTTTCTTTCATCCAAGTTCCTATACTGAAAGGTATTTTACTCTGTAAGTGCCTGGTGACCTTGCGCACCCATTCTCATTGCCCATACATATAGTAGCTACAGTGCAGTGGCAGTGGGCCCTATGTTGTTTTAGTTATCTAAAACTGAAATAGTTTAGTTTTTGGTTATAATTAGATAGAAGTCGCATTGTTTAGTTTAGTTTTAATTACTAGATCTCAAAAGGGTAATTAGTAAAGGCTCTTTTAGTTTTAGTAACCACCTCTTAGGGGTGATTTAAATATTAGTTTAGTTGTAGTTTTAGTTTTAATTACTAAAGTGAAATATGCCATACTAAAATGCATTATGGTTTTAGTTTTAGTTAACTAAAACAACATTATGACCAGGCCACATGCACCCATCCCAGCCCCACCCCCCATGCAACCATCCCAACCTCCCATGGCTATTGTATATGATGCACTAGGCTTGAGCTAATTATACTTTTAAGTTTGCCTATTATTCTATTCCAGATTTCTTGTTAAATCATTCTTTTAAAAGCATCCAGTTATTCCAGGATTATTCCAATACTAAGCCCAATAACTCCAGCACATAGATGAGCTCATCTTTCAAATTCCAAACAAATATCTATTATACGTCTGGGAACAACATTATTTTGAACTTGCCAGTTCATACAACATCAATGCCTATTGTTATGTTTGAGCATCAGTGATCGATCGAAGTCCTGAAGGGTGTTTTGCTGGCGTTTGCAATAATACCGATTAGTCTTAGTAACCGATTAGCTCAAGCCTACCTCCCACCCCAGCCCCACTCCCCATGCTCCCACCCCAGCCCCACTCCCCATGCTCCCACCCCAGCCCCACCCTCCATGCTCCCACCCCAGCCCCACTCCCCATGCTCCCACCCCAGCCCCACTCCCCATGCTCCCACCCCAGCCCCACTCCCCATGCTCCCACCCCAGCCCCACTCCCCATGCTCCCACCCCAGCCCCACTCCCCATGCTCCCACCCCAGTCCCACTCCCCATGCTCCCACCCCACTCCCCATGCTCCCACCCCAGCCCCACTCCCCATGCTCCCACCCCAGCCTCACTCCCCATGCTCCCACCCCAGCCCCACTCCCCATGCTCCCACTCCAGCCCCACCCTCCATGCTCCCACCCCAGCCCCACTCCCCATGCTCCCACTCCCCATGCTCCCACACCAGCCCACTCCCCATACTCCCAGCCCCACCCTCCATGCTCCCACCCCAGCCCCACTCCCCAGGCTCCCACCCCAGCCCCACTCCCCATGCTCCCACCCCAGCCCCACTCCCCATGCTCCCACCCCAGCCCCACTCCCCATGCTCCCACCCCAGCCCCACTCCCCATGCTCCCACCCCAGCCCCACCCTCCATGCTCCCACCCTCCCCGGTGGTGAAAGGTATTCAGCTAGGGTAAGCTGCCAGCTGCAATCTATTAAAAGTTGATCACAATCGCATTTTATTCATGGAAGATTAGGAATATGGTGGGTGTGAGTAGAGACAGAATTAGAACATAGTTGCTGTAACAGGTTAATAACATCCGTGGGATTGGACAACATAATAATGCATCCATCATCCACATTTGGATGAAGGTAACATTTGGTAACAGATCTGGATGACATTTAGTATTGATCATTTACATGTCGCAATAATTGGATACGTATCAACAATACCAGCATGCAGCTAGGCGCACCATCGTTGTTCATACTAAGCTCAATCATGCAGGCTCATCCCCGGCACCATGTACGTGACTCGACTGATTTGAAAATGAAAACTTGTAGGCTTTGGGGGGTCTTTGAGTGCTAGACCTTAATGTAAATCCAGGTTTTCTGTTGCTATGGCAACAATAACCCCTTATAAGTTGTATATACTGAGATGGTCTGCATGTGTGATGTGAAGACATAATTATAGTGCCTGAGTTATCCCCTCCGCAAAAATTCCCATTCACTGAGCATGAGCTAGACAAATGCACGTTACGAATATTAAGTGTAACAAAAAGGCACATAGATTGAAGTGGAAAAAGACTCCACAGTGACTACGGGCAATCATTCCACAAACGATCTCAAGCAAATAAATAAACACAGAGACATAGTGACATAGTGGCATTGATAGTTACAACATCTTCTTGATGAGTGAAACAATCTCATCATAAACTTCAGTCGCTGCATCAAGTCCCCAAATAAAATCCAGGTGTTCGTAGTAAGTGATGTTCTTGTGGTAAAATACCACATCTTTTATCTTCGGGAGCAGGTCGGCTACGTCCGTTGGGTCTGCTAGCCAATCCTGTCCGCCAGTGAAGAGAGCGGTTTGGACTGTCAGCTCTGAGACATTGTAAGGGGGAGGGTAGGGCTGTGTGCAGGGAGGTGGGTGTACGGTTAGCACAACGTGGATTATGTAACATGCACAACCCCCCCCCCCCCCCCCCCCCCCCCCCCCCCCACACACACACACACACACACACACAAATGTACACAGGGTATTAAACCATCAACCTGTCCACTCACCACTCCGTAGTGATCCCTGTTAGCATCTGCTGATCCATAGTCGTACATCTCAAACTTCCCCGAGCGTACCTCCTACCATTGCAATAGGACATGTGTGCAAGGTTATGTAACAGTGGAGGCACTACAGCCATGGAATCATAATTTGATGTCATTATGTCTATGTCTATTAGATGGATTCCTATGACTGCAGGCTCACCTGACCAAAGTGGGCGGAATTTTTGACGGAGGTTCCAGCTGGTGTGTGGGAGACGTAGACAGGTAGACGGGTCTAGGAGAAGGAAGGAGAGATAGGAAAGGAGGGAGGGAGGGAGATGTCTCACTGCCTACTCAATAGCCATTAACACACTGTTTGGACTATCAATACATTAAGATTTTAACCGTGTGTTTGTGTGTGTGTGTGTGTGTGTAACGGAAGTGGGAAGTTCATGGGGCGGGACTAGACTAGTGATGCGCGACCTTCGTACCATTGAACCTCGAAGAATGTTCGGCATGGGCTAGCTGGAAGCTGACGGGTGCAATATCGGTGAGCAGCAGTCAAAGCAGATGCAATCGGGGAGCTGCAGGTGAAGCCGGAGCAGCAGTTGAACTGACGCAATCGAGGAGCAACAGCCGAAGTGGACGCAATCAGGGAGCAGTTGAAACAGACGCAATCGGGGAGTAGCAGCTGAAGCAGACATAAGTGGCGAGCAGCAGCTGAAGCGGACGCAAACGGGGAGCAGCAGTTGAAGCGGATTGATGCAATCGGCGAGCAGCAGCTGAAGCGGACGCAATCAGGGAGCAGCAGCTGAAGCGGACGCAATCGGGGAGCAGCAGCTCTACAGAGAGCTGTCCAGCGCCGAATTACACACGTAGGCGAACAAGGGGGAAGTAGCTGAGCAAGCGAAGCGAGCTCAGCTACTTGTATTAATTAATGACTTTGATGTTGGCAGGCTTCCACATGGTGTTTATCATTCCCCTTGGGGTATGCCTTGGGGTATGAGAAGCCTACCCATTGGGACTTAACCCTAAAGGTCACATCAGACAGGTCAACCACTCACCAAGTTCATATTATCTTTGTCAAACCCACTAGTCAGGAACAAGATGTCCTCACAAACACCTTCAACTGTCTTGTCCACTGGGCACACCAGGTCACCAAGCCAGTCC
>OZ007508.1:2217664-2493880 GCA_963931865.1 Axinella damicornis | reverse complement strand
TATGCCAGACTCTCGTTACGGAGGTTGGTGAGCCAGTTGGTGGAGGAGCAGAGGAGGCCATGCTGAAGGAAGACAACTGGACGAGAAATGTTGCCTGTAGGGAGGGAGGAAGGAGGCCTTTATAAGCACCGTATTCAAGGGGAAAATATCTGTATGACTCTGGGCATGGACTTATTAAAATATTTTCCTGCTCTTGTAGCGCTACTAACATGTTTTACACACAGCAAGAAACTATGGGGGCTCACAACTCAGGGGATGACGCATTGTTTCTGCTGCTGCAAAGTGATTGCTACATGATTGCTCCACACGCACAAAATGGGTTACAGCTGCAACAGCGTCTCCGGTTGTGCATGTGTGCAATATTAGCTAATGCTCATGCACGCGAGTCGATCCGTGCTGGGCCATGGGTGAGGGGGGGATTGAAGGTGTATGGCTCTACAGCGATTGAATTCTGCCTACTACGTACATGGCATGTTCATCCCGCATGGTATCCTGTGCAGACACAGGATGTATCCGTCAGGTGTGGTGACGTAGTGAGCCTCTGCTCTGTAGCCCTTGGACGTGATTAGTCGGAGCTGGGGGAGGTAAGGAGAGAGGGAGGCGGGGTTGCGGAGGGAGTGGAGTGGCACAGTTCAGCCACTGCACTAAGTTTTTCTGCATACATTTTGTCGGTAGCCTCTGTAGCTATAAGGTTATGCAGCAGGCGTTTCCCCCTGCTGCATAATCTTAGGAAATCCTTGCTGCATCATAGCTAGATATGCTGCATAATAAATAGCTAGCTACGCTTCACGACTCACGGCGTCGTAGTTAACTTCTGGGTCTTCGCCGGACACAAAGCTGCTGCAGCACACCAGCGCAAGCAGGACAAGACACAAGAAAGCCATGTCGCACTGTCTCTCTGCCTCTTACCTAATTAAAATAGCCAGTGGATCATCCGATGCAGCATTTCTGCCACACCTCCAATCGTGCATTGATTGTCTCAATGAATTTTGATATCACCACAATATTATATGTCATGCATACTGCAGGTGATTCCGGATCGGACGCATCATGGTGTCTGGATCAATCCTTGATGCAGCATTGCTCAGCCTGATTTAAATTTGTTACATGAGTCTCGGGCCAATCTAGAACCATGCATTCATATAGAGCACTATTAATTTTGATAGTCTTACACACCATATTACCCGCAAGACGGGGGAGTACTCCAGTGAGCAGGACGGAGCCAGGACTGCTCATGGTGGAGCCAGGACTGCTCACGATGGAGCCAGGACTGCATGCACATGATGGAACCAGGACTGCATGCTCATGATGGAACCAGGACTGCATGCTCATGGTGGAGCCAGGACTGCATGCTCATGGTGGAGCCAGGACTGCATGCTCATGGTGGAGCCAGGACTGCATGCTCATGGTGGAGCCAGGACTGCATGCTCATGATGGAACCAGGACTGCATGCTCATGGTGGAGCCAGGACTGCATGCTCATGGTGGAGCCAGGACTGCATGCTCATGGTGGAGCCAGGACTGCATGCTCATGGTGGAGCCAGGACTGCATGCTCATGATGGAACCAGGACTGCATGCTCATGGTGGAGCCAGGACTGCATGCTCATGGTGGAGCCAGGACTGCATGCTCATGGTGGAGCCAGGACTGCATGCTCATGGTGGAGCCAGGACTGCATGCTCATGGTGGAACCAGGACTGCATGCTCATGGTGGAGCCAGGACTGCATGCTCATGATGGAACCAGGACTGCATGCACATGATGGAGCCAGGACTGCATGCTCATGATGGAACCAGGACTGCATGCTCATGATGGAGCCAGGACTGCATGCTCATGATGGAACCAGGACTGCATGCACACGATGGAGCCAGGACTGCATGCACATGATGGAACCAGGACTGCATGCACATGATGGAGCCAGGACTGCATGCTCATGATGGAACCAGGACTGCATGCTCATGAGATGGAACATGGACTGCTCAAAATGGAACCAAGACACCAGCTGAAGCAGTTAGTAATGATGGTGCAAGAGTTAACAGCTCGTATCATGCTAGGACTGGAACCCAGACAGATAAGCTACACCATGCATTATCTGGTCTCTCAAGGGGAGGAGGGGAATTTAAAAGAAAGCACTTTTCCATGCAGTGAAGCAACAGGTGGGATTCGAACCTCGGACTTTTTGATCCACATGCAGTCAAATGCCACAATTGGCCATAAGTCAGACATATGTATATAACCTCAACGTACTATTATCAGTGGGTCACGCATAATATAATATACCTGATCTTTATAAAATTGTACATGAGCATAGAGTGAAAAGGTTCCACAAGTGAAAATAATATCGTTCATTTCTGAAAATATAAATAAACACAGACACACAGAGAAAGATATCGTGATGGTTACAACATCTTCTTGATAAGTGAAACAATCTCATCATAAACTTGAGTCGCTGCATCGAGTCCCCAAATAAAATCCAGGTGGTCATAGTATGAGATGTTCTTGTGGTAAAATACCACATCTTTTATCTTTGGGAGCAGGTCGGCTACATCCGTGGGGTCCGCTAGCCAATCCTGTCCTCCAGTGAAGAGAGCAGTCTTGACTGTCAGCTCTGAGACATTGTACGGGGGAGGTTGGGGCTGTAAGGGAGGAGGTATGTAGGTGTGTGGGTGTGGGGAGGTGTGTGGGTGTGTGTGGGGAGGTGTGTAGGTGTGAGAGTGTGCGGAGTTGTGTAGGTGTTTGAGTGTGTGTGGGGGGGAAGTGTGTACGTAGGTGTGAGTGTGTGTGGGGAGATGTGTAGATGTGAGTGTGTGGGGAGGTGTGTAGGTGTGAGAGTGCGTGGAGTTGTGTAGGTGTTTGAGTGTGTGGAGGGGAAGTGTGTACGTAAGTGTGAGTGTGTGTGGGGAGATGTGTAGATGTGAGTGTGTGGTGAGGTGTGTACGTGTGTGGGGGAAGGTGTGTAAGTGTGTGTGCGTGTGCCGTGTGTGTGTGTGTGGGGGGGGGGGGGGGGGGAGTGTACTTCCCTCTCCCATACACAAACACTGATCCCCCTTCACAGAAGGCACTCACACACACACATACCCACAAATGTACACAGGGTAGTAAACGATCGACCTGTCCACTCACCACTCCGTAGTGATCCCTGTTAGCATCTGCTGATCCATAGTCGTACATCTCAAACTTCCCCGACCGTGCCTCCTACCATTGCAACAGACCATCATGTGTATAACAACCAGTGATCAGCGATTACATAATAGTTACGCAAAGCTTGATATTACATAATAGTTACATAACAGTGAAGGCGCTGCAATTACTCTCTCTCTCTCTTGAGATGGGTAGTCATGACTGCAGGTTGTGGGTATCTCACTATCTCATTCCTAGGTTCTTGTTCGGAGTATGGGAATGAGGCTAGCAGCTTACCTGAGAAAAGTGGGCAACATTTTTGACGGAGGTTCCAGCTGGTGTGTGGGAATAGTATACAGGCAGACGGGTCTAGGAGAAGGAAGAGAGGGAGTGAGGAGGAAGAGGGGGAGGGGTCACGGTTCCTCCTATATCAATGCGCAAACACAGTATGTAACATTAGGTAACACTGGTCAGGTTATACTGTACCACTAACATGTAACAAAGGGACACCAGCTAACACTGTGTAACAGTATAGACAGGTGTACTCACCAAGTTCGTGTTACTTCTGTCAAACCCACAAATCAGGAACAGGACGTCCTCACAGAGCCCTTCTATTGTCTTGTCCACTGGGCATAGTCTGTCACCGAGCCAGTCAAGCAGCTTTGAGTTGGGAAAGAACTCTCCATCCCCTATGACATCAAGAAAAAACTAGTGTGTGTGTGTGTGTGTGTGTGTGTGTGTGTGTGTGTGTGTGTGTGTGTGTGTGTGTGTGTGTGTATGTGTGTGTGTGTTGTGTGTGCGTGTGTGTGTGTGCGTGGATGTGACCTAGTTACATAGCAACAAGTTTACAACTTGTTTTTGGCAGCTGTTTTGTAGGAACAAGGATGACGAAAAGGACTGAATACAGCCTTCTTTTGACACGATGAAAGGAGGTTTGCTAAATATCATTGCTGGATGGGTAGATGGTTAGGGAGGTTGGCATGCTATCAAAAAGCTTTTCAAGGTCAGGTATTCAGCAACAAAAAATGGTTTCTTGGTGGTTATAGATGTGTGTGTGTGTGTGTGTGTGTGTGTGTGTGTGTGTGTGTGTGTGCGCGCACATAACAGCTTGTTACACATAATGATTATGTCCACTGAAACCCACCTCAACCTCCTTGTAAAACAAGGAGATTACGTAGAAAGCACCCTGAATATGGTTCACCACAGTAACCGGAGCAAGAGCAAAGAAAGCTTTGACCCGTGCTGCAAGGGTCTTGTTGAAGGTGAACCCTCCGAACCCCATCACTGTGCCCTGCGAGTGGCCAACGTAGAAGAGGTCCTCCTGGTGACTGACACGCAAGGCATGGTCCAACATGGTAGGCAGGTCTATCTGAACATGTTGATCAAAACTGGAGGGAGGGGGGAAGGGGGGGGGGGGGGGGGGGGGAATTAATTGGAAGGTAGTGTGGGGAAGGGAGAGGAAGGATGGGGAGGGGAGAAAGAGGGAAGGGGAGGGAAGGAGAGGAAAGGGAGAGAGAAGGGACTGGTCATATTATATGTAGCATAAAACCATAAATCTCCTTACACAGAAAAACATCTCACAATCACAAGATTCCACAATTCTTAATTCAATCTCTATTCCCTCCTGATTAATAACACTTACATGTACGTGTGCAGCATGAAACTATCAGTCCCTTCTCCCCGTGGAGAAGTCTTAAAGTGGCGGGCAAGTGATTTTGGAATTAATAATTATGTCATCTAAAATATGTTGTAACCTGCAAGTCCTGCCATGAATGGAAACCAAATGTGGTAGTCAAACACTTCATGGTAAGCGCTACTTATGTACCAAGCCAGGATGTTCTGGAGCAGCAAACAACAGAGACAGTGAATTTTCAGTATTGATGGAATTAAATAATTTTTCTGTACGTCTCAGTTTCATTGCACACAAGCTACTGCTACTGTTCTTTCTCAGGATCAAGACAGACCCAGTCTGGAGGGGGCTATGTTGAGTTTATGTAAGTGCTTCCGAACTAGCCGGATACGGAGTTAACAGTGTTATCGCGAGGTCAATTTTCGTTTTTGTACACCTTGCAGGGGAGAAACCACGATGAGACATTCGTTCGACGCCATATGACAACGTAGCCCCCCTCGAGTAACCAGTGGAAGAGCTGCCTGCGAAGAGCATTTTAGCTAAATACGTTCAGCTGATTTTAGAGACTTCCAACAGCCTTGGAAGAAGAAAGGTGGCACAGCATCTTGGATGGCTGCTGCTGGAGCGCTCGAGAGCGGTGATTCGGAACTCGAACCACGCCTCCAATTATTGCACGGTCACGCACGCGTATCATTGCTTGCCCGCCACCTTAAGGTTTGTGGAATCTTGTGACTGTGTGTTTAGATCAGTACCATATTTGAGCTGCACTTGTGAGCTGCTGCGCATGCTATATCAACACTTCATTGTCAAGAGAGCAGGTGACCTCACATCATGTGATGTGATTTATGTTCCCAGTTCTTACCTGGAGTGGCATGTAGTGTGTGTGTGTGTGTGTGTGTGTGTGTGGGGGGGGGGGGGGATATGGATGGATGGAGGGAGGGGGGAGGGAGGGATTGAGGTTCACCTGAAGTTCCAGAAAGCCCTGTTGCTTGGTGTCACAGTGGTGTGATTACGAGAGTACGTGTTTCCTCGGACGTTTCCCATCCAGACGTCAAAGCCCGCATCAGCCAGGATGTATGCCAGACTCTCGTTACGGAGGTTGGTGAGCCAGTTGGTGGAGGAGCAGAGGAGGCCATGCTGAAGGAAAACAACTGGACGAGAAATGTTGCCTGTGGGGATGGGGAGGGGGGGGGGGGGGGGGGGGGGGGGGGGGGAGAGAAAGGTGGTAAGGAAGACGGAGGGAAAGAGGGAGTTTTAAGTGGTGGACACAAAACGAAAGTGCCACTGTGGTTGCAAAGCAAATAAAATTGCCCCCCCATCCACAGAACAGAATCTACAATACAGCATCCTTTCCAATATATTACGGCTTGCTTGTATGATCACATTGCCTGTAAGAAAACGTACATGTCATGTTCAGGCCGCATGGTATCCTGTGCAGACACAGGATGTATCCGTCAGGTGTGGTGACGTAGTGAGCCTCAGGACTGTAGCCTTTCGAGCTGATTAGCTGGAGCTAGGTGAGGGAGGAGAACAAGGTTGAGCTGTGATTTGTGCAGCCTAGCCACTGCATGGTAGCCTCTTCCCAGGCTGTAGGAGAACGAGGCTGAGCTACTGCCGACCAGCTACGTTTTCTGCTTTTGTCAGTAGCCATAGGCAATTCCTTAGCTACACTGTAAAAGTACATGGCTGATAGATAGCTCACGGCGTCAAAGTTCACTTCAGGGTCTTCCCCGGACACGTAGCCGTAGCAGCACACCAGCGCAAGCAGAACAAGACACCAGCGAGCCATGTTGCACCTTCTCCCCAGACTAGTCTTCCTACATGTATCCACTGTCCAGGATTATGAATGAATCTACAGCTCTGCCACACCCCCACACATGATTGGTTTACTCAGAACATGTGACTTAGTGGGAGGATAATATTATGCATGTGTCGATAATAACTGCATGCGGGATAACATCCCTGGCCTGAAGTACCAGCAAGGTGTAGAGGCGGGGTGGACACCAGTGTGACACAGAAGGAAGTGGAATAAGTCTACACAATCTTCAGGAAGTGAATCAGATGGTGTGATGGAGCAATGGATTCAACGAGCAAAGAAAATTGACTGTCGGAAGATGGAATTACAGTGTACACTCGGAATAATTATACGCTACACTGGTTCCCTGTCAAGCCTGATCCAACCCCTGTTGCCAGAAGAACAAGAGCAGAATATAAACTGTAGTTTGACTGTGTGTTAGCTATAAGTTATATGTACATGTATGTGTGTTCTGTGGGGATGATGGGAGAGTGGGCTTCCTGTCATGCGGTGGCTGGAAACGGCTCAGCAGCAACTCCATTAAATCAAGTCATGTGAATTAATTAATTATTGCAATGTAGAGAATTAAGAGCAAAATCAGCTGAAGGGGAAAAAAAGAAAAAGCCTATTCTTGTAGCAGCCCCGAATGAACACACCCAAAAGAAAGGGGGTAAAAAAAGAAGAGGACAAAAAAAAGAATAAGCCTATACTTATAGCAGCCCTGAATGAACACACACCCAAAGAAAAAAAAGAAAGGGGAAAAAAAAACAAAACAACCTAGCAACAACCCACCCCTCCGTGACAGGTCAGACACCGAAGTGTAAGCCTCAGGAGCGCTGGATAGGCGTGACTGGAATCACAGGAGGCTAACCTGCTTTCTACCAGAACACCTTTAGCTTCGGTGGTCAGATGGGAACCGGCGTACTCAAGCTGCTAGGCGGGGAAGTCGAGAACCGGTATGTACGGAGTGGCCCAGACTCGTACTCGGTTATTGGGGAGGCGAACACTCAACCCCCAGGCTGCAAAGCAAGTGCTTACCGAGTGTGCCATCCCGACTTCCCGCCAAAACTTGCTACAAATTCAGTATTTAAACCCGCTTCCGGTTGCGCACGCCCCCGCGGTTCAAAGGTCACGGCTAAGGTCAAACGGTGCACTTGCATTTAGTCTGGTTCCCAGACCCTACCCAGGAGTACTCGCGGGAACCAGACTAGACTTGCTTTAGTGAAGAGGTGATTCTGTGAACATGTGAAATTGGCATGCTCCTTCTGAAGCTTTGGAATTAGGGTGAGGTCAGTATTCCGCCAATGATTACATGTAGGACTGAATGCTTTTCCATGCAAATTTAGACTAGACAGAGTAGAGTGTAGTGACTTAATGTGGATACCCAGTAGTTTACACTTGTGGTCCGACATAATATAGGTCTGGGAGCCATTTACCGGTTCCCTCCCACCACCACAGACCCATCATTTAGTCCCCGTCGCTGTGGAGACATCAGGAGTTTTTGGCCCGGATGCATTTGAACTCTTTAGAGAGATTGGTGGTTGCATTCGAACTCTTGACTCTGGAGAAAAACTCACGAGCCTACCTGATTCAGCAGGTGTCCGTTGCTATTCAGCATGGCAATGCAGCCTCAGTGCTGGGAACCCTCTGTGTAAATAGTTGCATGTAGTTGTATTTCGTCTTGTCTTGTTTTGTATACAATATTGTGATTGTGTTAGTTCTTTGTTCTGTACGTTAGCGTTTTTTTTTGTTTGTTTGTTTGTTTGTATTTTGAAATTTGTATTTTTTTTTCCTTTGGTTCTTAGTGTAAGGTAAGCTGTAGAGCAGCTCGTATTGTTCTGTGCCTGAAAAAAAAAAAAAAAAAAAAGAAGTTAATTTGTAATGCAACTGTTTTGTGTACTCTTACCCAATAATGTAATGATTACAATAAGAAATAATTGACAACCTGAGACCCCAGCAGCTGTCGACGTAGTAAGCAGCCATGTGGAGTCATGGCTGAGTCGCACTTCCCCGAACAGCACTTGAGAGCGTTGAGACAGTGAGACACACTGGCTAGGTTTGGCGGTAAGTTCCATCCCAAGATTGCATGCAGAAACGATCGATCTCAGGGGTGTCAAATTTTGCAGGCCCCCCAGACCCAATTCACACGCTTACTGCAGACATAAATTGCTACCGTGTGTGGTGCCAGAGCTACACTGTGACTGCATGCAGAAGGCATTGACCTGTCGACAGACATGCTGTCGATAAACGGTGACCAGATAACGTCTCTCTGCAGCATCGATTCTCATACATCTGGAACTTGCAGTACAAAGCACAAAGGTGCCACAAGAGCCCATCCTTATAACTGGAAATGAAGGTATACAAAAGTTTTCGCTGCCTTCAGCAGCGTGTCCCTGTAATGCCCTACAAATTCTACAGTTCTGGCTATGCCACTGGTTAACCCCAAAAGCTTTCTTTCATCCAAGTTCCTATACTGAAAGGTATTTTACTCTGTAAGTGCCTGGTGACCTTGCGTACCCATTCTCATTGCCCATACATACATGTATAGTAGCTATAGTGCAGTGGCAGTGGGCCCTATGTTGTTTTAGTTATCTAAAACTGAAATAGTTTAGTTTTTGGCTATAATTACCCTTGTATCATTGCATTGATTTTGCACATTTACTGCAAAAAAAAAATTAGATAGAAGTCGCATTGTTTAGTTTTACTAGATCTCAAAAGGGTTACTAAAGGCTCTTTTAGTTTTAGTAACCACCTCTTTGGGGTGATTTAAATATTAGTTTAGTTGTAGTTTTAGTTTTAATTACTAAAGTGAAATATGCCATACTAAAATGCATTATGGTTTTAGTTTTAGTTAACTAAACAACATTATGACCATGCCCCATGCACCCATCCCAGCCCCACCCCCCATGCACCCATCCCAGCCCCACCCCCCTCATGCACCCATCCCAGCCCCACCCCCATCCCAGCCCCACCCCCCATGCACCCATCCCAACCTCCCATGCACTAGGCTTGAGCTAATTATACTTTTAAGTTTGCCTATTATTCTATTCCAGATTTCTTGTTAAATCATTTTTTTAAAAGCAGCCAGTTATTCCAGGATTATTCCAATACTAAGCCCAATAGCTCCAGCACATAGATGAGCTCATCTTTCAAATTCCAAACAAATATCTATTATACGTCTGGGAACAACATTATTTTGATCTGGGAACAACATTATTTTGATCTTGCCACTTCATACAACATCAATGCCTATTGTTATGTTTGAGCATCAGTGATCGATCGAAGTCCTGAAGGGTGTTTTGCTGGCGTTTGCAATAATACCGATTAGTCTTAGTAACCGATTAGCTCAAGCCTACCTCCCACCCCAGCCCCACTCCCCATGCTCCCACTCCCCATGCTCCCACCCCAGCCCCAGCACTCCCCATGCTCCCACCCCAGCCCCACTCCCCATGCTCCCACCCCAGCCCCACTCCCCATGCTCCCACTCCCCATGCTCCCACTCCCCATGCTCCCACCCCAGCCCCACTCCCCATGCTCCCACTCCCCATGCTCCCACTCCCCATGCTCCCACCCCAGCCCCACTCCCCATGCTCCCACCCCAGCCCCGATTCCCATGCTCCCACCCCAGCCCCACCCTCCCTGGTGGTGAAAGGTATTCAGCTAGGGTAAGCTGCCAGCTGCAATCTATTAAAAGTGGATCACAATCGCATTTTATTCATGGAAGTTAGGAATATGGTGGGTGTGAGTAGAGACAGAATTACATATATAGTTGCTGTAACAGGTTAATAACATCCTTGGCATTGGACAACATAATTAATGCATCCATCATCCACATTTGGATGAAGGTAACATTTGGATGAAGGTAACATTTGGTAACAGATCTGGATGACATTTAATATTGATCATTTACATGTCGCAATAATTGGATACGTATCAACAAAATACCAGCATGCAGCTAGGCACCTGGTTGTTGTTCATACTAAGCTCAATCATGCAGGCTCATCCCCAGCGCCATGCAGGTGACTGGACTGATTTGAAAATGAAAACTTGTAGGCTTTGGGGGGTCTTTGGGTGCTAGACCTTAATGTAAATCCAGGTTTTCTGTTGCTATGGCAACAATAACCCCTTATAAGTTGTATATACTGCATCACTGAGATGGTCTGCATGTGTGATGTGAAGACATAATTATAGTGCCTGAGTTATCCCCTCCACAAAAATTCCCATTCACTGAGCATGAGCTAGACAAATTCACGTTACGAATATTAAGTGTACAAAAAGGCACATAGATTGAAGTGGAAAAAGACTCCACAGTGACTACGGGCAATCTTTCCACAAACGATCTCAAGCAAATAAATAAACACAGAGATGGCATTGATGGTTACAACATCTTCTTGATGAGTGAAACAATCTCATCATAAACTTCAGTCGCTGCATCAAGTCCCCAAATAAAATCCAGGTGTTCGTAGTAAGTGATGTTCTTGTGGTAAAATACCACATCTTTTATCTTCGGGAGCAGGTCAGCTACGTCCGTTGGGTCTGCTAGCCAATCCTGTCCGCCAGTGAAGAGAGCGGTTTGGACTGTCAGCTCTGAGACATTATAAGGGGGAGGGTAGGGCTGTGTGGAGGGAGGTGGGTGTATGGTTAGCACAACGTGGATTATGTAACATGCACATCCCCCCCCCCCCCCCCCCCCCCCCCCCCCCCCCACACACACACACACACACACAAATGTACACAGGGTAGTAAACGATTGACCTGTCCACTCACCACTCCGTAGTGATCCCTGTTAGCATCTGCTGATCCATAGTCGTACATCTCAAACTTCCCCGAGCGTACCTCCTACCATTGCAATAGGACATGTGTGCAAGGTTATGTAACAGTGGAGGCACTACAGCCATGGAATCATAATTTGATGTCATTATGTCTATGTCTATTAGATGGATTCCTATGACTGCAGGCTCACCTGACCAAAGTGGGCGGAATTTTTGACGGAGGTTCCAGCTGGTGTGTGGGAGACGTAGACAGGTAGACGGGTCTAGGAGAAGGGAGGAGAGATAGGAAAGGAGGGAGGGAGGGAGGGGAGGGAGGAAGGGAGGGAGGGGAGGGAGGGGAGGGAGGGAGGGAGGGTGGGGAGGGAGGGAGATGTCTCACTGCCTACTCAATAGCCATTAACACACTGTTTGGACTATCAATACATTAAGATTTTAACCGTGTGTTTGTGTGTGTGTGTGTGTAACGGAAGTGGGAAGTTCGTGGGGCAGGACTAGACTAGTGATGCACGACCTTCGTACCATTGAACCTCGAACTCTGCGAAGAATGTTCGGCATGGGCTAGCTGGAAGCTTCTAGAACAGCTGACGGATGCAATATCGGTGAGCAGCAGTCAAATCGGACGCAATCGGGGAGCTGCAGGTGAAGCCGGAGCAGCAGTCAAATCGGACGCAATCGGGGAGCTGCAGGTGAAGCCGGAGCAGCAGTTGAACTGACGCAATCGAGGAGCAACAGCCGAAGTGGACGCAATCGGGGAGCAGTTGAAACAGACACAATCGGGGAGTAGCAGCTGAAGCAGACATAAGTGGCGAGCAGCAGCTGAAGCGGACGCAAACGGGGAGCAGCAGTTGAAGCGGATCGATGCAATCGGCGAGCAGCAGCTGAAGCGGACGCAATCAGGGAGCAGCAGCTGAAGCGGACGCAATCGGGGAGCAGCAGCTCTACAGAGAGCTGTCCGGCGCCACGTAGGCGAACAAGGGGAAGTAGCTGAGCAAGCGAAGCGAGCTCAGCTACTTGTATTAATGACTTTGATGTTGGCAGGCTTCCACATGGTGTTTATCATTCCCCTTGGGGTATGAGAAGCCTACCCATTGGGACTTAACCCTAAAGGTCACATCAGACAGGTCAACCACTCACCAAGTTCATATTATCTTTGTCAAACCCACTAGTCAGGAACAAGATGTCCTCACAAACACCTTCAACTGTCTTGTCCACTGGGCACACCAGGTCACCGAGCCAGTCCATCACCCACGAGTGGGGAAGGAACTCTCCATCGCCTACGACGTCGAGAAACACCTGTGTGTGTGTGTGTGTGTGTGTGTGTGTGTGTGTGTGTGTGTGTGTGTGTGTGTGTGTGTGTGTGTGTGTGTGTGAATATGACTGTACGTAGCTGTGCATGTGTGTGCATGTGCCACTCACTATAACCTGTAAACGTACATCCACTACAACCCACCTCAATTTCCTTGTAAAACAGGGAGATCAAATAGAAAGCACCCTCAATGTGCTTCACCACGGTAACCGGAGCAAGGGCAAAGAAAGCTTTGACCCGTGCTGCAAGGGTCTTGTTGAATGTGAACCCTCCGAACCCCATCACTGTGCCCTGTGAGTGGCCAACGTAGAAGAGCTCCTCCTGGTGACTGACACGCAAGGCATGGTCCAACATGGTAGGCAGGTCTATCTGAAGATGTTGATCAAAACTGGAGGGAGGGAAGATGGAGATGATGAGGAGGACATTAAGTGAGAGGTAGATGGACATAGAATCTTGATCTAAATGCCACGAACCGGGAGTGGCGTTTAGACCACAGATCTGATTGGCGAACATTCTGATTGTTTAATTATGTTGCAGGAAGTGAAACGCAGTACCAGGCACTCTCTCCTCCCTGTTGTTGGAGGCGATAGCCTGGGACAAAGGTGATAATGAGGCTTACGTAAAGTTCCAGAAAGCCCTGTTGCTGGGTGTCAGAGTGGTGTGATTACGAGAGTACGTGTTTCCTCGGATGTTTCCCATCCAGACATCAAAGCCTGCATCTGCCAGGATGTACGCCAGACTCTCGTTACGGAGGTTGGTGAGCCAGTTGGTGGAGGAGCCGAGGAGGCCATGCTGAAGGAAGACAACTGGAAGAGAAACGTTGCCTGTGGGGATGGGGGGAGAGAGAGAGAGAGTGAGGGACAATGGGCCGAAGAGGTGGGAGGGAGTTGATGGTGAGGAAATATTTCTTGTGACCCCGAGGTTTTACACACAGTAAGAAACTACGGGGGGGGGGGGGGGGGGGTCTCCCTAGTCTCAGAAGCAGATCCTTTGTTTGCAGGGAGAGCGGGGAAGGGTCCTCGCTCCCTGTGTGAAGGGTCTGATTCCAAGAGTAGGGGTCTCCCTACACACTGCTGTTGCTCCGCGTGCATAACTAAAAGTAATGTTATTGCCTCATGTACACAGAACGGCTCTAGCAGCAACTCAGCATCCAATAAACTTGACATGCTGGCTTTGAATTTACTCTCCATACAGTGGGGTAGTTACCTGTGACAAAACGTTTAACATACATGTGATGTTCATCCCACATGGTATCCTGTGCAGACACAGGATGTATCCGTCAGGTGTGGTGACATAGTGAGCCTCTGGTCTGTAGCCCTTGGACTTGATTAGCTGGAGCTGGGAGGGAGGAGAGTTCAGTGATGATGTCATCACCATCCCCCGTTAATGGGGCCCAGGACCTGCATGATACCTCCTGTATGTTGGAGATGCATCATTCCTGGGTATCCAATCAAAATAAACTGAAACAGAACTGAGAGGAAAGGAGGGAGGTGGGGATCACAGGAGGGTGTGTGTGTTTGTGGGGGTGGGGGGGGGGGGGAGCAATTTGCTCAGCTTAGCAACTGGCATTCCCAAACCGTAGGAGACAACAAGGCTAATGCAGACCAACTGCCTTACATGCATCTCTTCCTAGATCCTCTGTAGGTATTAATGCTGCAAAAATGCAACACCACTTACGGCATCATATTTCACTTCTGGGTCTTCCCCGGACACGCAGCTGTAGCAGCACACCAGCGCAAGCAGAACAAGACACCGAAAAGTCATGGCGCAATATCTCTTTCTCCTTTGTTTTGGCTGCCGATCACACACTGATCACGGATCATCCGATGTTGCAGCCACACCCCCAATCATGTGACTTCAAAAGTAATTTTCAGATTGTCATATGGGCTGAGAGTGAAATTTGCAGCTACCGCGGCTTACCCGGTAAATTTATTTCGTTGCCGACAAATAAATCAGAGGCTCAGAGGAAATGGTGTGCACTTTGCGGTTATCGTAATTACCCCATTTGCACTGCGTCTACGTCTGCACTTTTTAGTTAACTGTGACAGCGCTACTTGCAAGATGTTCGCATGCTTGTTCTTGTCTGCGTGCTAGTGTTAAGTGATCGTTTGTCTTCGCAAGTCTCAAGAGGCAAGAGGAGCTTGACTGATTGGCGTGATGTCGTCCCGTATTGCCAAGGCGCCTGCTCAGCAGGACCAGCGAAAGGTACGCATCGATTTTCACATGTAAACTTTCTCAGTAAATTCCCAATGTGAAATTGATATTGTAAAATTATGGACCTGTCCCATGTGTACTGCAGAGGAGATCTGGTCTGAAATAGATAAAGTCCAGTCAGCTAGCTACATAATATACGACTGACAGACTAGCTAAACAAGTTTAACAACGTGGTGTACCATAAGTAGGATGGCAATCAAAATTATGTCTGGTTGCAGGGCTGCGCGTGTGCGTTTACGTGTAGCTAGCTTGCTTGCACGCATAACACGTTAGTCACTGTCCCAGGCAAGGCGTGCTGTGAAGTGTACGTGGTACACACGTACTAGCCGTTTATCTAACACTGCGTGTACGTGTATTTGATTATTATTATGCCTTGAAACAGAGAAAGCTGTAATGTGATCCGGTTGTTCAGGCAACAGGAATCAGTTTACTAGAATGGAGTGTAGCGTAACTAAACGTGGGGTGTTGATGTTCAAACATTGGATGGTCGTGAGACCTCTCGGTTATTTTCATATTCTGTTGGTTAATTTTACTGAATATTGAAATCATAACTTGATACAGTGTTGTTATAGCCCTGTGTATGTGGGTTGTACCCAGAATATAATCATAATGTCAAAGAAATGTGTGGGCTGCTGACTGACTTAAACGTCACCATGATGAGCGCTGTTAGATGATGAGTACTGGTGCTACTCCCTATATGTCAGTAATGGTGCTGCCAATTTTGTTGTGGCATTGCGAGCTGCATGCTGGCAAGAATTAATATCAATATGACAGGAGGCAGGTGACTGCCCTAGCAACAGCTTCTCAAAATGAAGCCAGAACCCTAGCCATGTGTTTTGCAGGCTTTGGTTGGTTTCGGTTGGGCATTCTTTGATCAAGTTTCCACGGTAACCTCATCGATCACCAGTAGGTATGCACTTCTGTTGCCAGTAGGTGGCAGGAGTTCATACTGAGCGTACGATTTATACGGACGGCAAAATTCAAACTTGGCAGTTGGATGCTATTTTAGTAGCCAGTAATATGGTACGGTAACAGTGCATATGTGCCTGCTACACCGCATCCGTGTGTGTAGGTCATCAGTCACGGTTGAACAGTGAGTTGTGGCTTTGATCCTGTCCAGCAACAACCGTAGCAGACAACAGCCCCTTCTTCTGCACCAATCGAAATGCTTGGACGTTCCCAGTGGAAGACTGATCCGTCTGTATGTCTCCACTTCTCTGGAGTGGTCTCGCTCGAGCCAGCACACTGGTTCTTGTTCTCCATGTTCCCCTCCCTTGCTCTATACTCATGTAATGTTAATGTTTCCTGTTTCAGTAGAATTAATGTTTCCTTTTTCATAATTAAACTAATACAGAAATTTGAATTTGCCAAGCTGAGTCACATGGTACCTTGCCAGCTTGAATAGGCTCCTGGTCATAACTGTTCCTGTGATGGTGTGCTTCCGCACAACTAAATTAACAGTGACGCTGCGATTTTGGTGGATGCCTTCAGCTGTGTACCGAGCAGTCCTCAGTGTTTCCTCTGTTTGAGTTCACTTCTCGGACAGAGCCCTGGTTACTGCCTTAAGTACAGAGAGATCATCCATTAAAGTACTGAGTGCACTATATGAACAGGAAGCATCTATGGAATACTGGGAGGCAAATGTGCATGATGACATTAACATTATCGCCATGGCGATGATGTCATCATATGCTCTTGCCCAAGGCGAGGCTGAGTGCTATATTAATTAGGTCTCAAGAACACACCTGTCCGAGCTTGGTGGTCACCCCAGTGTGTCTGTCCAGACCACCCACCAGCGTGAGGTGGCAGCCATTGATGAGGGACATCCCAAAGTAGCAGTATTGATATTCTGGTAGCTTGCAGTATTCTGCTACTGCATGTGCATGTGTACTGTAGAATATGGTCGGGCTGTGCCTTTGGGCTGTGCCTTTAGACTGCACCCGTAAGTAAATGCTCACAAGGTAGTGAGTTTGGTAAGTGCAGCTGTCTATGAAAATGACCACATAATTCCTAGTATAGTGTTGTACCAATATCCTGTCCTTAGTAAGTGCATCAAAGCAAAACCACTATCTCAAAGCAAGGGGGGGTCACTCACATAGACACTATAGTCACAGCTGCGCCCCGGGTCAAAGCTGCTGTTTTCGGGGTTTTGACCATTGACCACACAGATTTTCGTCCATTGACCTTTGACTGATCAGCTATTTGCCTTTGATTTTAATACTTACCTGCACGTCGCCGTTGGTGAAAGTTGCTGCTTTGGCTATACACCAGTTGAAGACTGATCGAACGGTACGAAAGGTGAGCCTCAGCACGGTTTCCGTGTGGCAGCAGAGGTGCAACAGGCGGTTTCGCTGGTTTTTGTGTCTGGTGACTGTTCTGGGGCTCACCTCTTGTACCGTTGGATCGACCTTCACCGGTGTATGCCCAAAGCGGTAGCTATGTTTTGCTCCGGAGTCGCCGTAGATAAAAGCATTCTTGGGCTGTCCAACGTATCCCTGAAATTGTGATACCCGTGTACTGACACGTTAGGAATAGGGCGGTGCGCGTTGTTGACTGTACTTTTGAGCCGCTTTGACCGTTGACCGCACCCGTTTCGGCGGCTTTGACCGTTGACCATTGACCGACTGTGGTCACAGCTGTGACTATAGGATCTATATATGGGAGTGACCCCCCCTTGCTCAAAGTTTGCTGTATACAGTACCTTTGTGATGACTTTCTGTATACCTTTGTGAGGACTTCCTGTGCCATGGGAAGTGTAGCAATGGTGTGAGCGCTGATTGATAAGCTAATTTCCTCCTGCATATAGGTGTCTCTGTGTTGCATATGATATGTCTTCCTGTGGGAGGTTCCTGTATGTTCCTTTAAAAGAGCACCCCCCATGTGTCCTATTGGGCCCAGTGGTACCCCCTTTATTTTCAAACTACGTGAGGTACAATACAGAGTGACTCACCATTACACATTTGCAGCACAATCAGTTTGTGAGGTGGTATAGTGTACTTCCATAGGACATGGTCGGAAGTGAGCTGAAAGTCTCACGACAGAGTTAATTAACGCTACAATGCAGCGACTCTTGACAGTAACTGCCGCAACGTGGTATCATGTTCTGCTGAGTACCCTGCATTAACCTCCTCAGTCTGCTCCGGTCTCTCCACTGGCTCTTCTATCTCTTGATTCGATTATCATTGACTGGCATGGCACTTCTACCTTCGCATTTGTTGCTTGTTACAGCATATGGCTAACACAGTGAAGGGGAAATCCCCTCAACAAAGCATGCACTTAACTAAATACGGTATTTGTATTGAAATCTGAGCAGTAGATGAACAATGCATGTCTGCGGTGTTGGTTACTGTGAAGCTTTCTCACTTGGGAGCATCATTTCAAGTGCACCAAAGGAGTTTGATTTATACACCCTTCTCCACACGGGAATGTTACTGGAGCTGTTGGATAATAGAGTGCGGGGAACTGGATTGGAAATACGCATTTGAGTGCCGATTTCATGTCAAGCATGCATTATTCAGGGTGCCAGGAGTAATAAGGTGCCACTTTGGCCGTACACCGGTTCAAGACCAAGTTGCCACTTTGGCCATACACTGGTTATGACCGATCCAACGGCACAAAAGGCGAGCCTCAGAACAGTCCCCGTGTGGCACCAGAGGTACAACAGTACACGTGCATTACGATACCCCCATGTTATTTTTACAGCCCAAGGATGCTTTTATCTAAGACTCAGTTGTAAAACGCTTTGGCCATACACCGGTTCAAGGCTTATCCGATGGTGCTTAGTCTAGAGAATTAATCCTCAGAACGGCACCAGATGTGCAGCAAAAACCAGCGAAACCCACATTCAATCAAATACTGTGCCGACACGCCATGCAGTAGGAATAGGGCGGCACACGCTTTTCCAATCCGGTTCTGGTGCTCTATTACAGCGAATTTCAGTTGCGTTCGAATCTCCGTGTTGCGTTCGCTTCCGTACGGAATCGCGTGTAGACATGCATCTTGACTTCGCTCATTTTTCGCGCCGGTGGGTACATGTACAAGCGTACATCCATACGCGATTCCGTACGGAAGCAAACGCAACACGGAGATTCGAATGCAACTGAAATTTGTTGTATCCAGGTATTGTATGAAGTTGGTAGTGCAGTGTTCATTCTGTAGTGGGAGTGTCCACTAGTCTGATTATCCAGTAGGTCCGCAGCGGTTTGCTTTGAGGGTAGTTGGGTTTCCCCTGAGGATAGTAAGAGTAATTCGAGAACTCTTATGAGTGCTTGTCTTGTGGCTTGTAGCGATGATTCAATAATATCCTGAAAAGCTTGTAAGGTTATCCATGAATACTGTTAGATTGTCTTTGATGTTTTATTGGAGTTGTTTGACAGCCTAAGGACGGCTGTTTCTGTGGCTTCCCTCCTCAGCTGCCATAGTATCCCACTCACTGTTCTCATCTTCAGGAGTAAAACAGTGATTTTGCGTCTATGGGATGTTTCCTTACCAACTATAATTATGTCAAAGAAATTCTTTTTCAGCTACTTCCTATTACAGGTTTACTGGCTCCCACCGCATGTTGGTTAGCAAGTATGTAAGTCATATTGACGCATCAATGATCAGTTGTGCCATGTACCAGGTACCAAGGCCCAACAAACGGCACGGCAAGGAGGAGCCGCGGTGGCATCTGTATGCTCTCAACAAAGCCGTCATTGAGCTTGTGGCACTATATTTGTGGCACTATATTGTGCGTCCTGAAAGTCCTTGAGTGAAACTTGTGAGTTTTCCATACATCACTCTCAAGTCCTCGTATCATTAACACTGCATACAAGCTACTTATTGCGCTTTAGGTACTCGCAGTATACTCAAGCTGACGTCTTTTAGATCAAGCCTAGGCATAGTGCCATGGCAGGTCCAGTAGGCTGGCACTAGTCAGACCAGTCGTCGTAGACTACGCCCACTGTGCATATGGACCTGAGTGTGAAGAACACTCACTTCTTGTTGCTCTGCAGCCAGAGACACGTTAGCTGCACAGTGGCCACGTTAGCTGGGGGGGAGGGGGAGGGGAAGGGGAGAGATGGGGGGAGAGATGGGGAGAGATGGGGAGAGGAGGGGAGAGATGGAGAGAGGGAGGGGAGAGATGAGGAAGGGGGAGGGGGGAGATGGAGAGGGAGAGGGGAGAGATGGGGAGGGGGAGGGGAGAGATGGGAGGGGGGGGGGAGAGATGGGGAGGGGGGAGGGGAGTGAGTGGCCGGGGATTAAGCTGCCTTCCAATCTGTTGTGCACTGCTACGCCCATGTCAGGCAATTTGAAAGGCATTGTGATCAACTCCTGTTGTGGTCTGCGGTTACTGCTGGATAAGCCGCCAAGTTTGATATTATTGACCTCAAATACACAAATCCCTCATGAAAATAAACCCTCTGTTGTTGGTATGCTCCATTTTCTGTGAGTCTGGATTGCTATCCTCAAAGGCAGCTGTGTTTAATATGCATGAGCTGGGAGTTTCCAGTGGACGATGGTATTCTGTGGTATTTTGTGGTTGCTCTCTGTATTGTTTTGTTGCCCAGAGGCAATTGTAGGTTGTGGGAACTCGTTGGAACGGGTGGGAAGAATTTGCGGTAGTTCGTTTGCTTTTCTCTTGTGTAAACTTATTGTGTGTTGTACGTATGCACAAACACAAGCATATGCACGTACACATAATTATGTATTCTGATTGAGGGGTACGCCACATTCACACAAACACACATGGGGATTGAACCCTGTAACACCTACATGTGAGAATTGAATCCAATAAAGTCTACTCATGTCCAAATTAACAGTCTTACTAGTGTATTGTACAATCTTACCCTTACCTCCGTGAATAGCAACCAACCCAACATATAGATGTTTATATGTTTTGTATTTACAAATGGATATATGGCAGTCCCCTATGAAAGTCAAATGTTTGTTTTGTAGTACCTAAGGTTGATCTGCTCTCCCAACATCATGCTGCAAAGTCATAATAAATCAAACTTGGCGGCCCTCAGAAGCTCGTGGCATCTGCCACCCAAGTTTTAACTTCAATGATGCTTGTTTGTCTACCCAGAGTAATTAAGAGTTATGCCACTTTCAAGTATGAAACTGTTAAAAAATTAGGAGATGGTCATAGACTCATTGGTCCAGTGATGCAACTTCCTCGCTGTCATCCTATTGCCGAGTGCCATTGTGGTTCCTGAAGCATGAGACCTTTGTACTCTCCTTTGCCTGTTCAGTGGAGCCACTAAAACCTCAGAAATGCAGCATTATATTTCAGCTGCTGCTAGTTGAACTTTGAACTTTCACCAGTGAGCTCTCTCTCTGGCTAAAGTTCAGATCTCTCCAGTAAAAGCACTTGCACGTATGGCCGCCTGTGTGATTACACATCGTCAGATTGTAGCTGCAAGCACTGTACTGTGATCACCAGCTACTGTCCGACCCTGTCAAGCCTGTTGTTTGGAATGACCCTGGACTGTGGAGGATGGCACATGATCTAACGATGATATCATCCCAATTTAACTGCAAGGGGGAATTCAACAGTGTTTGTACTTATATCCCACAAGAGTACAAATTGTAATCAGACTAGCACTCTTTGATATCTAGTCACTCCCTCCTTCCACCCAGCGTCAAGTTACCCTATCAAAGGCTCGCTATTAATGAGCCACAGACCTGAGGGCTGCACTTGATTAGGATGTGTATGGGCAGTGCTAGGGAGGTGTCCAGTGTAAAGCATTAGTATGGTAGGTATGGTGCTTTGAACATTGTTCTTCCTTGTTAGACTAAAGCAGAAAGTAACTCAATTAGGTCCTTCAACTCTTATGTATCACCTCTGGCGTTTGACCTTTCATTGTATGAAATTTGTGTGTCCATGTACTGTATATACATGTATGTGTGTCGGTAAGTGTGTGTGTGTGTGGGGAGGGAGGGTCTGTGTGTGTGTGTGTGTGTGTGTGTGGGGAGGGAGGGGGGTGAGGTAGGTGCATGTACATATTAAATGAGCTTGTGTGTGGTACATGGTGTAGTGTGGTGTACCTTGTACATTCCATGTACTGACACCTCGTGTATCATGTACTGCTTGTCCTATATGACTCCTATCCCATGTGTTGACACATGAGATTGTACAATGTCATGTATGGGATATCACACATTGTATATAAGTGAGGGGTTTGTGTTGCTGATAATGGCAAGTTTTAGAGCTAACATCACCAGTGTATCTTTTTAGAGCTATTTCACATAATCTGACATCACCAGTGTATCTTGTACATGTGTCAGGGACGTGCAATACACAGTCATGTTGCTGTGCAGAAATGTAAACTGTGTAGTGTGTTGAATATCCTGGTACCTACCTCCGGACAAACAGTCTACAGAGCTGAACAAAAGAGAAGCCCTCCTATGAATCGAGGGAAACTGGGGATTCAAACTACAAACCTGGCACTCTGTATGCATCTTTGATGCCTTCACTGTTGCTGCTCTGACCCGCCAGCTGAACCACGTACAGCAGGAGCGTACTCTCCTTTTCAGGCTGCATGTCCATCCACTTTTCAACGTTCTGATTTTTGAATTCACCAATGAGAGTGCAGTAATCTTACATCATACTTCTTGATCACCTGCCAAAACAGGAAAATACATAATATGTGCTACCCTCTGATTTGTCAATAATGAAGTTGACAAGCTATCTCGAAAAGGACAGCATTTCCAAGCGTACATCATATTGGGGATAAGCACTACACACAGTAATGGAAACTACCAAGTCGCTGTTTGAATCCTACCAGGGCCTGAAGTCTTTCTCCTTCCAGTACCTACATTGTTAACATGGTGGCGTGTATCCCTTCCCCCCCCCCCCCCCCCCCCCCCCATTGCTTCTGGGATGTAGCTGTGCCCACTCTCTGAGTGCTGAATCTGCTGTGGTGGCTAATGCAATTGGCTGAGCCAAGTATGACAGCTGTCAGTGTATGTGAGGACGTTTTATATGGACTCTCCTTGCAGCCATTTGGGGCAAACAGTCTACATTGTACCTTAAAACCTGGCTGTTTACGCAGTCTTTGTAAGGTGTCATCCGGAGGATGGCTTCAAGTCTTGCACTACAGGTAGCTATAGGGTCAAGGACAAATCTTGTTAGCGAATCCTTCCCTGGAGAGGGGGTTAATCAGAACCAGCCTAATCTCGATCCTTCCCTGAAGAGAGCTTAATACCGATATACACTGTCCGAGTGCACTGGCATTGCCCATGCATTTCAGTACCAAGAGAAGTATGACTTGTTGGCTAGCACCACTCGGCTGTTGTGGCTTGAGATCCACATGTTTGATGCATGCCGACTGTGTTGCCATGTTTCCGTCTGCCAAAATAAACATGGAAAATATTGTCACTTTGAAACACAAATGTTGAGTTTGCAATGCCTGAGTGCATGATGAAAGTGAAATGTTATGTTAAATAATAATGTGTGAGATGTATGATGGGCCTCGTGGGGCCGGGACCCCAGGGGTCTTGTGGGACCCCCTGACAGTATGTGTGTGAGTTTGCGGAAATGTGAGTGTGTCTGTTCATGACAAGCCTACTCTGGATGATTACTGGTGCAGAAGAAATTGAAGTCGGATTCTCAGTAGTAAGCTTGCTGGCACATCTTCAGATGTGGTACTTGTGAGCCAGGCCTCTGTGAGAATGCCCTGGCCTGGAATGCCAAGCTGTCTGGGTCGGGGACGATCCGACATTGAAACTCCTTTGTTGTAGTTTGTGTGTGGACTGCGGAGTAGTAGTGTGCGTATGGAGGAGATGCCAGAACATATAGGCCCGTCATCTACATGGCTAGTACCAGTGGGGGAGTGCTGAGAGTCAGTAGTGGCAAAGGAAATGTGGTTAGTGAGTGCGTTTGAAGAAGGAGTGAGAGAGAGTTATGTACCCCTTGTAGATTTGTTTAATGGAAATTGCCTAATTGAAATGTCCACAATGAATAGCAATGGTCAGTGGACAGTAGGCGTGTAGTGTAACTCTAGTCTCGGTACCAGACTCCCCCTTTGGGTTGTGAGTCTGGTTCTGAGATTAGGGTTAAGCTTGCTGCTATGAGCACTGTGTACTGGGTGGTCCCCTAATGCCAACTGTTACCGTGTTGTTGAGAAGTGTCTGCTTGAGTAGTTCTTTACCAAGCGGTGATGACATTTGGCGTTATGGTCCCCATTAGATTATGATGGTTTGATGGTAGGTACATGCGTTTCTTTGGTGAGTTGATGAAGTGAGGATCACTTAGCGAGGGGGATCACTCACATATTCGCCGTAGTCACAGCTGCGACCAGGCATTTGACCCCGTACACTAAGTAAGGAGTGCAGTCGCTACGTATTAGTCAAACATTCCAGTGTCTTTTTGCAATGTGGTCAAGTGGTCAAGCAAAAAAATGACCGTCAAGGTTTCTTGACCCGGACACAGCTGTGACCATGGCGTCTAGGGGAGTGACACCCCCTGGCTAGGAGGTTTGCGTCATCCACCTCAGGATGTGGACTGAACCTTGATTAGGCACCAGTCATTCCTCCAGTGCAGCTGCTGTTGTACACATTCTGGTCACATGATGTCAACCTTTGACCTTGTATAGTTCAGCTCTTGCTCTTTGACCATGCATTACTACACTCACTGCATTGTACTGGTGACTTGTATGACTGCCTCACACACTGTGCTGTATATTGATCACTGTACGACCATTGCCATGCTTCACACATGGTGCTGTACTGGTCACAGTCATATCTATAGTGATGCATGGTCATACGTGCGCTAGTGATCAGTACAGCACTGGTACATGCACGACCATTACTATACCTCACCACAGTGCTGTGTGAATGAAGCATACTATTGGTCATACATGCACCAGTGATCAGTATAGTGCAGTGCGTGAGGTATAGTGCATGCACCGGTGATCAGTACTGCACTAGTACATGCACGACCATTGCTAACCTCACGCACGATGTTGTACTGGTCACAGTACATGAAGCACTAATACATGCACCAGTGATCAGTATACATAGTGCGGTGTGTGAGTACATGCACCGGGGATCAGTACAGCACTGGTACATACCTGCGCGACCATTGCTCGTGCCTCATGCACTGAGGACTTTTACCAACCAATGAAGGTGTTGGTGTGTCAAGTTTATTACTAATTTCAGGAGTCTTTGGATGGAGTCCCCATCTATTAATGAGATGCCTGTAGTGGGCAGGAATCTCACACTGCTTGGTACTCCTCTGACGTTTGATATTGGCTTGTGACTATAAAAGGTTTCTTATGACCAGTAATTAAGGAGTTGATTGTGTGCAGCATTGCTATAGCAGTGCATCATCAAATCCCCAGAGGACTGTTGTTGCCAGAGCAACTGAAACTATTTCCTGTTTTACCGGAAGTGCCTGATGTAGTGCACCATGCAGAGGGGGAAACTGTAGGGTTCACTAATTGGGTTACTGCATATTTTGAATTAACCTGGCAGGTGTGGGAGGATGGGTCTCATGTTAACTCACTGTGTGGGGGAGAACCCTTGGTGACTTAGGTGGGTAGACGGGGAGAACCCTTGGTGACGTAGGTGACCATGGGTAGACGGGGAGAACCCTTGGTGACGTAGGTGGGTAGACGTGGAGAACCCTTGGTGACGTAGGTGGGTAGACGTGGAGAACCCTTGGTGACGTAGGTGGGTAGACGGGGAGAACCCTTGGTGACGTAGGTGGGTAGACGGGGAGAACCCTTGTGAAGTACATGTGGGCAGGTGGCGGCTAGATCCTTGTACTCAGCTCCTCTGAATACTGGTACCGACACAGCCGTCACTTCCTGTTACTGGAATTGTGTACACGTTGTATGATAGTGTTTGTGCACCTGGCCAGGAAGGGCATATGAAGGTTCTGACCAGAGCATCATGACCACCGTCAACCACTGGCACATTCGTATAATAGTTGTGCTGAATCTCACCTTGTAGTAAAAGATCTAAGATGCGGGTCCACTCGGGTATAGCCTCTGTGGTGGTTGTCAATGGAAACACTTCCTATGGTGCTCACGGGCTGGAACCAGTGAGTGTCAGTTCCTTGAGGTGTTTGTCCTGTGTGTCTGCCTCCATGTCTGTCCTTGCATGTGACTGGCACACTTAGCACTTGTGGTGTGTACTTTGAGCTGTGGGGCGATAATGTAATTTAGGGCTCATACTTCCTGTCTAATTTAAGAGCTCATACTTTCTGTCTAGCTGTAAAGTGATGCATCTACAGTGTAGCAAGTGATATTGGGTGCTCACCATTACCGATATAATGCAGTGAACACGGACTTATCGGCTGCTGTGTACGACTATGAGAGGGTTTGGTGTGGGGGGAGGGGGGGGGTGTGGGTGTGGGTGTGGGGGGAGGCAAAAGTTCACAATCCCGCACACCAGATGAACAAGTTTGAGGAATGCCATTTATTGTAACTCAAGGCAAGTTCAGTGATGATGTCATCACCACCCCCGTTGATCGGGCCCAGGATATGCATGAAAACCGGAGATGCAGCATTCCTGGTTATCAAATCAAACTGAACTGAATGCTGTTCCACATGTAGGTATACGGTACTGTTCAATTTGCAACTTCCAATTAGCCACACCTGCTTAAAATGTTTTGTCTACTCTGCTGAAGTTGACTCCAGTAGGGTCATGCGTAACTAAGATCATAGCTAAGATCGATCATGACATCCATTCCTCCTTACTGTTGATCACCTTCCAATTAGTCACACATGTTTCGTCTACTCTGGAGTTGACTCCAGTAGGGTCATACGTAGCTAAGATTGATCATGACATCCATTCCTCCATGCAAATCCATAGTGCTGTCAGACTGTGCTACCATGGAACACAACCCCCACACACTCCACCTAGTGCTCGATGCATTCCCTCTGATTACTGAGGGATAGGTTATCCCTTTACTGTATTACCAAACATAAGATAAGATGACTTTGTCGGTATACAGCTGCCCTCATATTGCTCTCCACACCACACCACATGCACACGAGGGTTACCAGTGAAAGCCTGTACCATCTGAGTGTAGGGGGTTGCCTTGCAATCAGACATGAACCGGCCGAAACTTAATTGGACTGTCATTCAGGAACTCTTATTCAGGACGGGAGTGTGCATTACAACATCTAGTCAGGTGACTATGGCAACTGTTGGCTACAATAGTTGCCAAGTGGAACATGACATGAAAATTTAATTGTCAGAAATATGATGTAGGCTGCCTGGGCACTACTTGAAAACCATGGCTCTCACACCCACGGTATGTCTACCCTATGTCTACCCTATGTCTACCCGTACCCAAGACAGTAATGGCATCTACTCCACCCATGTAGTTGTGTGTGGTGGAGTGGTGTTAGTTGTGAGGTGATTGCTGTTGATGGCCTGCAGAGTAATTGCTGCTGGGAACATTAGATAAGTAAGCAAGCTAGCCCTTTGATGGCCTTAAATGGAGATCAAGGTTTGTTCTTAAGAAAACTCTCCCTGAGTGTGTGTAAACAGCTGGGCCTTTCAGTAACTCACTTGCTGCATTGTGTCCCCTAAACTGGTTGGTTACTACTACAAAGCTTATCCCATGACCTTATCTATGTCAGCTGTGCCTTAGCAACCACTATACACCAATGTATACTGCTTGCATGCCCTAAGAGGGCTGGTTGTGGACAATGGGTCTCTGATACTGAGCTGGTGTTTCTATGTACGTACATAGCTTCCGACATGCTGTATAGTGCCACATCAGTGCATTGTTGTACATCGATCGGCACACACCACGGCTGATGTGAATGATCGTTAAAAATGGCTGGTCAAAGGGAGGAGTCTCGAGATGATTGTAAAGTTGGACTTGCCAGAGAAAGGAAACAAGCAAAATCTGTATCGTAACCTCCAAGCCCTGTTCAGCCAAAAGCTGGTCTCCTATGTAGAGTGAGGAGTAAGGTACATGTACATGTTGCTATAGTGAACCCGTACCGAACTGTCACCATTAATTTTGTTTGTGTACAAAATCCTTGAATATGAGAAAACGTGGCACTTCGTTGGACATGACCTCTTGTTTCGCTGCTTGTTTCTAGGCATTAAGAGCCTTTTAATCTCCCCCAGTGTAGGGTTTCCATCCCTGCTCCTCATGTGTCGCTAGTCGGGTTTCAGCTTTCATTTTGGCGGCAAGACACCTGTGATCTCTGATAGCACAGCTGGTGCATCGTTGCTAGGAGACGAGACGTAAACACGTCAAGCACACGGCCTGGACTGATACTGTGCTGATCCATTGGAACTGTTCACATGTTCCATATTGAATTGGTGCCTGATGCCTCAGGCAATAGCTGGCTATGTAATGGGGTATCACAGAGTCGGTAGACTCTGCATGTAGGGATACGACGTACACGCAATATATGCTAATACAAAAGAATCTCTCCAAATCTCAGAAACGGTACACTTATAAGCCTTTATAACCACATACCGTTCATCTTCGAGTGTTTTCATGACCAACAAGACTCCTCGCGTCGCGAAAAACCGTCGCGAAAGTACCGCACCAGGTACTCGCAAAACGGGCAAATTGTTTTTCTTTCTTCTTTCTTTCTTTCAGACGGGCTAGCTCAACGTCGCCTCAATCCCTCATGATGGTTTTCGCACGAAACAGCAGCATTTTACACCGAGCAGTGCACCAGCCCATCGCTTTTTGGCAACCTCTAGGTCTTCACCAGGCGGCTACAGCTGCCCACTCAACAACTATGGCTTCATTTGTCACGCCATTTTCATGTTTGTACGCATGCGCACTTAAACGATCACTTAGCAACGATAACTTACGTAATTATTATTCAAGATTGCTGAATTAGAAGTGCCTTGCGCTGTTGTGTTACCGTAACTAGACTGAGGTGAATTCTCTGTGCTATATGTTCATGATGTTACTAGACTGTGTTCTGTGAGAGGGGTGAATGCCTATCTAAAGACTCAACAGTGTGTCACTACTACTATCTGGTATAGCTATTTTACCTACATGTATACTACTTCAGCTCAGGGAGCACTGGCTTAGTATCCATCCAGAAAAGGGTTGGCTTTTGAGATGCTTGGGTCTGATTCTTCAGCCATTGCTGGCAGTGTAAATGCCAGAGTCCAGTATGCATGCGCCTGCTGCTAAAAAAAAAGACATAAACAAGTAATAAAAAACATTTAAAATGTAACAGGATGTAGGGATACCAGAACCGCAAAAAGTAAGGAAACAAGGTAGGGATGATCACACAAAACAGTGAAGTATACAATCCCCCTACATATCTTTTTTCATTATCAACATATTACTTTTCCTTACTTTTTGCGGTTCTGGTATCCCTACATCCTGTTACATTTTAAATGTTTTTTATTACTTGTATATATATGTGTACTGTCAATGAAGACCTACTATAGTAGCGAATGAATGTGGTGCCACAGTCTGTACTTCAGAATCATGTCAGAAGAATATATTTAATTTGTACCTGATTCCTGGTATAGTTCTTAGCAAGAAATCCAGGGTGAGTGGTGTCATTCTTGTACATCCTTTTGAGTAGTCCACCAAGGTTGTACTCCTGCTCCATACCTCTCTGAAAGTGTATACAACACACATGACGGTGTGTGTGTAAGTACTAGAGCTCGACTGCTCATTCTCAGGCCT
Organism: Axinella damicornis; assembly: GCA_963931865.1. Taxonomy (NCBI): domain Eukaryota; kingdom Metazoa; phylum Porifera; class Demospongiae; order Axinellida; family Axinellidae; genus Axinella; species Axinella damicornis. The sequence continues at coordinate 2,464,426 of OZ007508.1, read as the reverse complement.
TCTCTGTCACATGCATACCTTCAATTATTCACTTGCAGTGCTATATAAATGCAAGCCATAGAGAGACCAGGATTAGCCTTCCCTATATAGCTAAGCCCTCATTCAATATTGCTCTCAAGGGAAATATACATCTTATGTATGACATCTATCATAAATGTCTGTAGTCATAATTAAGTTATACTGGCAACAAAAAACCATAAATCTGACAGTTTACAGACTACTTCAGCTCAGGGAGCACTGGCTTAGTATCCATCCAGAAAAGGGTTGGCTTTTGAGATAAAAAAAAAAAGACATAAACAAGTAATAAAAAACATTTAAAATGTAACAGGATGTAGGGATACCAGAACTGCAAAAAGTAAGGAAACAAGGTAGGGATGATCACACAAAACAGTGAAGTATACAATCCCCCTACATATCTTTTTTCATTATCAACATATTATGGAAAAAGATCTCTGTAGGGGGTTGTATACTTCACTGTTTTGTGTGATCATCCCTACCTTGTTTCCTTACTTTTTGCGGTTCTGGTATCCCTACATCCTGTTACATTTTAAATGTTTTTTATTACTTGTTTATAGTTTATGCACTGTAACTAAAGGATGAGCTTTCAGTATTCTAAACTGTACACTAACAGTGCACTGCCAGTATACTAACTGTATACTACCATACACAAATAGTATACCACAGTATATTAGCAGTGTATACTCTAAGAGATACTACTGACAGCATACCACAGTGCACTAACGAAATACTGCTATGATGTGTACTATAAAGTGTAGCAGTCTCATGCTATCAACTTTCACTTTGCAAACACTTGATGCTGCAGAACTGAAAAGTTGTTGCATGGAGTCACGTGCCATGCAGTGTGGATGAGACGCAGCTGCCACTCATCTCCCTTTGAAGTGGTCTGGTCACCACATGAAATGAACCAGGGAGGGAAGGAAGGAATTGTGGGGAGGTGGGGAGTGGAAGGAAGGAGTGCGGAGTGAGAGGGCAAGGGAGTAGTGTGTGCATCATGTGCCTATCAGGAGGCCACAACAGTTTCCATGGGAACAGGATGGTTACCTAATCTGAGGGGTCCAGAGCAACTGGTGGTTATTGTCTGAATGCAGTGGCATCAATTGTGGGTTTGTAGAATTCTGTGGTGGCAAGCAAATGGAGAAAACATCTTACAAAGCACTTGACCAAATTTGTCTTGCGTGTGGAAAGTAGTTTCCTTATTTGGATTTGGAGTTCTGTTGTTCCAAGTGAACTACCTCACACATCAAGACTCTCTTTGTGCAATTAGTGAAACAATTGCCCAATCATCCCGGAAGACCTACTCCTCACCACTTGTACGTCTGGCCGTAATGATCCTCAATCATGCCTCATCATGCGTGCTGCAAACCTATGACTCTAGGCAACGTCATTTCTTTGTGTGATAAATACCCACCCTTGTGTGAGGTAACTGGTATTCTTTTGTCGTGTTTCCCTCTACGAATTGAGCTCTATGCTGACATTTGTTTCTATTGACTTGCTTGTGTGCTGTGGTTTGCTCTGTGGCGTACACACATGTACACATCACTTGTTTAGCCTCATTCCCAGGCTCCCCCCCCCCCCCCCCCCCCCCCCTCTGCGAGCGGTGAAGAAAGTCTTTTTCATCGGCGTGTGCAGAGGAGGTGCCTGGGAACGAGGCTATCACTAATTTGCTAGCAACCTAATTGCCTGTGCTTGACCCTGTCATGTGACCTTAGAGATGCTTAGTCTAGTGATGGTGCAGATTTCACAATAGCATTCCAAGTAGTGCGATGCTGTCTGTAGAAGTGTGAGGATGTGTTCAGCATTGCTGGGCATGTCTTAGCGCTAAGACTCAGAGGAAAACCTTCCCAATCATGTTAGTCCGAAGCGGTACGCCAGCATTAGCCATCTGTTGTTGTTGACTCTAACTTCCTGTTGTACGCCAGTTGTCTTGCATAGCTCTGTCTGTTGTTGTTGACTCTAACTTCCTGTTATATAGTCCAGCACAGCACTCAGGCGACTTTGATCACGACAGTGTACTTGGATGATGAGAGTGCATTTGTTGTCTTGTTCTTACTGTTGACTTGACTTGTGTATGTTGTTGGTGGTCAGTAGTAGCGTACCCTAAACTTTGTCTGTTGTTGGATACCTGTCCTTGAGGCAGCCAGCCGCAAATATATGATCTTGAGGCCGAGGGTTGCAATTACACTTTGCGGTCTTGTTCCCAAACCTTTCATCCTTCCAGTATGATGCTCGTGCGATCCTGAAAGCGTTCTGCGCTGGGATTGGTTCGGTCTGAGACTAGCAATTAGTAGGCTCCTGAGAAAATTATGTACCATTTGAGGCCCTAACAAAATCGGTATCCCAGCCCAGTCCCACCCTGGAACTCCATGTTCACATATTGCGGCATATTTGCAAATTCCACGTAACTAGCAAATTAAGAGTTTGCACATCCTGTCTGGATGCTGAATGTGACCGTGTGATTGGTCCAAGCATCGTCTGTTGAATGTTATTATCTTATTCATATTCCAGATCTACATGGACTGGGCCAACCACTACCTCCACAAGGCAGGGTTCTCCGACGTCCTCATGGACCTGAAGGACATCTCGGATGGAAACTTCCTTCCCAAAGTGATCCAGTCCGTCGGTGAGTTGATACCAGCTGCATGTAGTTATCTTACAGGTGCACCCCCTACACACACACCCTACACACACACCCTACACACACACCCTACACACACACCCTACACACACACCCTACACACACATAGCCTCGTTCCCAGTCCCACGCCCAGCTTTCCGTCGCTTGCAGTACGGTAAAGCGGGGAGGGCCTGGTACATTTCCTCATGTGAGCATGACGTAATTGAAAATTTTCAGAATGAAGACGCTACGTTTTGCATGTTATTCAGCCATCTACACGTTCAACGCTCGGTGAGTATGACAGTCGCCCCCCGCTAGCTAGATACGTGTGGTGTGTTACCTGGTACCTTCGCTCTTCTTGCTGTTCTGAGACCCACTACGCCCACGTTAAACTACCGGGCTTTCTACCCCTTTCTACCCTTGACGTCACTCACGTGAGGAAATGTACCAGGCCCTCCCCGCTTTACCGTACTGCAAGCGACGGAAAGCTGGGCGTGGGACTGGGTACGAGGCTAACACACATGCGCATATTCGTATACTCCTGTTTCCTACACTGTATCTCCTCGCTCCCTCACGCACCTACCCACCTGCACCTATGTATCTACCCACACATATACATGTATACCCCGCCCACATCTATACACAACACACTTGCATGTGATTCACACATGCATGACCACACCACACACATACACACACTTACACACTGACTATACATACTCACACACACACACACCGCACATGGCACACACAACACTTGTAATTTCACTCGTACACACACACCACAAACACACAACACACACCACACACACCGCACATGGCACACACAACACTTGTAATTTCACTCGTACACACACACCACAAACACACAACACACACCACACACCACCCACCACACCACACACCGCCCGCCACACCACACACACACCACACCACACACACACCACACCACACACACACCACACAACACACACACCACACCACACACACACCACACAACACACAACACACACCACCCACCACCCACCACACCACACACCACGCACACCCACACAGTACAAGGCGTGGTACCGGTAATTCATGCTGCAGCCGTCACTGATGATCAGAAGGTAAAGACAGGTCAACTGTACACATTTAATGTGTTCACTGCTGCAAGTGTGAGGGTCAGCTGTGCATTGAGGGTCGGGTCGGTCAGCTGTACTGTAACACTGAGGGTGGGTCAGCTGTGCATTGAGGGTCATGCAGTCAGCTGTACTGTAACACTGAGGGTGGGTCAGCTGTGCATTGAGGGTCATGCAGTCAGCTGTACTGTAACACTGAGGGTGGGTCAGCTGTGCATTGAGGGTCATGCAGTCAGCTGTACTGTAACACTGAGGGTGGGTCAGCTGTGCATTGAGGGTCATGCAGTCAGCTGTACTGTAACACTGAGGGTGGGTCAGCTGTGCATTGAGGGTCGGGTCGGTCAGCTGTACTGTAACACTGAGGGTGGGTCAGCTGTGCATTGAGGGTCATGCAGTCAGCTGTACTGTAACACTGAGGGTGGGTCAGCTGTGCATTGAGGGTCATGCAGTCAGCTGTACTGTAACACTGAGGGTGGGTCAGCTGTGCATTGAGGGTCATGCAGTCAGCTGTACTGTAACACTGAGGGTGGGTCAGCTGTGCATTGAGGGTCATGCAGTCAGCTGTACTGTAACACTGAGGGTGGGTCAGCTGTGCATTGAGGGTCATGCAGTCAGCTGTACTGTAACACTGAGGGTGGGTCAGCTGTGCATTGAGGGTCATGCAGTCAGCTGTACTGTAACACTGAGGGTGGGTCAGCTGTGCATTGAGGGTCATGCAGTCAGCTGTACTGTAACACTGAGGGTGGGTCAGCTGTGCATTGAGGGTCATGCAGTCAGCTGTACTGTAACACTGAGGGTGGGTCAGCTGTGCATTGAGAGTTGTGCAGTCAACTAGCTGAGGTCATCTGTACAGTAAGTCTGTCAGCTGGGTGGGGGTATCAGGAGTGTTTAGTCTCAAGTCAAAGTGCAGGAGGTCCTTATTTGGACGGCCAGTGCAGGAAGGTTGTGGTTGCCTAAGCGCTGGATGAAGCTACAGAATCCTGCCATGAGTTGATGATCTAGGAGGATACTACAAGTGATTGGGTTTCTTGGGTGTACAGAAACAGCTGCTCCAACTTTGTAGTGTGGAGGAAGTCTAAATAATTGTACACATGCTTGTAAAGGATTAAGAGAGAGGGAATGAGGGAGGGAGGACTAGGTAGGTGAAGGAAATATGAAGCTGGGGATTGTGCCATTGTTGTCAGCATAAAACAAATGGTGTCGGTCAGGTTTTTGTCAGGGTGATTTTGGGTCAACATTCAACCTACAGCAAAATGGACATGACATTGTGTGGCATGTTCCATTCATGTGGATCGCAATGGTACAAATCAAGCCAAGTGCTATGCTAGGTATCTTGGGCTAGGAATGAGATACGAGGCTGGGATTTGCACCATTGCGATCAGCATGAATGGAGCTTTCAAATGATGTTCATTTTGCTGTAGGTTGAATTTTGGCCCAAAATCATGAAAAACCATGGATTATAGCCTTTGGTCGAGTGCAATTTTTGGCAAAAATGTGACCAAAATTAAAAGCCAGCTTTACGGACATCATCTGAAGGTTCTTTTCGTGCCGATCACAATGGTGCAAATCCCAGCTTTGTATCTCATTCCTAGCCCAAGATATTAGCTGGCTACTCCATAAATCCATTGTCTAACGAAAGATCCATATATGAAGCTTGGTATCGTGCCATTGTGATCGGCAGTATGTTTGCATACTGTAGGAGGAAGAGAGGGAGGGAGACAGGCAGGCAGGCAGGCAGGGAGGGAGGGAGGGAGGGTGGGAGGCAGGGAGGGAGGGAGGGAGGGAGGCAGGCAGGCAGGCAGGCAGGCAGGCAGGGAGGGGGGAGGGAGGGAGGGAGGGAGGGAGGGAGGGAGGGAGGAGGCAGGCAGGGAGGGAGGGAGGGAGGCAGGCAGGGAGGGAGGCAGGGAGGGAGGGAGGCAGGGAGGGAAGCAGGCAGGCAGGCAGGCAGGGAGGGAGGGAGGGAGGGAGAGAGGGAGGGAGGGAGGGAGGCAGGCAGGCAGGCAGGGAGGGAGGGAAAGGGAGGGGTGGGTGTACCTGTAATGTCAAGGATACCAATTAAGAATGATGTTCTGAACAGTTTATTATCAGTTATGTGTACGTGCTGCCGTCCAGGTCGGAAATGTAATGTTTTCCTTTCTAGCTCCAACTAGGGACCTGCACAAAGCTCACACTAAGTCACTGAACCATTCAGTCCACCATTAGTGCATGAATGGGCCAGGAATCTCCAGCTAGCTTGCTAACCAGTTTAGAAACCTGCCTTTAGATTGTTGTCGTGGATCAAAGTGACGTCTAGTAAGGGATCCGTATGGGATTGCTGACTATTTCAAAGGTGGTTCCTAATGAGCACACTGTTTGTTTGTGGTGAAGAATGCCTTCACTTGAATGTCAACAATGATTCTGGTTATGGGAATTGGAATTATAGTGGAGTTGAGAATTTGAGGATTGTGCTCAAATAATTAGGTTTCTCAGCTGTTGTTTGATGACTTGTGACACGCTAATTGATAATTAAAGTCTTGAGTATGTACGTGATAGATTACCGTTTCCAAGCTAATGGCATTGTAATCAATCAATCATGAATTTGTACACAGTTATGGAATGCGGGGTTGCCAACAATTTCCTTGTTGACTGCAACTTGAGAGATGTATGATGGTGTGATTCCTGACGGGCGGGGGAGGAGATAGGGCCACCTGGTATCCACTATGTGCCTCCCCCCTCCTCCCTCCCCCCTTCCCCCTCCCCCCTCCTCCCTCCCCCCTCCCCCCTCTCACCCTCCCACAGCTAGAAGTACTGCAAGCATTTTTTTATTATTTCCTTTTTCAGAAAGAGAACGTGGAGAGTTGTATCCAGTACCTGCAGACCATAGGAATGAACTGCTCCACGTGCCAAGCCAAAGGTCAGTAGTGGCATGTCTTGCTACTTAGTAAAGCGACTTTTGAAGTACGAGTGTAATGGCAGTGCTGTTTAGTTCATGCTTTTAATGTGCACGTCCTTTTTGCTAATAATCGAAAGCCCAACACCCTGTACTAAAGGTTGTTACAACTTTGACGGACTGCTGTAGTCAGCTGTAGTCAGCTTGAGAGCATATCATGTATGAGTGGTATTTACAAACATGAAGGGTCGGCATGATGAAATACTATTCTAGAGCCCAGCTGTGTATGTCAGTCATGTGTGTGCATACTCCACCTAACCCCACCAAGGTCTCTGTTTGCCTTGAGTGGTGGGTTACCATGGCGACCACATGTAGTTGCGCAACCAAAGATGGTAGTTTACTGGTTGTTCGTGATCCTTTACTGGTATGATTTAGTGTAGTTTACTGATAGTGTACTAGTTATTCATGATCCTGTGTGTACAGATATCTGTGAGGGGAACATGCGTGCCATTCTGTCGTTGTTCTACAATCTCTCCCAGTACAAGAGATCGGCCTCCAAAGGTGAGGTGATGAGTTGGAATGACTACTGAGCGTACAGTCACTTCCACTATATATAAGTCTCACATACTTGACTCCTCCCAGTTGTGACCGTGTACTAATTAGCTCTCTTGTGTTGTGTAGGGTCCGTTGGTAGCATTGGTGACCATACTCCCTCTCGGATCAGTCGACCGGTCTCCCCAGGACCTAAGAACACATTCAGCGTGGGAACACCTGGTAGGTCCATTAATTGTACTATCCTGCAGGGATGTTGTTTAGTATAAGATTTCGGTTCAATGTCCCCTTTGCCCTCCACCCTCCCCTCTCCATTCCATCTTCCTCCCTTCTCTCCTCCACTCTCCCCTTTCCTCTCCCCCTTCCCCTCTCCTTCCTACCTTAACCCTTCTCTTTTCCCTGATAGGCTCTTCTGCTATTCCATCTACCTCTACATCAAAACCTCTCATTTCCCCGGCAACAAATCGGAGGACTGCTGGTAGTAGCATTACAACCTCAACCTCCTATGACCGACCGTACAGCCAGCGGCGCGTGCCCTACAGGGGACTAGTAATAGGAGGTGGCAGTAGCAAACCTGTTCTGGAGAATGGTAGCGGTAGCGAAGAGAGCAAGGGTAGAGACCGTGTGAACAGTGGCTCGGAAGATGGCGAGAGTCCAAGTAAGGTCCCAACTGCGGAGTCGATAATGGCTTCACACGATCTACCGTCTTCCAAGTCTCCTCAAGATGGCCAGCTGTCCAGATCACCGTCTGACGTGCACTCAGCAGGCAGTCAGCTCCATGGTCGCCCAAGTCGATCCAAGTCTTCTCCTTTCCTTGGGAGTAAGCTCGTTGCACCTAGCCAGAGAGCCAAGGAGAAGGAGGGGGAAGCTCCTAGCGGTTCAACTGCTAATGAGCCTGAAGAGAGACCCCCAAGTCGCTTGAGGATTCCCAGTAGTGGTCGAAGCACCCCACTGTCTCAAACGGGACGATCAACTCCATCAGGTATTCCTGGAAAATCTGGCATTGCGAGACCCTCCAGTAGGCTGGCAAAAACCTCTCAAGTTGCAGAGAAATCTCCGACCGCAGAGCAGAATGGGGAGCTGGGTGGGAGTGGCGAGGCTGAGGAGAAGATCGGCAGGAGGGACAGCCGCCTGCGATTGCAACGCAAGAATAGCGACGGTGCAACAAAGCGGCACCGTGTCCTCACAGCAGGTGCAGTATCCCTCGAATCTGGCACTTCAAGTCTACCGAGAAACTTGCCCAAGGGTATTCTGACCAGTGGTTTGATGGCCCCAGGCAGCTACAGAAAGCATGGAGCTGCGTCAGAATCCAAGACAAATGATTTTGAGGCTGCTGGAGACTTCACACACAACGTGAATGTGAAAGATGACAGTGTGTTGGTGAACGAGAGCAAAGGTACGTCCGAGGAATTGGACAAGGGAACAGAGGGGGGGAGACGGATGCTGAAAGCACCAGCAAAGTTTGCTTCTGGAATCCGAACACCAAATTTGCCTTCCGGTCCCCAGGCCTCACTGACAAGGGAGGAGAGGAGCGAAGCACCCTCGTCCGCCAGAGCTCCTACTTCGAAACTCCACAAGTTGCAGCCACCAGAGAGAAAGATTCCTGCTCCCCATCCCGCCATTCAACGGCCTTCCCTCCCCAGTGGCAGTGGAGCCTTACCGAAGCACAAGGATATTCTTACAACCAGTAGCAACAGTAGCTTGGAGAGCTGCACCAGCGGAGAGATAAAACTTGCGAATTCAGCAAGCATCGACCGGAGTGCTCCGTCGTCAGAAGTTAGAACAGTGCTTTCTGAAAAGAAACCAGCTATTTCACCATCTCTGCAGCTTTCTGGTGAGAGAAGCGGTCAAGGGTTCGTGAAAGGGGGCGAAATTCTCAGTCCTCCCACTGGATTCAAGCAGTTGGGGGAGGAATCCGAGACAAGTCCGAAGAGAGATATTTCCCGCTATTCCCGACGCATAAGCCCCGAGGGTATGTCGCACGAAGATCAGGGTAGCCCTCGTGAAGGGGACCAGAAACTGGGAAGCAAGGAAGCAGAAGAGAACTTGAAAAATGAGCGAGAACTTGGAAGGCAAAAGGAACAACTGCTGATCTCACAGAGCTTGAAGTCCGATCATGAAGTAGATAAGCAGAAGAAAACGAAAGTTGTTGACTCTGATGTCATAGCTGCTAGTGAGGTTTCCAATTCAGCAGCGAGTGAGGCCGACAACGGAACTGAGAAGAGTGGGATCTCTGCCCGGGGGACCGGTGATAGCCCTCCCTCTCAACTGGCAGTGTCCCATGGCAGTCAGCCTGAAACCGGGCAGCCATACTCCGAGAGTATGTCACAACTCAGCCCACAGACAAACCAGAAGAGCTCCCGAAAGCTGCAAGCACCTGCGAATGTAAAGACCCAGAACCGCCACCGCCAGGGGGACAGTGAAGAAGACCGAAATACAAAATTTGATGTCCAGCATAATCGATCTAGCCGTCTTGAAGAGATGGCAAAGTCTCCCGATCGTGTGAAGCGAGCACGCTCTCTCAGCCCCAAGTCCTCTCACAGGGTCAACTTGCACGTGCCTGTCAGTTCCAGTGCAAGGAAACACTTTTTCAGATCTGAACTTGACCGCACAGCTAGCAATGACTCTGCCAAGAGCGAAAACCAAATTCCATCACCAACCCGTAAAAGTTGTCTTCGAAATGGCGCCAAGGGTCGAACCAGTTCGTCCAGCTCTCTGGAGAGTGCTCGCAGCACTCCCAAGGTCACGATCTCTCCTCGATCGTCACAACTTGTTTACGACCCCGAGGAAACCGGCCTTCACCCTCCCCCCACTTACGCTGTAACTGCCTTCGTCTCACCAAAGCACCTTTCGCCTGACAGGCCCCAATCTTTCACCGAGAGTATCATCAGCTCCTCTGATTCCTCCTCCCCTCCTGGGAGCATGCTTGCAATTGCTGGTTATCCACGGACAAAAGTGGACGTTGTCCGAAGGGCATCGACACTGAGTACCACGAGTGAGAGGCTCGACTACCACGAGGTGGCCAGCTTCCTGAGACCCAGCTTAGAGGAAGCGGAACACAGCAAGTTTGGCTCTACTCCGGAGGTGTGTTATGTGTGTGAATTGTTGCATGTGTGTGTTGCTTGTAACGGAGAGATGAAACTGAGAGGGTGGAGGGAGGTGGCCAATTGACTGTAGATGATATATATGGGCCTTTAAGAAGTGTTGTGATTTCACACACACGTACACACACATACACACACACATGCATGCGCAAATGCACACACACCCACACACACACACACACACACACACACACACACACACACACACACACACGCACACACACACAAACACCCACACAGCTGCTGGAATCATTTGAGAACCAACTGACCACAATGCGACATGACCTGGAGAACAAGGATCGCATGCTCTCCATGTATGAGAACAGCATGGCTGACCTCAGCTCAAAAGTTCACCTGCTGAAAAAGTCCTTGGAAGAGAAGGATATAGAAATCCGTCACCTGACAGAGGAGAAGCACAGCTGGTTTGATGTGGAGGGGCGTTCTTTGGCTAGCCGGGCCGCATCAGAGGCTGGGATGCTGTCTGATGGGTGTCTCTCTGACTCAGCCATGGAGAACTCTGGGAAGAACAGGAAGAAGAAGAAGAAGCTTTGGAAGGTGAGAACGGGAGAGGGCAGGGGTGGGAGAGGACTGAGGGAGGGAGAGAGGAAAGGAAGAGGTAGGCTGAAGATTGGGTAGATATCACTTTGTGTCTGAAAGTTGTTTCACCAATCACACTGCACACATTAACACCGTCACACCCTCACAGCGGACCTGGTCCTTCCGCCGCACCAAGAAGGACCTGGATCTCTCGCCTCACCTTGACATGGAGTCCGTCATCAGTGGTCACTCCACACGAGGCATCAAACGACACCCAAGCAAAGGAAAATCGTAAGTCCATCAACAAATTGGTTTACAAAGAAAGTCTGAAATTCTATGCAGTATGTTGTTGGGGGGTGTCCTCAAGCTGTTGTATCACACACGTCATGTACGTGGTTGTCGTAGGTCTGATAATAATCATTGTGCGTTTGTGTTCTGTGTTCATGCAGGGATCTTATAAGCATTGCCGAGTACTCACCAGAACACAAGTTCAGGGAACTTGACGTACGTTGTACCATTACGGAATGTTCTTAACAAACCTACAAACATTAATTTTACATGTACCTGTACAAGTGTACTTGTGGTGCAACTCACTGTGTAGAGGGCAATTTCAGTGACTGACTGAATTCTTACTCGTTCTCTTTTAGTCCAAGTCTAATTACACCATGGACAACTGCAGTGACTATGCCAATACCACGGGATGGGGTGACGAAGTGATGAGGGGTGAGTTGGGAGAGGGAGGGAGGAAGAGAGGGAGGGAGGGAGGAAGAGAGGGAGGGAGGGAGAGAGGGAGGGAGGAAGGGAGGGAGGGAGGGAGGAGGGAGGGAGGGAGGGAGGGAGGAAGAGAGGAAGAGAGGGAGGGAGGGGGACAAGCTGAGTATGTCTTCACAATGTGTCGTGACTCACTGACTAATCTCCCACTCTCTCTGGCTTCCCCAGTGTTTGAAGATCCCAGTCCTGGAGCAAAGGCGCAGGTCATTCTCCAGCCGGGCTATGTTGGTTACCATGGCAACAGTATGGATGACCACGGCGATGGTGAATACATGGCTGTTCTGGGCACACTGAGTGTGGCCCCTGAGGTCAGCTGGGTGACCGTGGATGGCAAAATATGTGAGATCTTCATGGTAAGTATGCGTATACACACATCTTATGCATACACACACACGTGGTGCTACCCATCCACACCCTAACACATACAACCACACCCAAATAGACCTACATACACCCACTCACACACATACACATTCGCAGTGAACACTCATACACCACTCACATCCATGCACAGCCGCCCTCACACGCACACTACATATATAGAAGACGTAACTTTATGCCTAAGCTGTCACGTTGTTATGGCCTGATCTTCCTCCCTGCCATCATAGCATCACGTTGTTATGGCCTGATCTTCCTCCCTGCCATCATAGCATCACATTAACTCGGTTGACCTGGACAGGTACCTGGGCCTGGGAGAGGACAGTATCCTCAACTACTTCATCGGAGACCAGTGCAGACAGATCGGTATGTATGTGTGTATGTGTAGTGTGTCTTCCCGTTCACCTTTCTGTCTGCTCATCCTTTGTGTGTTGAATATGTTCATCCAACCCTTTGCCATCCTCTATCCCCACAGGCAATGCTCTTCTTCCCCCTCTGACCCCCTACCAGGCGCTGGGTGTGAGGAACTCCATCAGGATCGTCATGAGAGGTATGTGTGACTGTGCCTGGCTGTTGGCATGTTCATCTTCTGAGGTAGTTTAGCTAGTGAGAGTGAAGTGATTCTACCCTCCCCCACCGCACTCCCCTTCCCCCCTCCCTTCCCTCCTCCCCCTTCCCTTTCCTCCCCTCCCCCCCTCCCCCCTCCCCTCCCCTCCCCCCCTCCCCCCTCCCCTCTACTCTCACCTTCCCCCTCCCCTCCCCCTCCCCTCCCCTCCCCCCCTCCCCCCTCCCCTCCACTCTCACCTTCCCCCTTCCCTCCCCCTCCCCCTCCCCCCTTCATCGCTTCCCTCCCTCTTCCTTCCTCCCCCTTTCTCCTTACCTACCTCCCCTACCCTATCCTCTCTGTACTCCCTCTTCTCTCTGTTTCTCCCCCCTCCCTCCTCGTCTAACTCCTCCCTCTTCAGGAGCAGCACAGGACTCCTGTGACTCACTCGCATACAAGACACTCATGAATTGTAGTACTCTACAATCCTACATGGCCATGCTCAGGGAAACACAGTGGGTGGTTGTCATGGGAACCAAGGGGACGTGCAAGACCAGTTTGGCTACTGGTCTGGCAAGGCACCTGGCACTGTGCGTGAGTGGGGATGACGAGGGTCAGGTGATCAGCTTCAACATGGACAAGTTTGGGACGGAGGTACATGTAGTTTCAATGCCTTAAGATAATTGACCATCTGAAGATCTTTCCGTAGCCTTCCAAATTAGCATGCAATAGAGCAGGAATTCAATCCGTAGATCATATATAAATGCTTGTACGTTTTCTTTGTTGCAGAGAGCTCTGAAGTACCTGAAGAATGACCTAGCCAAGAGAATCCAGCAGTACGTAGGCCACCTCTCTGTTTCTAACCTAGTCGTTGTTCCCTTGTGCTATCTCCTCCTTTCATCCTCCCCTCCCTGCTCCCCCCAACAGCCAGCTCTACCCGCCCATCCTCCTGCTGGATGACGTCTATGAGTGCCACGCCCTTGAGCAGATCCTGGATGCTGCCTCCTCCCTAAGCAAGCGACCGTACATTATTGCCACTCTCTGCTCTGGCAACACAAAGGGGATTCCCCTCCATCAGTTGCTGTTCCACCACCAAATCAGGTATGAGGATGAAGTCCCTCCCTCCTCCCTCCCTCCTCCCTCCCTCCTCCCTCCCCCCTTCCTCCCTCCTCCTCCCTCCCTTTACTCCCTTCCTCCCTCCTCCCTCTTTCCCCTCCCTCCTTCTCCTCCCTCCTTTCCTTCCCTCTTTCCATCCTTCTTTCCATCCTTCTTTCCCCTTCCTCCTGTCTCCCTCCCTCCCTAATCTCCTTGTTGCACATTGCAGGGTCATCACATGCAACCCTCAGAGTGATCCAATCACAGGCATCCTCTCACGATCACTACGGAAACAAGTCTTCAACCTTAAAGCTAACTCACGGTAACTGCATGTGTGATGGTATGCTGTGTAGTATGTACAAGTAGCTGAGCTCGCTTTGCTCGCTCAGCTACTTTCCCCTTGTTCGCCTACCGTGCGTAATCCGGCGCCGGACAGCTCTCTGTGCAGAGCTGCTTTTCCCCGATTGCGGTCCGCTTCAGCTGCTGCTCCCGAGCCCGATTGCGGCATCCGCTTCCACTGCTGCTCCCCGTTTGCCTCCGCTTCCAGCTGCTGCTCCCGGATTGCGCCCGCTTCAGCTGCTGCTCGCCACTTGCGTCCGCTTCAGCTGCTTCTCCCGATCGCGTCCGCTTCGGCTGCTACTCCCCGATTGCGCCCGCTTCAACTGCTGCTCCCCGATTGCGTCCGCTTCAACTGCTGCTCGCCCGCTTGGACTGATCCGGAGGTCCGAACATTCTTCGCGGAGTTCGAGGTTCAGTAAATAAATTAAAGTACGAAGGTCGCGCGTCACTATAGTCTAGTCCCGCCCACGAACATCCCACTTCCGTCACTCACACACACACACACGGACGGACACACGTTAAAATCTTAATGTATTGATGTGTTTGTGTCAGTGTATGTGAGAGTGTACTGTGTGTGTCAGCTCTCAACCATCTCAAACCTCTCCTGGTACAGCTCCATCGACACCTCCTCGGAGCGTATGCTTCACTGGCTGCCCTATCTCCTGGATCACTTGAACATGTTCATCAACAAATTTCACTCCAACAGCGTTGCACTTGGTACGCCATGTCACGTGCCTTCTTATGGTCATCCATAGTGGGTGCAATGTTTTGTGTGTATGTGTATGAAGTAGCAATCTTGTCTTTTTCAGGCCCACGTGTGTTCATGAGCTGTCCTGTGGAGCTTCCTGCTACTGAAGTTGAGACCTGGTTCATCAACTTGTGGAATCACTTTGTCATCCCGTACCTGATGGGGACCATCATGGCTGGGATTGAGGTGTGTGTGCCTTTGTCTGTGCCACCCTTTTGCAGTTACATGTAGCTACTACCACCATCCCAGAGGAGGTTGGACATGGTTGACCTTTTCTAATCAAAATGGCTGGGGTCACACTAATTAGATCTCGAGATCTCGAGAAAGAGGCATTTTTAGCTAATTCTAAGGAGGGACCCCTTCATCAAAAAATTAATAATGAGGGGGACCAACGTCAAAATTGGCTTAAACATGCTGCTTACTCCAGATGTAGAATTTTAATTAGTGTGACCCCAGCCATTTTGAGCCATTTTTGATTAGAAAAGGTCAAGCGTGTCCAACCTCCTCTGCCACCATCCGGCTGACCCAGAATACGCGTATTAAATGTTAAAAGCTCAAATGCCTACGACAAAACAAAACAGCACGAAAGTGCAGAGGCTTGGTCACCCCGGCCAATGGAACTCCTTTGGCTTTGACACACAAACTTAGACACGTTGATACCGGAGCCCTTGCCCAACTGATGAATGAAAATGATGTTGACAGTCAGCCGCTCTGTGGCCTCGGACATTGTGGCCGATGGCCACTCCAGCCTTTAGGAGCTACCAATGGTCCTGTGTGTGTTCATGTGCATGTGTGGGAGGGACAGGACACTGGTGTTAGGCAAAATTCAAGGCAGAGTGTGAACTGTGATGTTCTTTCCCCCTCCCCATATAGACCTACACTGCTGACCCACAGCTGGATTGGATTGATGTACGAGAATGGGTGGTAGAAACATACCCATGGCAACCATCTATGAATGTTGTTAAGCTGAGGACCCTGAACCCTGAGGATGTTGGATGGAACCATGGTGAGTATATAGCACAATCATGACATCCTCAATTTCACTGGATGACACGCTCTCCTCCCCCCTCACAGCTGTACGCCCACAGCAGAACAGAGTCATGTTCATCAAGGTATGTTGTAAGAAGTTTAGTAATGTGTTTCCATGACAATAGCTGGGCCAAGTGCATTTATACAAGGGCTGTGTTTGTAAGTGGAAGCAAGTGTTCTTTGACGTGGCAGTTCCAAAGTGTTAGTTTTGGGGTTGCACATTTGATTGGTGCCACTTTCTGCATTTTATGTCACTGAGTATACGTGTACTGGCTGGGTGTTTTGATAAGATGGCTCTCTCTCTCTTCCTGTGCAGGATGACGAAGATACACGATCAATGCTACGTATCAAACAAAACACAGACCTTTCTCTGTAGCTACTGTTCACGTTATATTAATTTTCTTTGGCTGTTAACATTATACTTTGGCTAGCTATCACAATGCTATTTATATAGTGATTATCACCGTTTTCAGTTATCGTCAATTCTTAATTCATAACTCAGTTGGTTCTCTGTTGATTTTGTGAAGTTGCTTTTTTTGGTGTGTTCTTTGATGTCAAGACCAGTGGTTATGTACAAGTTATAATTACAGCTCTTGCTGATATTGTGCCAGCTGTTTTCAGTTTCTGCTACTTTGGGCTTGGAACTGCTGTCGTTTTTCTGTTGTTGATCTGTTGCTTGGCAACCAAAATGTTGGTTGACTGAATGCTAGTATAACAGGATTGTGATCATGTGCAGTGTTTTTACTGCATTCCTTTGTCCTGGTTGAACGCAGTGGTTAATTAAATTTCCAGTGTTAAATTACTAGGAAAAAGTCAACAACATTCTATAGGTTAATTGGGCTGTCCATCACATGCATTGTTGCAATACTTGCACCTCATGATCATTATTTACATCATGCGTGCACCTCCGCCCTTTGCATGTGTTACGTACATTGAAAGCTATAAACAATAATGCGTGCTGAAATAGTCTAGTGGAATTCATGCATGCAGGCTATAGTTCAGGTTGCCAAACAACAATCCACAGAACAAGCAGCTATAGAGTTCACCCTAGCTTCAATCAGGATGATGGATAATAATATTATGCTGCATGCATGCTCTGTCCTTTGCCTATCCTCCTCACTGGTCAATCAACAAGCAAAGCATGTCACTCTGCTGCTTGCACACAAGTTGCCTTGTGTCGATCTGTGTACGTTGTCCTGTCATCTGTCATCTCGCTGTTGGGATTGCAAATAATAACAAGTAATAAAAAACATTTAAAATGTAACAGGATGTAGGGATACCAGAACCGCAAAAAGTAAGGAAACAAGGTAGGGATGATCACACAAAACAGTGAAGTATACAACCCCCCTACAGAGATCTTTGTCCATAATACGTGTATAATGAAAAAAGATATGTAGGGGGATTGTATACTTCACTGTTTTGTGTGATCATCCCTACCTTGTTTCCTTACTTTTTGCGGTTCTGGTATCCCTACATCCTGTTACATTTTAAATGTTTTTTATTACTTGTTTATTTTTTTTTAGCAGCAGGCGCATGCATACTGGACTCTGGCATTTACACTGCCAGCAATGGCTGAAGAATCAGACCCAAGCATCTCAAAAGCCAACCCTTTTCTGGATGGATACTAAGCCAGTGCTCCCTGAGCTGCTAAGTATAGTGTAGCTAAAATAGCTATACCAGATAGTAGTAGCGACACATTGTTGAGTCTTTAGATAGGCATTCACCCCTCTCACAGAACATAGTCTAGTAACATTTATAGCACAGAGAATTTTAATACCTCAGTCTAGTTCTTACGGTAACACAACAGCGCAAGGCACTTCTAATTCAGCGATCTTGAATAATAATTACGTATCGTTGCTAAGTGATCGTTTAAGTGCGCATGCGTACAAACATGAAAATGGCGTGACAAATGAAGCCATAGTTATTGAGTGGGCAGCTGTAGCCGCCTGGTGAAGACTTGGAGGTTGCCAAAAAGCGATGGGCTGGTGCACTGCTCGGTGTAAAATGCTGCTGTTTCGTGCGAAAACCATCATGGGTGATTGAGGCGACGACGAGCTAGCCCGTCTGAAGAAGAAGAAAGAAGAAGAAGAAGAAGAAAGAAAAACAATTTGCCCGTTTTGCGAGCGCCTGGTGTGGTACTTTCGCGACGGGTTTTCGCGACGCGAGGAGTCTTGTTGGTCATGAAAACACTCGAAGATGAACGGTATGTGGTTATAAAGGCTTATAAGTGTACCGTTTCTGAGATTTGGAGAGATTTTTTTGTATTAGCATATATTGCGTGTACGTCGTATCCCTACATACAGAGTCTACCGACTCTGTGATTATTATGGATCTGCAGCCTGCATGGGTACACATAAAATAGATGGACTAGTCTATAATTATAGTCCTAGTGTGAAATCGATCTTCATGTTCACTAGATAGTCACCAATGTCTGTCTCAGTTAGCCAATATCTGGATTGGATCATGAACCGCAGAAAATAGTGTTTTGGGGATCTGAAAGTGATGGTAGTTGCAGCATCCCCATGCTGTCCGAGGCTGATGTGATACTGTATCAGGAATTGGTCTCACAATGAAATGGAATGGCATGGACAGCCACACTGAGCTACTTTGACAAAAGAAACAAGCAATGCATATCGAAGCTCCACGTTTATCTTCTGCATGGTTCCCCTCCTAATCAGATTACAGTACAAAACCATGTGAGTATTCATATGTAATCATTCTGTAGGCATGCATTGACCTTCACAAATTGGTGATACGTACTCTGCTTGGCCACTTCATTTGAGGCTAAAATTCACTTGTGTGTGGCTATTGTGACGGTGATGATTGTGAGATATTGAGCTAGCCTTTATCTGAAAACTGAGCTTGGACTTTAGGTTAGGTACTTTCACAGTGTGTTTTTGCACCACTAGGAGCATTTTTGATCATGAAAACAGTCAAAGATGAATGGTGTGTTATTATAAAGGGTCATAGCTTTACAATCCTTTTTTGGTCATATAATGCATGTCTGTGCTATCCCTACATCAATTTGACAAGTAGCTACTGTACATATGCATATATATATACTGCACATTGCTTGTTTTTACTATTAAATCTGTAGCTATATAGTGCCAATTGCAATCTTCACAATTTCTCTAACACAGTGTATTCGGGGTTGAATAACAATTTATTCTCTACTTGCAAAACTGTTGTTGCAGTTTAGCTCCAAGGTTCTTCTCTCCAATTGCTTTGAGTGCTTTGACAACGTCTTCCCAAGAGGGATTCTCACAGACTCGAAGCCATGTCTGTAACATGCATCTCAATTGTTCTTGATTCTCTCTTTTGTCAGCTTGAATCAGCTGCAGGTCGTAGTCATCCACACCAAGTTGCAGCCCAAGGCGGTACCATTCTGTAGTACGAATGCAGGTAACTAGATCCCGCAAGAGAGGCTCCTTGGATCCTTGTTGTATTGTTGTATTCTCTGGTGAAGTTACAAGACTGGAGGTATAGATCAAGAATGGCACTAAAATCGCTCTTTCCCACTAGGGACAATACCACTAATGGCATTCAAATTGGCTAACATGATTTGACTACATGCAAACCTGAACCACTTACACATGTGCTGCTGGTGAAAATCCAGTACTCTGAAGAAGTTTTATCAGCTCCTGTCTGGTACGTGTTCCAGATGACTGCCATTTCTTTAACATCTGAAGTGCCTGGCCCTGTACATTCTTGTACTTGGATCGTATGGTTGACATGTCCTCATCAGGAATATCCAGAGCAGCTGCTAAAAATGTTAGATCTCCATTGATGTAGCGGGAACAGGCAGTAATGTCCATGGGCGATAACAATTCTGTCTTGTCATCATTCTCCAAATGAAGCTGCTGGTGGAGTGAGAAATGCTATTCCTTACTCAGACTCAACAGAATTCTTCATTGCGGTATAGTACATCGTTCAAAGTAAGGCAATGATGACTTTTTGTAGCGTTAGAATAGTATCCTATATATCCCCCAAGCAACTAGGACAGGAGCCCCCACCACATTGTGTCATGCTCAGACATGTGATAGCAACATTTTAGCTTCCTTCACTTTCTACATTGATATATTCTCCTTCAATCCTTCACATGCCTTTGACTCCCTCATCTACCATGATTACAACTTTTATTCGTACCTTCGTATTGATGTTGGTAGATCTCCCTTTGCAAGGATATTTGAGTAGCTTGAGTGATGTTGGACGTTCAGCTGAAGTGAGAAAATCGCTGTATGCAAACAGGACTATAGGTAGCCACTATATCAACAAAGTAGAAGAAAGAAGCAGCTACACTGTACACATGCTAACCGCTACGATTACACACTTGTTTATTGCCGAGCGCATTAGCGCGAGGCTCTGAATGGGGGATCTTTCTCACTATATACGTATGTACATACGTACGTACTGGAATATGTCACGCTCAGGAATGTTGATAGGAATGTTGCGGGTTTCCTGTCGGCCAATTGAGTTTTATTTGCTGCGAGGGCTCGACGGTGCGAGAACTACAACCTTGAGAAACAGATCAGTGGACGAATGTGCGGTGCTCCAGGGCTTGCAGAGCTGGACCAGCTACATATGGAGTCAAACAGTCGACATCTGTTTATACCGCAACTCCACAATAGTCTCGCGTAGCCAGAGGCTAGGGTACAAGCGAGCGGGGCCTTCAGGGCTTGCAGAGCTAGAGCAGCTACATGTAGAGTCGAACAGTGAGTATAATCGACATATTTATCTCAGCTCCACACTCGCAAATCTATCATACTCGTAAGCACATGCGGCCGCGGCGTGCGCGCGAGGCAATTATGCGGATACGTATTCCTAGTATAGGCCTATATACTCACCAAGATTGTAATAAGCATCCTGCTGCTCTGTGGGAACACCAGCTGTGGGATTCTGGTAGCTAACTTTAGGGTCTTCTATGAGTGTAAAAGGATAATTTGGAGGAGAAATTAATAATGGATCATCACGAAAAAGTATAATACAACATGTACATGCACAGTACCTGATGTTGAACTTCCTGACTCCATCTTGTGATCATTTCCAGAATGAGGCTGCAGGTGAAGTGAAAAGACTGTGAATGCCTTTCACTGTACATGTATTAGCATGTTGCCACAGGGAACTGGCTGTCCTGTGCTGGGCTGCTCTAGCCTCATACCCATGTTTCTAAAGATTATTGATCACTTTAAATCAGGACTACTTTACAGCCTTGGAAAAGTGAATACCCAATTAGCAACCTACGTCTGATTACTGTATATCAAGATTTTTCTATCCTGAATTGCTTCACCAAGGGAGTGGGCTTTGTATCAGGCTATAAGCTTTCACTCACTGCATCAGGATTTGCTGCAGTTGTGGGAGCAGTGTGCGAAAGAAACTCTCGATAGAGGAGCCTACAGAAGGGGCAAAAGCACTCATCAGATCAGTTACACAACTTCAATAATACTTTTCTTACTTGTCTGACGTTTTCACTAGTCCAATGCACCTGAGGTGATGCACCAACAGAGAGTGAGCCTCTAAGGAACCCTCCATACTAGACTGCCATCGCTGAAGAAGTGTTGATGATGCAGTGGTGTCTTCCTCTAGTGACTCCAGCAGAGGAACAACTTCCAAGGCATCTGCCAACTCCCTTAGCTTTCCAGCTCTCTGGACTTCCTCAGCTACCCTCTGCAACTCTGTAGCATTGAGGTCACCCTTCTGTAGCAGAGACTACAGAAACAAAATAATGATGGACTCCATACTTACAGTACAGATATGCAGACATTCTTCAACAAACCTCTGGAGTTTTGGGGATTTTCAGCCAGTCCTGTTGTTCCTTAGTGGGATTGCAGTTGTGAGCAGCTTGGCAGCGTAAGACTGAAGTGGTCATGCTACTAGGTGGAATGGGGATGAAGTGATTCTTGACCGGATACTCCTCTTCTCTACAACGCTCGCAGAAGAAAGCAATTCTTACGTTGATCAAAGGCAGCCAATGGTGAATGGTGGCAAAACATGCTTGAATTAGCTTCAAGATACCACGACACGTGTTACTAAATGTTGGAATGTGCGGTTGGCGGTGCTCAGTCCGAACTACTGTGATTTGCACACCTGAAGAGAGTTCATGAATTGTAAGTTCATCAATTTTGTCTACTTCACGCTCACCATAGGCAAATGTCATCTTGTCACGGAAGATACCCCGTTCAAAGAGTGGCTCACATTTTGGCTCTCTTGTCAGCGCAGTGGCTAGGCGAGTGAAGAAGCCTGGAGGAACATATTGTGTGCTAAATATGAGATGGAGAGGAGAAGATGCCTTCACTTTCTCTTGGGTGTTATCTGCGCTGTCAGCACTCTGTGAAGAGAGCTGAAGAACACAGGGAATGAAGTACTTTCGGCCTGGAAATGGTGAAACCATTGTTGGAGGGTTGATTGGAGCAGCAAGAAGGAAGTCCTCCAGGAGATCAGCAAGTGACTGCGGCTGTAGGTTGCTTTTTTCCCAGACTTCTTCGTACAGCTGTTGAACAAGAATGCCTTTCTCTTGCAGTGGTTTCCAAAGTAATTGGTTGGAAATCTCTTGTCGGAATCCTTCTGGGGCTAGCAGCTTTCCCAGCTGCTTGATGAGCCACTGTGGATCAACGATGATACGCTGGGATAGGCTCTCAATTTGAGTGTAGTGAAAGAAGACAGCTAGCTCGTGATAGAAATGAAGGACACTGGGAACAACATTTTCTGCTATTCCACAAGCTTGTCCAACTGCAAATGCTTGCTGATAAGAGACAATGGGGCCTTGTGATACCTTCTGAAGGACTTTCCTGAAAAGAACCCAGGCTACCGGTGTTCGAACTGCAAGGTGATCAGATGCCAATTCATGCACCCTCTCCCGAATATATTTGAACCCTTTGTCTTCTGCTTGTTTACCACAGCCAGCAGTGGTGTTGTTGACAATGACACCATCCAGCAGGAGAGGAGTGTATGTTTTATCCTCACAATAGGACCTAAGTGTACCAAGAACTTCCTTTCTTTTATGCTGTACTGTTGGGTCGTCACCATGTGTACCAACTGGAATAATGCGTGGGAACCTTGGAATGGTGTTCACAGTATCATGCTCAGGAGGATGCTGTCCTTGCATCTGCTCACTAGGGTGACTGGTAGCAGAACTTTGCATTTCAATGCTATCAGAAGCCCTTCCTCGAGTAGCTGGGCTTTCACTTTCTGATGGTGCAGTGAATATTGCCACCGAATCTTTTCTTGTGCACATGGCATGAATACTGGCCATCCATTGAGTTAGGAGCTGTATTATGGTAAAGCTCTGTTCTGATCTGGAAAGCACTCTCCCTTCCTTGTAAGACAGCATGTTGCATTTGCTGAGAAGATCTTGGCGAGCATCAAAAAAGAGTAAAAACATTGTTCTGGACGTCAGAAATGCTGGGAGGACATCAAGGAAAACGGTTTGACCACCACAATCCCACACATGCATCAACACTTCCGAATGTAAGTCCACTGGAATTAGTGCACTGTTTTCTATTGCCTGTGTGAGGACATCTCGAACTACACTGTCCTCAATGTGGGACACATATTCATCACGGATGGATCGAACATATTGTGGTTTGAATCCAGTTGGGTAGAAACCCCCTTGAGCATGAGATGCAACGAAAGCACCAGGTTTCGCCAGAGCTACAAGCCCTAACAGTCCACTAAGTTCCTGGATCTCATCTTGTTCAGTGACTTCAACCCAGAAGCTGTCAGCAAATTCCCCAGCTTTTGCCCAAAATTGTTGCTTCACCATCTTGGTGTCTGCAAGGATAGTGCTCTCAGCATCCCTAGGTAGCTTCAGATTCATAAGTCCCCTTAGAAAACTGCTCTTTCCAACTCCACCAGGACCGATCATCATCACTCGTGCATATTGTACCAACACCTCGCCGATTTTCAAAGCTTCTTCATAATCTGTGGAGAAGTCTGTACTTCACATCAATTTACTACACCCTACTACAACTCCTGGCACCTCCAGTAGTAGTGTGGTATCATAGCAATGTCACTGTACTAACCTTCACTGCACAGAAATTATGTTATTCTTCATACTTTATCATTCATTACAGATTTCAAGATTGAAACTAGCCCATCTCTGTGCGAAGTCTTTATGACTGAACGATTGCTAATACAGACATCCATTTGATTGGCTGCCAGCTGTATAGTATAAATACGTTAAACGATGAAACCCTCGGGGCCTACGGGATTTAGATCCCCTTGGAAACTTATAGACACCCTTGTGCTTCGCGCACGGGTGTACTATAGCCCCGTTTACACCAGGCGTTTAAACTGGTTCAGGATCCGGATTAAACTAAACCGGATTCGTGTAAACGCTCTAATCCGGGTTGGAAACCGGTTTATTTAACCCACATCAGGATGTGGGTTGACCCGGATTGAATCCGGATTAGTTTCTAAGGAGGTGCATGTAAACAGCTTGAGCGGTATGTTTCCAAGTGGACTATCTGCTGCACATTGAAGCTGTCAGTATTCATGACAAGTAGTCCAGCCACTAAAGCGCAAGTTGTGAGAGAAGAGTCATGAGCTAAACTGGCTCTAAAGTTGCACGTGTGGACACTCTACTCCGGATTCTAATCCAGTTTAAGTAACCCGGATTAGTACGTGTAAACGCAGCTATAAATATAGTTTCTGCGGGGCTCTAAATCCTTTTGACCCCTCGGTTTCATCGTTTAACCTACCGTATAATTCGTACCCCCTATTAATTCGTACGCCCCGCATTTCTGAGAAAAAACAGTAAATTACATTCTCTAATCAACTCGTACACAAATTATTATTCTAATATTCGTACAGCGAATATGTAATTCATCCTTAGATTCCCAGATGTTTGGTATCCGGGAACCAATTGCCTTGAGATTCTAGTCTCCGTCATTTAGTCTCGTGCCCAGCTGGAAACCTATGGAATAACCGTCTGGCGACTTTCCTAGGTCTTCATTCAATATTATTAGGTCAGCTAACCACCTGAAACTGGACAGCAAAGAGAAAATTGAATTCTCTATAATTTCATTGGCAGTCTGAAATTCCTGCCTAAAAGGTGGACTTTTAACGAAGACTGAGGTTTCTGTGCAAAGTCGCCAGACCCTCTTTCCCACAAGGGGTGGGGTCTGGGCACGAGACTGCCATCACTAAGCATCATACTTCACACTGGAGCTTGGCAATAATTATGTACTTAGTCTAATGATATTAACAAACTCCACTTCACCTTTCAACTGCTGCTGCTGCTTCAGAAACTGCATCAAAAATTAATAGTAGAATGCAATACACTTTGTGATAGGCTATGTTGGAAGTCCCATAATTTCCCTCACAATGACGCACAAACATGTCCATTCCTTACCTCCTGAGAATGCATCAGTTCACAGTACAGCAAGTGGGGAAAGGAATGTGAATACACAAATTGTTATTGACTTCTCATCACACAAAATTGAATCATGTGTCCGTTCAAGGGCAACTTACCCGCTGAGAATACACCTGTCCAAAGTGTAGCAAGTGGGGAACGAAGAAGGATTGTTATTGACCAAATGATCTCTAATCACACAAAATTCAATCCACAAACGTGTCCATTCAAGGGCAACTTACAGACTGAGAATGCATCAGTTCAAAGTGCAGCAAGTGGGGAAAGGAAGATGATTGTTACTGACCTCTCATCACACAACATTCAATCCTGTATGCACAAATGTTTCCATTCAAGGGCAACTTACAGGCTGAAAATGCACCAGTTCAAAGTGTAGAAAGTGGGGAAAGGAGGAAAAAATATCTGTTATTGACCTCTCATCACACAAAAATCAATCCTGTGTATGCACAAAATTAATGTGTCCATTCAAGGGCAACTTACCTTCTGAAAATGCATCAGTTCAAAGTGTAGCAAGTGGGGAAAGGAAGAAAAAATACGATTGTTATCGACCAAATGATCTCTTATCACACAAATTCAATTCAGTGTATGCACAAACGTCTCCAATCAATGACAACTTACCAGCTGAGAATGCATCAGTTCAAAGTATAGCAAGTGGGGAAAGTAGGAAAAATGATGAGCTCTCATCAAACAAAATTCAATCCTGTGTATGCATGCACAGATGTGTCCATTCAAGGGCAACTTACCCACTGAGAATGCACCAGTTCAAAGTGTAGCGAGAGGGGAAATGAGGATAAATATGATTGCAAAATCTCTCATCACACAAAATTCAATCCTGTGTATGCACAAATGTGTCATTTCAAGGGCAACTTACCTCCTGAAATATGCATCAGTTGAAAGTGTAGCAAGTGGGGAAAGGAAGAAAATATACGATTGTTATCGACCAAATGATCTCTTATCACACAAATTCAATTCAGTGTATGCACAAATGTGTTCATTCAAGAGCAACTTACAGGCTGAGAATGCACCAGTTCAAAGTGTAGCGAGAGGGGAAATGAGGAAAAATATGATTGCAAAATCTCTCATCAAACAAAATTCAATCCTGTGTATGCATGCACAGATGTGTCAATTCAAGGGCAACTTACCCACTGAGAATGCACCAGTTCAAAGTGTAGTGAGAGGGGAAATGAGAAAAAATATGATTGCAAAATCTCTCATCACACAAAATTCAATCCTGTGTATGCACAAATGTGTCATTTCATGGGCAACTTACATCCTGAAAATGCATCAGTTCAAAGTGTAGCAAGTGGGGAAAGGAAAAAAATACGATTGTTATCGACCAAATGATCTCTTATCACACAAATTCAATTCAGTGTATGCACAAATGTGTCCATTCAAGGGCAACTTACAGGCTGAGAATGCACCAGTTCAAAGTGTAGCAAGTGGGGAAAGGAAGAAAATTATTATTGACCTCTCATCACACAAAATTCAATCCTGTGTATGCACAAACGTGTCCATTCAAGGGCAACTTACCCACTGAGAATGCACCAGTTCAAAGTGTAGCGAGAGGGGAAATGAGGAAAAATATGATTGCAAAATCTCTCATCACACACAAAATTCAATCCTGTGTATGCACAAATGTGTCATTTCAAGGGCAACTTACATCCTGAAAATGCATCAGTTCCAAGTGTAGCAAGTGGGGAAAGGAAAAAATACGATTGTTATCGACCAAATGATCTCTTATCACACAAATTCAATTCAGTGTATGCACAAATGTGTCCATTCAAGGGCAACTTACAGGCTGAGAATGTACCAGTTCAAAGTGTAGCAAGTGGGGAAAGGAAGAAAAAATATGATTATTATTGACCTCTCATCACACAAAATTCAATCCTGTGTATGCACAAATATGTAAATTCAAGGGCAACTTACAGGCTGAGAATGCACCAGTTCAAAGTGTAGCAAGTGGGGAAAGGAGGAAAAATGATGAGCTCTCATCAAACAAAATTCAATCCTGTGTATGCATGCACAAATGTGTCCATTCAAGGGCAACATACCCGCTGAGAATGCACCAGTTCAAAGTGTAGCGAGAGGGGAAATGAGGAAAAATAAGATTGCAAAATCTCTCATCACACAAAATCCAATCCTGTGTATGCACAAATGTGTCATTTCAAGGGCAACTTACATCCTGAAAATGCATCAGTTCAAAGTGTAGCAAGTGGGGAAAGGAAGAAAAAATATGATTGTTATTGACCTCTCATCACACAAAATTCAATCCTGTGTATGCACAAATGTGTCAATTCAAGGGCAACTTACAGGCTGAGAATGCACCAGTTAAAAGTGTAGCAAGTGGGGAAAGGAAGAAAAAATATCGACCAAATGATCTCTTATCACACAAAATCAATTCAGTGTATGCACAAATGTGTCCATTCAAGGGCAACTTACAGGCTGAGAATGCACCAGTTCAAAGTGTAGCAAGTGGGGAAAGGAAGAAAAAATATGATTATTATTGACCTCTCATCACACAACATTCAATTCAGTGTATAAATGTGTCCATTCAATGACAACTTAATTACCAGCTGAGAATGCACCAGTTCAAAGCGTAGCAAGTGGGGAAAGGAAGAAAAAATATGATTGTTATTGACCTCTCATCACACAAATTTCAATCCTGTGTATGCACAAATGTGCATGTCCATTCAAGGGTAACTTACAGGCTGAGAATGCACCAGTTAAAAGTGTAGCAAGTGGGGAAAGGAGAACGATTGTTATCAACCAAATGATCTCTTATCACACAAATTCAATTCAGTGTCTGCATAAATGTGTCCATTCAATGACAACTTACCGGCTGAGAATGCACCAGTTCAAAGCGTAGCAAGTGGGGAAAGGAAGATAAAATACGATTGTTATCGACCAAATGATCTCATATCACACAAATTCAATTCAGTGTATGCACAAATGTGTCCATTCAATGACAACTTACCACCTGAGAATGCATCAGTTCAAAGTGTAGCAAGTGGGGAAAGGAAAAAATACGATTGTTATCGACCAAATGATCTCTTATCACACAAAATCAATTCAGTGTATGCACAAATGTGTCCATTCAAGGGCAACTTACAGGCTGAGAATGCACCAGTTCAAAGTGTAGCAAGTGGGGAAAGGAAGAAAAAATTATTATTGACCTCTCATCACACAAAATTCAATCCTGTGTATGCACAAACGTGTCCATTCAAGGGCAACTTACAGGCTGAGAATGCACCAGTTCAAAGTGTAGCAAGTGGGGAAAGGAGGAAAAAATGATGAGCTCTCATCAAACAAAATTCAATCCTGTGTATGCATGCACAGATGTGTCCATTCAAGGGCAACTTACCGACTGAGAATGCACCAGTTCAAAGTGTAGCGAGAGGGGAAATGAGGAAAAATATGATTGCAAAATCTCTCATCAAACAAAATTCAATCCTGTGTATGCATGCACAAATGTGTCCATTCAAGGGCAACTTACCGACTGAGAATGCACCAGTTCAAAGTGTAGCGAGAGGGGAAATGAGGAAAAATATGATTGCAAAATCTCTCATCACACAAAATTCAATCCTGTGTATGCACAAATGTGTCATTTCAAGGGCAACTTACATCCTGAAAATGCATCAGTTCAAAGTGTGGCAAGTGGGGAAAGGAGGAAAATATGTGATTGTCATTGACCAAAATTTAATGATCTTTCATCACATAAAATTCAATCCTGTGATGCACAAACATGTCCATTCAAGGGCAAGTTACATGCACCTACATGGCAGTATTCCAATGTACACACAACGGCTAGATCGCTCTGTTTGTGTACATCCAAGAATAAGGATGGACAGTAGTGGAAGTGTAAGCTGCCAGACTAACAAAGAGAGTTCTCCCAAGAGGCCTGCTTGAGGTCAGGGGAATGCCCGGAATGCCAAAGTGGGGAAGTGAGCCACAGAGTACGAGGTAATAGCCACAATTCACAATGCTACGCTACTACCGACAAAAGTGATAGTTGGCAGTAAGTAGGTACGGGTCAGAGTCTTCAAGTTCCACACCCATTGTGTGGGTGTGGCATTTGGACTGTGAATTCTCAAAAATAATTCAACAAAATGCTCTCAAAGAGCTATTCGAAAAAATTGATACCCATGAAATTTAAGCACTATACGGTGTTATTGGTCATCACACAAACTGTATGCACAAGATGTCCATTCAAAAGCAACTTACCGACTTCAGTTCAAAGTGCAGCAAGTGGGGAA
Source organism: Axinella damicornis (assembly GCA_963931865.1). Lineage (NCBI taxonomy): Eukaryota > Metazoa > Porifera > Demospongiae > Axinellida > Axinellidae > Axinella > Axinella damicornis. The sequence continues at coordinate 2,435,084 of OZ007508.1, read as the reverse complement.
TGAAGGAATAATTATATTATCACTCATCACACAACATTTCTCAACATTCACAATGCTATGCAGATACATACGTACATGAACCAACCCTGAATTTCAAGTACTTTCTGACCCACCCACTTCCTTCTGTTTGCCCATGGGCTACTATTTACTCTACGGTCGATGCACATGCACACCCGGCTTCTTACCAACAACGGATCACTGTCACTCATTTCTTGGTATGATGTGTCTCTGTTGATAACAAAGATCATTAGTATAATATGTACATCCAACTTGGCACACCTGTGTGCATAATGCAATGATGTTCTAGCACTAGAGTGGTAGTAGTGCACCTCAATCTTGTTTGGGACAGTATTACTTACAGGAATTACTTTTCCCCCTTTTCTGTTGCCCTTATAATATGGCTGAGTATAAAGGCTATATAAAAATTCTGGTACTGCACGAGTGCATGTTAGCATGTACTACGTACTACAACAAGATTATACTTGCAGTGAAACTCCAAGCAGTGACACTGTACGTGTGACATCATCTTTGCCAGTACCAGTGAAAAGCAGTCAAAGATTGTATTTGTGTACGTATGCGTGTGTGGTAGATCAGACTGGATTCAATTTGTTCAAGAGATGATATTTGGAACCTACACATAGATGGGAGTAGGGCGGGTATGGGAGCGACCCTCTTAAAGTAATCCCTTGATTAGATTCACCACGTGGCCGTTTACATGGATAAGGGTATGAACATACTACTGTCACATGTAAACAATATCGTATAATAGTGTAGGTAGCATAGCAATTATCCTATGCTACGCTATTACCGTAGTCTCTCGAAAATACGCCCATGGGCGATGAATTTAGAATCTGCTCAAAGAGGGGGATGGGCGTATTTTCGAGGACCCCTCTCCCGAAAATAGGCCCACCCTTGACTCGAAAGTAGGCCCACCCAATTCGAAAGTAGGCCCACCCAAGTACATGCGTATACGAGTGCAATACTGCAACAGTCATTCTAGCAAGGCTTAACCACTACTAGTCCCGGAGTTTCTTGGTGAGCAGGAACAATCTCTTCGTGTGAGTAGCTACAGGAACAGCAAACAAGACACAGCAGGACTGCTTGAATGACGTCGAGTGCGCAGACTATCTTCGGGACTTGCCAATTGCTGCAGAAATCCGTAGTGCGCTGCTAGTGCTATGCTACGCTAAGGCGATTGCACACGCGAAGACACAAACATGCAATGCACAGCGCGTGCACAGTCTCATGTCATGCATTCAGTACACAGCTGATTATGCAATGGCATGCAACATAATGAAATTCATTGCAAATAGTACCCCGATAGCCAGCCTTCATTTCTTAGTCCAACCTCTTTGACAGTGCTTCTTCCGGAGCTATTCAAGTGCTTTCTTGTTCGAGCTAATAGGGTGGGCGTACTTTCGAGTAATAAATGACCCTTTGCAACAACTTGTCGCGAAAAAGGGGGGTGGGCGTATTTTCGAGGGTGGGCGTATTTTCGAGAGACTACGGTATACGATATTGTTAGCTCGAGCTAACTGCACAATATTATCACAGAATATACTAGTGGAATGTGCGACATTGTGGGGCGAGCGTGAGCGAGTGCATGTGCGAAATTAGCTATGTGGAACAGTTGCACGTACAAGACTGTCATCAGAATGTGACTAGCTACATGAGAACAGCTCAGGTCACAGAATATCACAGACTGTCGCATATGCACAACACAGAGTGAGGCTAGCTGAAGCAGTCTAGCGGCGATATGGCAGGTATTAAACACAAAACCTATAACCTATAGCTATGCATGCTGCACACTGGTCCAGCACACCAACGATGATTGTGCTCTGCAGGACACGTACACATAGCTACAGCTCATGAGGTCAATGAATAGGTAGGTCCACCAGCGGTGTTCGTCTTTGCTGTCGCCACTGGGGAGGTACAGAGGTAGGTAGTTCACGATCGATCTGTGTCTTTGTTCATTGTGTTGTCGCCATAGTCTTGGTGCCAGACTCTCGCGCACGGTGGAGATTTACGGTACGACGTCCGGAAATGAATGCAATGTTTCGTTATATTGCACGCGCCCGATTTACGGTATGGGAGACAGATCGACGTACATCAGTACATACATATGTTGTACAGCGCCATATAGCGCCGCGCGCGAGACTACGACTAGTGTGGGGCTCGCCCAATTACAATTAGGATGTCAGATTAAGAATATTATTTGTGGCTTGCAAGTACCAACCAGAATTTGCTTGTTGATGCTTTCTGTGCATATCTTGAATTTGACGAGGCGGCACACACCTTAAGGTAAGCTCTAGCACCCAGGTTCTACTGAGGTTCATCGTTATTGTGATGCAATGACGATGATGTCATCATGCACTCTTGATTCGGTTTGTGTCATGCAGGTCACAATCAAGATCCCACCTGCTTCAGCAGTCTTCCTGTGTGTCAGCTCACCTCACATAATGAGTGCACGTAGAGCAACACACACAAATTGTAAGAATACTAAGATGTGAGTTAATATCCCACTCACAGCTTTCTAGAGGTCATTTCAGCCCCTAAAGCCCCTAATGTCAGTTCCCTCGGGGTGTTGGGCTCGAAACTGCAGATGCCATATTTGCGAATAGACGCCACAGCAATACAGTTCATTTTGGTGCGGTGACTATTCGAGGGCAGTGTTTATTACTTTGGGCAGTATGTGACTGCGCAGCATCCCTAGCTAGCTCCCTGTCGAAGTGTGTCAATAAGCTGGTGAGAAGGTATGGCTTTCACAAAAGCCGGTCGAGAAACAAACAACTCACCATAGTCGAGATTCGTCACGTGCTGTCCACGGCTGGAGCAAAGCTTCGATTGGCGTCCCTTTGCAACAAAGCGATACACACAGGACGAGGACGATGGTGAAGAAGATCCCTTTGCCGGTGTGGAGGAGAATGACAATGAGGTCGAGGAGAATTAACTGTCTTCCATGACTATTTAGAACACACACAAATTGTCCATGTGTATCTAGCATGGCATCATACATTGTGCATGTGCACATAGTGACATGCATGACCACCGTGTTTATTCGAGGGCTGTGTTTATTTCACTCAGCACCTCCAATTGTGCGGCGTTAATTTGAGGGCGGCGTCTATTCACACAATACATGATCACCCACAATTAACAAATTTTCAATTAGGTCTCTTCAGCAATGTCAACCGGGAAATAATGGAAAGTGTTTTGATGGTTTATTGAACAGTGACAGATGGTAGCTACCTCTATGATGTCATTAAATATGGGGACAGCTGATTCTAAGGAGGACAAGTTTCCGTAGGACCAGATGTTCAGGGACTTCTGGTGATTATGCATCTGCGGTGACAATAAGAGGTGGAGTTTGGGGGGACGGTTTGTTTCCAAACCCATGTGTGGCCAGCTCAATGCCAAACGACGCTTTCTATACAGCCAAGCATGGCAAGGTCACAACTCTGTACTCAAGTAGCAGTAGCTCTAGTCTATCGAGCTAGACCAATTCCTCGCTTTCCAGAAGTTGGGGGTGGGGTGGAGAGAAAAGTGCTTTTCTCTCCGCCCCGCCCCCAACTTCCGGAAAGCGAGAATTGGTCTAGCTCGATAGACTACAGTAGCTCCTGCATATCAGGTTCACACTTGGGGAGTTGAACTTTAGACTGGGAAGGTATTCTAGGAATGCTCATGAATGATCACAGTCAATGAATTCTTCGGAGTTTGAGTCAATATCTTGTTGCTGATTACATCCATGCAAGACCTTACTTTGTTGAAACACAAGGAAGCAATGCTTCTGGAGCATAGCTACTGCGGTTTGTCTGTGGCACTGAGATGTCACCAAAATTGACTAAATGCCCCCTCGTCGAAAACTGAATTCTGACGGAACTGCCATTTCTCCACAGGATTGACAGATTAGCAGAGCTAGTAGTCAAGCCAATCCAGAACAAGAAAAGGGATAAAACGCAAATGAGGCAGACTCCTGTATACTGTTATGTATAGACCCTCTCGACTCTGCAATGGACAAGACAGTAGTTTCCGTCACGCTTCCACCATGTTTACACATTATGGCTGGTGATGGGAGGTTGTAAGCACGCTTATTGCAGGCCTATCCATTGTAGCACTGTAATCCTCTTCTCAGACCCCCCAGTCAACTCACGAGCTGTCTTCATCTAGAGATGAACCAGTGGACTGCGGAGGAGATGTCATCTCAGGGATGCTGGATAGTGTGTGGTTCCTTGGTGGAGGGAGGAGGGGAAAGCGCTTGTCATGCTGGCTCAAAAGAGTGAATTCTTTGCACTTGACATTCAATGTACTTGTCATTGCACATCACATCAAAATATGAACATGTGATGAGTCACCAAACCCTCTTCCTACTGCACTCTATCTACTGTCCAAAAGGCTAGAGCACTGAACCAAAGGCGAGAGTCAGTGAATCAAACATGAGCCCCTCAGCAGATTTTAATGAGCTACAGGAATGGCTGATTCTATACATAAGCCTTCATGGCGGAGGGTCACTGAAGATATAAAGCGAACCAACTATGTATTAAAAACCAGGGCTTTCCATGGCTGCCCACTACCCATGCATAGTATCGCGGGCCAGACTCTCACCCCGTAGTGGGTGTGGCGAGAGGCTGGCCGGCGAGACTACCCATGCATGGCCAGACTAGTGGGTGTGGCGCGGCGAGAGGCTGGCCCGCGAGACTAACCCATGCACAACAAAACACATGCAATTACCTCCAAAAATGGTAGCGAGGCTACCAAAATGGTAGCTTTCTCGAACGAACTTCTACCAGATGGAGCAGTTTGTTTTGAAAATCGTGATCGATAGCTATCATGTACAGAAGACCTTCTACTCCCTCAAAGAAATGTGGCCAATTAGTATGCGCATGCGCAGATGGTTATTAATATTAATTAACTTAACTTTAATAACGCAGTACTAAGCAGTGTGGATGCAGAGTCCTGGATATGCAGTCGTCCTCCGCTCTGATGATGCTCCCAGGATTGGTGTCAGCAATGCTACCCAACTGTGATGGGTTGTCAGCTTTGTGTGGGTCTGTAACGTTCGCCTCTCCTCTGCCACCTTCATCTCAGTTCCGCATAATTTCACCATCACAAATGATATAATATTATCTATGGATCCGTGGTGACTAAAAATGTCAAGACGGTACTTCCACTCGTGCTGGAGGTGATGGCATTTGGAATGGATACCACTGGGCCAAGCTAGGGCTAGGTTGGTGGTGTCATTGTTGTTCTGTGTCATTGTTGTTGGTGTTGTGCCTTGTTACTGTTAGCTAGCAGGTAGTCTTGCGAGCCAGCACACTTCCACATGGGAAGGGAAGGGTCTGGTCAACTGAGTATACAAATGTTGTCCCGCCAGAATGCAATCAGTATGCACGCGTACTTACTCAAACAAGGCTATCCGGTTCTTCCTATTAGTCTAGACCCTAAACAACCAATCTCTTCGTCCAAAGACTGTTCGGGTATATTATCAGTGCTAAATCTATTTCTAGAAGTAGGGCAGTCTTTGTTTTGCTCAGACTTTCGCCTACTCCTTCCAACAGTCGCACTATCCTTCCGGTTCTTCGAGATAGCAACGATTGACAACACGACCAGGACGATGCCATCTTCTCTTCCTTCATATCTATACTCATCATGACATGTGGAAGTGGGCTGGCTTGCAAGACTAATTGTTGGGCTAGTCGGGGTTGTAGTGCCCAGAGACTCAGCTAGAGGATGACGAGAGTTGAGAAGAGGGGGAAGTGGTCACTCGACCATATTCACTATCATAGAGTCGGTAGACTCTAAATGTAGGGATAGAGTGGACACCCAATATAAAGCATAATCAAAAAATCTTTCTAAATCTCTTGATCACAAAAACTGTCAACATAATTATTATAGGCCTTTATGACAACTTACCATTCAATCACAGGAATCCTGACTCTCACAATCACTACGGAAACAAGTGTTCAACATTAAAGCGAACTCACGGTAAATGCATGTGTGTTGATGTACTGCGTGTGTGTGTCAGTGTGAGGGTGTACTGTGGGAGTGGGGGGGGGGGGGGGGGGGGGGGGGGGGGGGGGTTGTCAGTATGAGAGTACTGTGTGTGTGTCATGGTTCAAGTTCTCAACCTCTCCTCCCACTGCAGCTCCATTGACACCACAGCGGAGTGCATTCACTGGCTGCCCTATCTCCTGGATCACTTGAACATGTTCATCAACAAGTTTCACTCCAGCAGCGTTGCACTTGGTACGCCGTGTCACGTGCCTTCATATGGTCATCCATAGTGAGTGCAATGTTTGTGTGTATTTGCAATCTTGTTCTTCTTCAGGTCTACACGTGTTCATGAGCTGTCCTGTGGAGCTTCCTGCTGCTGAAATGGAGACTTGGTTCATCAACTTGTGGAATCACTTTGTCATCCCATACCTCATGGGGACCATCATGGCTGGGATTGAGGTGCGTGTGTGTGTGTGTGTGTGTGTGTGTGTGTGTGTGTGTGTGTGTCTGTCTGTGTGTGTATGTGTGTGCAAGGGAGGGAAGGGGTTGTAAGTGGAAGGCAAGAGTTCAAGCTAGGGTAGGAAAGGAGTGAACTGGGACATCTTTATTTCCCCATATAGACTTGGGTGGTATTCTCTTGACAGCAACTCAACTATTGTTCAACTAACAAATGAACACGACGACATGCAGTACAATAAAGGGGCTGGAATATACATGCTAGAGACCGCATGCTATATATAGAATACAATGTGCAACAATGATGCAATGCAATGCTATGTATAGTTCAGTTTATGCCAAACACTGCAGACCTACAGCTGGAGTACAAGAATGGGTGGTTGAGACATACCCATGAATGTTGTTAAGCTGAGGACCCTGAACCCCGAAGATGTTGGATGGAACCATGGTGAGTATACTATAGCATGTGACAATTATGACATCCTCAACTTCATTGGATAATCTCCTCCCTCCCCCATAGCTGTACGTCCACAGCAAAACAGTGGGATGTTTATCAAGGTATGTTTCTATATGAAGCTTGGTAACATGTTTCCATGACAATAGCTGGGCCAACTTCACGGGATACTGGAAAACGTAGAATAACGGAACACCGGAATACTGGAACAACGGAATAAAAACACGTCATCGCAATTCAGGAAAGGCGGGAAGGGCCTAGAGGGGCAGTAGCTACTAGTTCATAACGTCAATAATGTTCACAAGGGCGCAGTCAAGTACGAAGCTTTCTCTCAACCACAGACAGCAACTGGACTCCAGTTTGTACTTCGGAGAGGAGTTATATCGTCGAACAACTTGGAGATCGACAGACTGTCAGGGCTGCAGGTATGAAGTAGCTATGAAAATCGGCACCGTATCGATTTCAGTGCTGGTAAGCGATGATGTATAGCCACAGAAAACGGCTTCAAATACGTAGCAACAAGCTTACTTGGCATGCAGTGATCAGCTATCTAGATCAGCTAGTCCAGCCTGGTCCGTGTACTTTTGGGCCATTCGATCGCCGTCGCCAGTCCAAAACCAATAGTCATTAGCGCAAGTCGATTTTTCACTATTCGTTTTGGAACTTCCGCTCCCAAATCGAAAAGCGGAAGTTATATTTCCGCTATTCGTTTTGGAACTTCCGCTTCCAAATCGAAAAGCGGAAGTTAGAATTTCACTATTCATTCTGGAACTTCCGCTGCCAAATCGAAAAGCTGAAGTTCGAGTTCCACTATTCGTTCTGCAACCTCCGCTCCCAAATTGAAAAGCCAAAGTCGAACTTCTCGCTATTTGATTTGGAAAATCGCGAAGCCAATACGCAAACTTTCCACTCTGCGTTTTGGAACTTCACTCCCAAATCGAAAAGAGGAAGTCCAAGTTGTACTATTCGTTCTGGAACGAGATCGAAAAGCAGAAGTCGGAGTTCCACTTTTCGTTTTGGAAGTTCTGCTCCCAAATCGAAATGCCAAAATTTGAGTGGACTCTACAGGCAAGAAAGCATCGACCAGTGAGTTGACGATTACAAAGCTAAAGACAGGATGTGAGTGGGCGTAGTTGGGCGGAGCATAATATGTATACACGATCAGCAGTCCTCACAATAGGAAGGAGGGGCTACATTCGTCCCTTGGGGGTGTGGTGGGTGAAATATGGGCATGCATTGGACACTTTCATTTCTGTGTGCCTCCTATTTTGTACTGTGATTATAATTATCGGCTATTCAATTCTGACAATTCAAAACTTCATTTCATTCCATTAGAATGACGACAATTTAAATTTGATGAATTGACAGACGGGATGTGATTGGGTGTAGTGGGGCGGAGCATAATATACTAGGCAACCAGCTCAGCAGTCCTCACAATAGGAGGGAGGGGCTACAGTAGGATCCATCCCTTGGGGGTGTGGTCAGTGGAGCACAATTATAGCTATTAAGTTTGCCTTCCATGGGGGACAAGGCATGCATTCAATTTTGAGAATTTAAATTTAATGTACAAAATCAGAATGATGACAATAATCCAAAAGGATGATTTATGCTGAAGGAATAGATGAACCAAACATGTTTGATAAGTGTGCCTGTCTTTGGTTACTGGAGGATGTCACGGATCGCGAACAGCAAATCATCCAGCCCATGGAGCCTGATTATCTTCCGACAACAATTTGATTTGCGTATTAATTTTATTCTAGAATCAAAATTTAGTCATAAAGCTGAATGCTATAATTATTATATATACCATGCATTGCAATGTTGTCACCCTCTCAGTGATTACGAGTAACATTATGCATCAGGCCAACACCTGCATCAGGCCAACACCTCCTAGTGTGAACAGGTATAACAATAAAATCATTGTTCCGTACCTACTGTTCCAAGTGAACGTTCAAGGTAAATTTTGAGCAAGTTGTTTTGTCAGCTGGAGGAATAATTGAAGACCACCCTCAAACAATTGTGTGCAACCATTGCTGATCTCATGGAAGATAATGGCAAAGTCAGGGTAGGCACTGTAGTATCACCTGTCTCTCTCAGCTCGGGCGGGATGTTCAGCCAGCAGGTCCTTGCCAAACAGGCTGAAAAGGGTGAGATTTCCTCCCATTGCCTCCGAGAAATTGCTCATCAACTGTTGGAATGTCCTGAGAACTTACTGGCTGAGTGTGACTGTTAACTGATGCCAGTCTACATGTTTGGTACCCCTTTGCCTATGATTGTGTAAAAGATCCTGACATGAACTCCCCCGATAATTATTAAATCACATTACAAAATAGGAGGCACACACGAATGAAGTTCGTCCAATGCATGCCCATGGGAGGCAAATTAATAGCTATGTGCTTCACACACCACACCCCCAAAGGACGGATCCTAGCCCCTCCCTCCCTCCCATTGTCGTATATTACAGGACTCCCAGGGAGACCAGCCCCAGGCTGATGGGACTCACCTGTTAAAAATTAAAATTTATCCTATCCTATCCTTTATCCTATCCTATTATGCTCTGCCCCACCACGCCCACTCACATCCCGTCTTTAGCTTTGTAATCAACTCACTGGTCGATTCTTTCTTGCCTGTAGCTATATAGAGTCCACTCAAATTTTCGATTTGGGAGCAGAACTTTCAAAACGAAAAGTGAAACTCCGACTTCTGCTTTTCGATCTCGTTCCAGAACGAATAGTACAACTTGGACTTCCTCTTTTCGATTTGGGAGTGAAGTTCCAAAACGCAGAGTGGAAAGTTTGCGTATTGGCTTCGCAATTTTCCAAATCAAATAGCGAGAAGTTCGACTTTTGGCTTTTCGATTTGGGAGCGGAGGTTGCAGAACGAATAGTGGAACTCGAACTTCAGCTTTTCGATTTGGCAGCGGAAGTTCCAGAATGAATAGTGAAATTCTAACTTCCGCTTTTCGATTTGGAAGCGGAAGTTCCAAAACGAATAGTGAAAAATCGACTTGCGCTAATGACAATTGGTTTTGGACTGGCGACGGCGATCGAATGGCCCAAAAGTACACGGACCCAGCCTACGTACGTAGCTACACGCTATACGTACACAAATCAACCGTTAGTCTGTGGCTATACATAATCATCGCTTAGCTACCAGCAAATCGAAACGGTGCTGATTTTCATACTTCATACCTGCAGCCCTGACAAAGTCTGTCGATTTCCAAGTTATTCGATGATAGAACTCCTGCCTGAAGTACAAACTGGAGTCCATTTGCTGTCCGTGGTAGAGAGAATTAAGCTTCGTGTGGACTTTATGATCTAGTACCGCCCCTTCCTGTCCTTCCTGAATGGTGATGACGTATTTTTTTATTCCGTTGTTCCGGTATTCCGGTGTTCTGTTGTTCCGCGTTTTCCAGTATCCCCAACTTCGCTTATACATGAAGTAGTGTTTGACCATAAGTGGAAACCCGTGTTCTTTGACATGCTGTGTTGCTTGGTAGCTATAATTATACCTCTCACTGTGTTTGTACCATGTATGTCACTATGGCCCCCTCTCTCCCTGCACAGGATGATGAAGATACATACACGATCGATGCTGTGTATTATACAGCTTTCGTTATTGCTACTCTTCACATTATAGTAACTATCTGTGGCTGTTGACATTATATAGTTGATTAGATGTTAATTATCACCCATTTCAGGTATCATCAATTCCTGATTCACAACATATTTGGTGCTCTGTTGATTTTGTATATACAGTTAGTTTTTAGTGTGTTCTCTTATGTGAAGACCACAAGCTATGGAAGTACAGCTCTTGCTGATATTGTGCCTGCTGTTTCAGTTTCTATTACTGTGAACTTGAACTGTTGTATATAATGATATTCTTTGACTTGTTGCTTGGCAGCCATAATGTTGACTGTTAATGCATGTAGCTAGGTATTAATGTGACGTGTTTAGCTAGGTATACTATAGGAATTAAGCAGTCTAATATGCCTTGAACCCTCATGTTAACTCTTTATACCAATTGCAACCATAAGAAACAGCAAAACACGTGTGTATTAAATTCAAAGTATAACACCTAGTATTAAATTCCCCATATAAATTCAGGCTTATGGAAGCTCATGACGGCTTTTGCAGTCATTGGTTGGTAAAGAGTTAACCAATAATGGCATGCAAACTCTGTCATGAACTCCCATATAATTATATAAGCCCATGGGGAAATTTGCTTTACACACTGCTTACTTTAAGCACTTTCTTATGGTTCTTAAAGAGACATACTGATTATAGTTGATGATACTATAATCAAATCTATACAGCAAACAAAGTACGTATTAACTGCATGCAGGATGAAGGTCACATGCAGCTACCAAACTGCTTGCTGCATGAGTAGATGGTTGCCAATTCAATTAGAGGAAAGTTTATTGCCATGGAAATATGGCTCATGTGCACAGCATGCTGTGCATGCGCATGTGTTCAGTAGAATTAGTGGACTCGTACAAAAAAACCCCCAAAAAATAACAACATGTCATGACTATGCAATAATCTGGGACAGACTAGCTTCAATATCTTTAGCAAGTTCAGAGAATCCTGTGTCCTTCAAAACTTCTATGAGTGTCTGCCAAGTAACTGGTTTCTTGCCTCTTCCTTGCAGCCACTCCTGCAAGACTTCTATGTTGATCTGTTCTCCATCGTTTGCGTGCTTCCGAGCAATAGTCGTGACCTTAGCTCCTGTCTTGTCGTTTAAGAGCAGAATCCCAAATGTTTGGTATTTTGCTCCTATCTCAGTGGTAATGTTGACAGATCCCCCTTTGCAACGACATTTGAGTAGCTGGGGTAGTGTTGGATGTTTCACTGTGAGAAAACCATAGCACACAATCAACATCAGACAATGTACAGCATAAGAGTAGAGGATGCAAATATTCTCATGCATCACCAGAGGCCTACTCACCAAGATCATCGTGCTGCTCTGTGGGAGCATCTGCTGTAGGACTCTGGTAACCAACTTTAGACTCCTCTGTGACTGTAAAATAACAAGATTATTATTAGGAGGACACCACCTCAGTTGCTAAAACCACAATATCCAGAGTATATGTGCAGTACCTGATGTTGAACTTCCTGACTCTGTCTTGTGATCATTTCCAAAACTATACTGCTGGTGGAGAATATCTTTCAAATTACAACAAGAATTGTTCATCATTGGTGCTAATTTAAATATCCTCAATCACCATTCAAAATCTTAACATCATAACAACCTGCATCTGGGCAGTGCTTGTTAACGTTCCTGTACAGATTTGCTTCACCAAGGGAGTGGACTATGCATGTATCAGGCTAAGCTCTCACTTACTGCATCAGGATTTGCTGCAGTTGCGGGAGCAGTGTGCAAAAGAAACTCTCGATAGAGGAGTCTGTAGAAGAGGCAAACCAATCATCAGCTCAGTTACACAAACTTTAATAATACGTTTCTTACTTGTCAGATGTTGTCACTAATCCAATGCACCTGAGGTGATGCACCAACAGAGAGTGAGCCTCTAAGGGACTCTCCATACTAGACTGCCATCGCTGAAGTAGTCTTGATGAGGCATTTGTGTCCTCCCCTAGTGACACAAGCAGAGGAACAACTTCCAAGGCGTCTGCCAACTCCCTTAGCTTTCCAGCACCCTGGACCTCCTCAGCTACCCTCTGCAACTCAGTCACATTGAGACCACCCTTCTGCACAAGGTACAGAAATAAAACAATCACCAAGAATGGAGGCACTTCCATACTTCATAATAAGTGCATGCAAAGCTGGCATTCAACAACAAACCTCTGGAGTTTTGGGGATTTCCAGCCAGTATTGCTGCTCTTTTGTGGGACTACAGTTGTGGGCAGCTTGGCATCGTAAGACTGAAGTTGCTGTGCTACTAGGTGGAATGGGGATGAAGTGATTCTTGACTGGATACTCCTCTTCTCTACAACGCTCGCAGAAGAAAGCAATGTTTACATTGATCAAAGGCAGCCAATGGTGAATGGTGGCAAAACATGCTTGAATTAGCTTCAAGATACCACGACACGTGTTACTAAATGTTGGAATGTGTGGTTTGCGGTGCTCTGTCCGAACTACCGTGATTTGCACACTTGAAGAGAGTTCGTGAATTGTAAGCTCATCAATTTTGTCTACTGCACTATCACCATAGGCAAATGTCATTTTGTCACGGAAGACACCTCGTTCAAAGAGTGGCTCACACTTTGGCTCTCTTGTCAGAGCAGTGGCTAGGCGAGTGAAGAAGCCTGGAGGAACATATTGTGTGCTAAATATGAGATGGAGAGGAGAAGATGTCTTCACTTTCTCTTGGGTGTTGGCTGTGCTGTCCGCACTCTGTGAAGAGAGCTGAAGAACACAAGGAATGAAGTACTTTCGTCCTGGAAATGGTGAAACCCTTGTTGGAGGGTTGATTGGAGCAGCAAGAAGGAAGCACTCTAGGAGGTCAGCAAGTGACTGTGGCTGTAGGTTGCTTCTTTCCCAGACTTCTTCATAGAGCTGTTGAACAAGAATGCCTTTCTCGTGCAGTGGTTTCCAAAGTAATTGGTTTGAAATTTCTTGTTGGAATCCTTCTGGGGCTAGCAGCTTTCCCAGCTGCTTGATGAGCCACTGTGGATCAACGATGATACACTGGGATAGGCTCTCTATTTGAGTGTAGTGAAAGAAAACAGCTAGCTCGTGATAGAAATGAAGGACGCTGGGAACAACATCTACTGCTATTCCACAAGCTTGTCCAACTGCAACTGCTTGCTGATAAGAGACAATGGGGCTACCTTGTGCTACCTTTTGAAGGACTTTCCTGAATAGAACCCAGGCTACTGGTGTTCGAACTGCAAGGTGCTTAGAAGCTAATTCATGCACCATCCCCCGAATATGGTTGAATCCTTTGTCTTCAACTTGTTTACCACAGCCAGCAGTGGTGTTGTTGACAATGACACCATCCAGCAAGAGAGGAGTGTATGCTTTATCCTCACAGTAGGATCTAAGTGTACCAAGAACTTCCTTTCTTTTACGCTGTACTGTTGGGTCATCACCATGTGTACCAACTGGAATAATGCGTGGGAACCTTGGAATGGTGTTCACAGTATCATGCTCAGGAGGAAATTGTGCTAGCATCTGCTCACTAGAGTGACTGGTAGCAGAACTTCGTACTTCAATGCTATCAGAAGCCCTTCCTCGAGTAGCTGGGCTTTCACTCTCTGATGGTGCAGTGAATATTGCCACTGAGTCTTTTCTTGTGCACATGGCATGAATACTGGCCATCCATTGAGTTAGGAGCTGTATTATGGTAAAGCTCTGTTCTGATTTGGAAAGCACTCTCCCTTCCTTGTAAGTCAGCATATTGCATTTGCTGAGAAGATCTTGGCGAGCATCAAAAAAGAGTAAAAACATTGTTCTGGACGTCAGAAATGCTGGGAGGACATCAAGGAAAACAGTTTGACCACCGCAATCCCACACGTGTATCAACACTTCCGACTGTAAGTCAACTGGATTAAGTGGGCCACTTTCTATTGCCTGTGTGAGGACATCTCGAACTACATTGTCCTCAATGTGGGACATATATTCATCACGGATGGATCGAACATATTGTGGCTTGAATCCTGTCGGGTAGAAACCACTTTGAGCACTAGCATCATCCATTGTTGAAAGGATTGCTACAGCAGGAGATGAAACGGAAGCACCAGATTTCGCCAGAGCTACAAGCTCTAACAGTCCACTAAGTTCCTGGATCTCATCTTTTTCAGTGACCTCAACCCAGAAGCTGTCAGCAAATTCCCCAGCTTTTGCCCAAAATTGTTGCTTCACCATCTTGGTGTCTGCAAGGATAGTGCTCTCAGCATCCTTAGGTAGCTTCAGATTCATAAGTCCCCTTAGAAAACTGCTCTTTCCAACTCCACCAGGACCGATCATCATCACTCGTGCATATTGTACCAACACCTCGCCGATTTTCAAAGCTTCTTCATAATCTGTGGAGAAGTCTGCACTTCACATCAATTTGCTACACCCTACTACAACTCCTGGCACCTCCAGTGGTAGTGTGATATCATAACAATGTCACTGTACTAACCTTCACTGCACAGAAATTATGTTATTCTTATCATTCATTACATAGATAATAATCCTGTTTATACTATACTTCCGATATGATTGGCCAATTGAAGGGGTTAAATCACTAATCACATACTTATAGAGTTGCCATACATTTACTCCCATAGTAAAGCGTGCAATAAGATAAGCGGTATTAGTAGCGTGTAGTTTGCTCGCGCTCGAGCACTTTTGTGGTGGCTGGGGCGTGGATTTAATCGCTCAAACCACTTCCTTTCGACCATGCCATGCCTGGAAGTATATGATTAGTATTTAATCACATGTATATATTCTCGTGCCATTTAGGAATAATTGCACTCACAGCAGGCATAAATTGCACTCGCTATCGCTTGTGCAATTACTCTGCCTATTGCTCGTGCAATTATTCCCAAATTGCACTCGAAACCCATGTGATTGATTACCTAAACTTATTACCCCTGTGATTTCACTGTAAATTTTACTTATACACCTGTAAATTTCATGTAGTTACAGAGTCATACATATAGCATCACACATAGCTACCTCTATTGTACAGTTCATGCATGATTCAGTCTTGCGCGTGAGCACTGATCAAAGCCATGCGAGTACAGGTAGCGTGGAGCTGGACTTCGGACTTGGTTGTCTACGGTATACGTCTAGTCTCACAAAAAAAAATGCCTCCGTAAGTGTCATGGGGTGGGGCGTATTTGGTGCGATCACAGAGTTTGGTTCTGCTTCGAAGTCACAGTCCCAAACACGAGGCACGGAGAGTTACATGTAAGTTGTCGGTTAGCGGATGGCAAGAGCAGCTGCTGTGAAACTAGCCCATCTCTGTGCGAAGTCTTTCTGACTGAACGGTTGCTAATACAGACAGTGATTTGATTGGCTGCCAGCTGTATAGTATAAATACCTTAAACGATGAAACCCTCGGGGCCTACGGGATTTAGATCCCCTTGGAAACCTATAGACACCCTTGCACTTCGCGCGGGGGTGTATTATAGCCCAGTTTACACCAGGCGTTCAGGATCTGGATTAAACTAAACCGGATCCGTGTAAACCCTCTAATCCGGATTGGAAACCAGTTTATGTAACCCACATCAGGATGTGGGTTGACCGGGATTGAATCCGGATTAGTTTCGAAGGTGTGTGTATACAGCTGGAGAGGTATGTTTCCAAGTGGATTATCTGCTGCACATTGAAGCACCGAGGGGTCTACGGGATTTAGAGGCCCGCAGAAACAATATTTATAGCTGCGTTTACACGTACTAATCCGGGTTACTTAAACTGGATTAGAATCCGGATTAGAAGTGTCCATACGTGCAACTTTTGAGCCAGTTTAGCTCATGAATCTCCTCTCACAACTTGTGCTTCAGTGGCTGTGGGGTTGGACTACTTGTCATGAATACTGACTTTCATCGTTTAACCTACCGTATAATTTCTAATAATTCGTACGCCCCCCATTTCCAAGAAAAAACGGTAATCTAAACAACTCGTACACAAATTATTATTCTAATATCCGTACAGCGAATACATAATTCATCCTTAGATTCCCAGATGTTTGGTATCCAGGAACCAATTGCCTTGAGTTTCTAGTCTCCGTCACTTAGTCTCGTGCCCAGCCGGAAACCTATGGAATAACCGTCTGGCGATTTTCCTTGGTCTTCATTTAATATTATTAGCTCAGCTAACCACCTGAAACCGGACAGAACTGGAAGTCCTGCGTGTGAAACAATATGCGTAATTGCAAGAGAAATTTGCAACTTCTCGCTACTATAATAGTAAAAAGAGAAATTGAATTCTCTGATTTCAATGGCAGTCTGAAATTCCTGCCTATAAAAGGTGGACTTCTTAACAAAGACTGAGCTTTCTATGCAAAGTCGCCAGACCCTCCTTTCCGCGAGGGGTGGGGTCTGGGCACGAGACTGCCGTCACTAAGCATCATACTTCACACTGGAGCTTGGCAATAATTATGTACTTAGTCTAATCATGATAATAAAACTCCACCTTTCAACTGCTGCTGCTGCTTCCGAACCTGCATCGAAATAGTAGAATGCAATACTACACGTGCTTTGTGATAAGCTATGTTGGAAGTCCTATAATTTCCCTCACAATGACGCACAAACATGTCCATTCCTTACCTCCTGAGAATGCATCAGTTCACAGTACAGCAAGTGGGGAAAGGAATGTGAATACACAAACTCGTCAATTTGAATCAAAGTGTAATGTGATTGTTATTGACCTCTCATCACACAAAATTCAATCCAGTGTATGCACAAACGTGTCCATTCAAGGGCAACTTACCCACTGAGAATGCACCAGTTCAAAGTGCAGCAAGTGGGGAAAGGAGGAAAAAATATGATTGTTATTGACCTCGCATCACACAAAATTCAATCCAGTGTATGCACAAGCGTGTCCATTCAAGGGCAACTTACAGGCTGAGAATGCACCAGTTCAAAGTGTAGCAAGTGGGGAAAGGAGGAAAAAATATGATTGTTATTGACCTCTCATCACACAAAATTCAATCCTGTGTATGCACAAACGTGTCCATTCAAGGGCAACTTACAGGCTGAGAATGCACCAGTTCAAAGTGTAGCAAGTGGGGAAAGGAGGAACAAGGCGCCTTTTTGGAAAAATTGTCTCGGCGGTTTGGTTGCAAGACTGGTACAAGTGTTGGACACTACAAATGGTTTGGTTAAACCAACAAGATTTGCTGGGGAACTAGCTAGCTATAGCTTTGAGATTAGATCCCACGATTTCAGATCTTGGCACATGCGTACAGATGAAAGACTGTACGGTGTGTCAACAGATGTGACAGTACCCGGCTTATATTTCCAGTTACGTAGGTGCACTGTGTGCTAATTTCATGGATGGATCTTGGGCAAGGAACCTGAAAACCTCATTGCATGCAATTTAGTACTGTGAGGGCTATCACGTACACCACAGATGATAGGTAGGTTATTGAATGTGTACAAGTAATAGTAAATGGGCTCGGTCAGCTTGTAGTCGTTGCTCTCTCTGTTCCGGACTATCTCGTTGGCTCCTCAATTGTCTCCTCTCTCGGTCAGCTTGTAGTTGTTGCTCTCTCTGTTCCTGACTCTCTCGTTGCCTCCACAATTGTCTCCTCTCTCGGTCAGCTTGTAGTCGTTGCTGTCTCTGTTCCGGACTCTCTTGTTGCCTTCTTTGCCGTTGCCTTTCTCGGTCAGCTTGTAGCCTGCGTTCTTGGCGCTGTTCAAGGGTTTCTTGCTGTCTCGTCAGACGATCGTTCTCGCGTCTACCTTGTAATCCGACTTCTTGCTGTTCTGGCCTCTCTTGCTGAAATCTCACAAGATCCCCTTCCCGCCTACTATGTAGGAACGAGCTAGACCTCTCTTCACTCATGATTAACAACTCAAGACTTAGCTAGCTACGTACAGCTAAATACTTGTAAGGTGCGGCCACATGCACATTCATAAATATTAGCTAGTTAGTTAAATCTGTCGCGCATGCGCTCAAGCTATATGTGGCCACGTGGACGTGGACAGACAGACGTACGTATGGTACGTACCCAGCACTGTGTCTCGGCGCTTCGACGCCGAGACAAAAAAACATGATTGTTATTGACCTCTCATCACAATCCAGTGTATGCACAAACGTGTCCATTCAAGGGCAACTTACAGGCTGAGAATGCACCAGTTCAAAGTGCAGCAAGTGGGGAAAGGAGGAAAAAATATGATTGTTATTGACCTCTCATCACACAAAATCCAATCCAGTGTATGCACAAACATGTCCATTCAAGGGCAACTTACCCACTGAGAATGCACCAGTTCAAAGAGTAGCAAGTGGGGAAAGAAGGAAAAAACATGATTGTTATTGACCTCTCATCACAATCCAGTTTATGCACAAACGTGTCCATTCAAGGGCAACTTACAGGCTGAGAATGCACCAGTTCAAAGTGTAGGCGAAGGGGAAAGGAGGAAAAAATATGATTGTTATTGACCTCTCATCACACAAAATTCAATACTGTGTATGCACAAACGTGTCCAGTCAAGGGCAACTTACATCCTGAGAATGCACCAGTTCGAAGTGTAGCAAGTGGGGAAAGGAAGAAAAAAACATGATTGTTATTGACCTCTCATCACACAAAATTCAATCCAGTGTATGCACAAACATGTCCATTCAAGGGCAACTTACAGACTGAGAATGCACCAGTTCAAAGTGTAGCAAGTGGGGAAAGGAGGAAAAAATATGATTGTTATTGACCTCTCATCACACAAAATTCAATCCTGTGTATGCACAAACGTGTCCATTCAAGGGCAACTTACATCCTGAGAATGCAACAGTTCAAAGTGTAGCAAGTGGGGAAAGGAAGAAAAAAACATGATTGTTATTGACCTCTCATCACACAAAATTCAATCCAGTGTATGCACAAACATGTCAATTCAAGGGCAACTTACAGGCTGAGAATGCACCAGTTCAAAGTGTAGCAAGTGGGGAAAGGAGGAAAAAATATGATTGTTATTGACCTCTCATCACACAAAATTCAATCCTGTGTATGCACAAACGTGTCCATTCAAGGGCAACTTACAGACTGAGAATGCACCAGTTCAAAGTGTAGCAAGTGGGGAAAGGAGGAAAAAATATGATTGTTATTGACCTCTCATCACACAAAATTCAATCCTGTGTATGCACAAACGTGTCCATTCAAGGGCAACTTACAGACTGAGAATGCACCAGTTCAAAGTGTAGCAAGTGGGGAAAGGAGGAAAAAACATGATTGTTATTGACTTCTCATCACAATCCAGTGTATGCACAAACGTGTCCATTCAAGGGCAACTTACACACTGAGAATGCACCAGTTCAAAGTGTAGCAAGTGGGGAAAGGAGGAAAAAATAAGATTGTAATTGACCTCTCATCACACAAATTCAATCCTGTGTATGCACAAACGTGTCCATTCAAGGGCAACTTACATCCTGAGAATGCACCAGCTCAAAGTGTAGCAAGTGGGGAAAGGAAGAAAAAACATGATTGTTATTGACCTCTCATCACACAAAATTCAATCCTGTGCATGCACAAACGTGTCCATTCAAGGGCAACTTACAGGCTGAGAATGCACCAGTTCAAAGTGCAGCAAGTGGGGAAAGGAGGAATGATTGCTATTGACCTCTCATCACACAAAATTCAATCCTGTGCATGCACAAACGTGTCCATTCAAGGGCAACTTACAGACTGAAAGTTCAAAGTGTAGCAAGTGGGGAAAGGAAGAAAAAATATGATTGTTAATGACCTCTCATCACACAAATTCAATCCTGTGCATGCACAAACGTGTCCATTCAAGGGCAACTTACAGGCTGAGAATGCACCTGTTCAAAGTGTAGCAAGTGGGGAAAGGAGGAAAAAACATGATTGTTATTGACCTCTCATCACAATCCAGTGTATGCACAAACGTGTCCATTCAAGGGCAACTTACACACTGAGAATGCACCAGTTCAAAGTGTAGCAAGTGGGGAAAGGAGGAAAAAACATGATTGTTATTGACCTCTCATCACAATCCAGTTTATGCACAAACCTGTCCATTCAAGGGCAACTTACAGGCTGAGAATGCACCAGTTCAAAGTGTAGCAAGTGGGGAAAGGAGGAAAAAACATGATTGTTATTGACCTCTCATCACAATCCAGTGTATGCACAAACGTGTCCATTCAAGGGCAACTTACACACTGAGAATGCACCAGTTCAAAGTGTAGCAAGTGGGGAAAGGAGGAAAAAATAAGATTGTAATTGACCTCTCATCACACAAATTCAATCCTGTGTATGCACAAACGTGTCCATTCAAGGGCAACTTACATCCTGAGAATGCACCAGTTCAAAGTGTAGCAAGTGGGGAAAGGAAGAAAAAACATGATTGTTATTGACCTCTCATCACACAAAATTCAATCCTGTGCATGCACAAACGTGTCCATTCAAGGGCAACTTACAGGCTGAGAATGCACCAGTTCAAAGTGCAGCAAGTGGGGAAAGGAGGAATGATTGCTATTGACCTCTCATCACACAAAATTCAATCCTGTGCATGCACAAACGTGTCCATTCAAGGGCAACTTACAGACTGAAAGTTCAAAGTGTAGCAAGTGGGGAAAGGAAGAAAAAATATGATTGTTAATGACCTCTCATCACACAAATTCAATCCTGTGCATGCACAAACGTGTCCATTCAAGGGCAACTTACAGGCTGAGAATGCACCAGTTCAAAGTGTAGCAAGTGGGGAAAGGAGGAAAAAACATGATTGTTATTGACCTCTCATCACAATCCAGTGTATGCACAAACGTGTCCATTCAAGGGCAACTTACACACTGAGAATGCACCAGTTCAAAGTGTAGCAAGTGGGGAAAGGAGGAAAAAATAAGATTGTAATTGACCTCTCATCACACAAATTCAATCCTGTGTATGCACAAACGTGTCCATTCAAGGGCAACTTACATCCTGAGAATGCACCAGTTCAAAGTGTAGCAAGTGGGGAAAGGAGGAAAAAATATGATTGTTAATGACCTCTCATCACACAAAATTCAATCCTGTTTATGCACAAACGTGTCCATTCAAGGGCAACTTACACACTGAGAATGCACCAGTTCAAAGTGTAGCAAGTGGGGAAAGGAGGAAAAAATAAGATTGTAATTGACCTCTCATCACACAAATTCAATCCTGTGTATGCACAAACGTGTCCATTCAAGGGCAACTTACATCCTGAGAATGCACCAGTTCAAAGTGTAGCAAGTGGGGAAAGGAGGAAAAAACATGATTGTTATTGACCTCTCATCACAATCCAGTGTATGCACAAACGTGTCCATTCAAGGGCAACTTACACACTGAGAATGCACCAGTTCAAAGTGTAGCAAGTGGGGAAAGGAGGAAAAAATAAGATTGTAATTGACCTCTCATCACACAAATTCAATCCTGTGTATGCACAAACGTGTCCATTCAAGGGCAACTTACATCCTGAGAATGCACCAGTTCAAAGTGTAGCAAGTGGGGAAAGGAGGAAAAAATATGATTGTTAATGACCTCTCATCACACAAAATTCAATCCTGTTTATGCACAAACGTGTCCATTCAAGGGCAACTTACACACTGAGAATGCACCAGTTCAAAGTGTAGCAAGTGGGGAAAGGAGGAAAAAATAAGATTGTAATTGACCTCTCATCACACAAATTCAATCCTGTGTATGCACAAACGTGTCCATTCAAGGGCAACTTACATCCTGAGAATGCACCAGTTCAAAGTGTAGCAAGTGGGGAAAGGAAGAAAAAACATGATTGTTATTGACCTCTCATCACAATCCAGTGTATGCACAAACGTGTCCATTCAAGGGCAACTTACACACTGAGAATGCACCAGTTCAAAGTGTAGCAAGTGGGGAAAGGAGGAAAATATAAGATTGTAATTGACCTCTCATCACACAAATTCAATCCTGTGTATGCACAAACGTGTCCATTCAAGGGCAACTTACATCCTGAGAATGCACCAGTTCAAAGTGCAGCAAGTGGGGAAAGGAGGAAAAAACATGATTGTTATTGACCTCTCATCACAATCCAGTGTATGCACAAACGTGTCCATTCAAGGGCAACTTACACACTAAGAATGCACCAGTTCAAAGTGTAGCAAGTGGGGAAAGGAGGAAAAAATAAGATTGTAATTGACCTCTCATCACACAAATTCAATCCTGTGTATGCACAAACGTGTCCATTCAAGGGCAACTTACATCCTGAGAATGCACCAGTTCAAAGTGTAGCAAGTGGGGAAAGGAGGAAAAAATATGATTGTTAATGACCTCTCATCACACAAAATTCAATCCTGTGCATGCACAAACGTGTCCATTCAAGGGCAACTTACAGGCTGAGAATGCACCAGTTCAAAGTGCAGCAAGTGGGGAAAGGAGGAAAAAAATATGATTGTTATTGACCACTCATCACACAAAATTCAATCCTGTGCATGCACAAACGTGTCCATTCAAGGGCAACTTACAGACTGAAAGTTCAAAGTGTAGCAAGTGGGGAAAGGAAGAAAAAATATGATTGTTAATGACCTCTCATCACACAAATTCAATCCTGTGCATGCACAAACGTGTCCATTCAAGGGCAACTTACAAGCTGAGAATGCACCAGTTCAAAGTGCAGCAAGTGGGGAAAGGAGGAAAAAAATATGATTGTTATTGACCTCTCATCACACAAAATTCATTCCTGTGCATGCACAAACGTGTCCATTCAAGGGCAACTTACAGACTGAAAGTTCAAAGTGTAGCAAGTGGGGAAAGGAGGAAAAAATATGATTGTTAATGACCTCTCATCACACAAAAATCAATCCTGTGCATGCACAAACGTGTCCATTCAAGGGCAACTTACACACTGAGAATGCACCAGTTCAAAGTGTAGCAAGTGGGGAAAGGAGGAAAAAATAAGATTGTAATTGACCTCTCATCACACAAATTCAATCCTGTGTATGCACAAACGTGTCCATTCAAGGGCAACTTACATCCTGAGAATGCACCAGTTCAAAGTGTAGCAAGTGGGGAAAGGAAGAAAAAACATGATTGTTATTGACCTCTCATCACACAAAATTCAATCCTGTGCATGCACAAACGTGTCCATTCAAGGGCAACTTACAAGCTGAGAATGCACCAGTTCAAAGTGCAGCAAGTGGGGAAAGGAGGAATGATTGCTATTGACCTCTCATCACACAAAATTCAATCCTGTGCATGCACAAACGTGTCCATTCAAGGGCAACTTACAGACTGAAAGTTCAAAGTGTAGCAAGTGGGGAAAGGAGGAAATTGTTATTGACCTCTCATCACACAAACTTCAATCCTGTGCATGCACAAACGTGTCCATTCAAGGGCAACTTACCCGCTGAGAATGCACCAGTTCAAAGTGTAGCAAGTGGGGAAAGGATGAAAAAATATGATTGCAAAATCTCTCATCACACAAAATTCAATCCTGTACATGCACAAACGTGTCCATTCAAGGGCAACTTACCCACTGAGAATGCACCAGTTCAAAGTGTAGCAAGTGGGGAAAGGATGAAAAAATATGATTGCAAAATCTCTCATCACACAAAATTCAATCCTGTGCATGCACAAACGTGTCCGTTCAAGGGCAACTTACAGGCTGAGAATGCACCAGTTCAAAGTGCAGCAAGTGGGGAAAGGAGGAAATAAAATATGATTGTTCTTGACCTCTCATCACACAAAAT
Organism: Axinella damicornis; assembly: GCA_963931865.1. NCBI lineage: Eukaryota > Metazoa > Porifera > Demospongiae > Axinellida > Axinellidae > Axinella > Axinella damicornis. Next base: position 2,410,888 of record OZ007508.1, on the reverse strand, counting down.
TCAATCCTGTGCATGCACAAACGTGTCCATTCAAGGGCAACTTACAGACTGAAAGTTCAAAGTGTAGCAAGTGGGGAAAGGAGGAAATTGTTATTGACCTCTCATCACACAAACTTCAATCCTGTGCATGCACAAACGTGTCCATTCAAGGGCAACTTACCCACTGAGAATGCACCAGTTCAAAGTGTAGCAAGTGGGGAAAGGATGAAAAAATATGATTGCAAAATCTCTCATCACACAAAATTCAATCCTGTGCATGCACAAACGTGTCCGTTCAAGGGCAACTTACAGGCTGAGAATGCACCAGTTCAAAGTGCAGCAAGTGGGGAAAGGAGGAAATAAAATATGATTGTTCTTGACCTCTCATCACACAAAATTCAATCCTGTGCATGCACAAACGTGTCCATTCAAGGGCAACTTACAGACTGAAAGTTCAAAGTGTAGCAAGTGGGGAAAGGAAGAAATTGTTATTGACCTCTCATCACACAAACTTCAATCCTGTGCATGCACAAACGTGTCCATTCAAGGGCAACTTACCCACTGAGAATGCACCAGTTCAAAGTGTAGCAAGTGGGGAAAGGAGGAAATAAAATATGTTTGACCTCTCATCACACAAAATTCAATCCGGTGAATGCACAAACGTGTCGCATTCAAGGGCAACATACCCGCTGAGAATGCACCAAATCAAAATGTAGCAAGTGGGTAAAGAAAGGAAAATGTGATTGTTATTGACCTCTCATCACACAAAATTCAATCCTGTTCATGCACAAACGTGTCCATTCAAGGGCAACTTACAGGCTGAGAATGCACCAGTTCAAAGTGCAGCAAGTGGGGAAAGGAGGAAAATATGCTTGTTATTGACCTCTCATCACACAAAATTCAATCCTGTGCATGCACAAACGTGTCCATTCAAGGGCAACTTACAGGCTGAGAATGTACCAGTTCAAAGTGCAGCAAGTGGGGAAAGGAGGAAAAAATATGATTGTTATTGACCTCTCATCACACAAAATTCAATCTGGTGAATGCACAAACGTGTCGCATTCAAGGGCAACTTACCCGCTGAGAATGCACCAGATCAAAATGTAGCAAGTGGGGAAAGAAAGAAAAATGTGATTGTTATTGACCTCTCATCACACAAAATTCAATCTTGTGCATGCACAAACGTGTCCATTCAAGGGCAACTTACAGACTGAAAGTTCAAAGTGTAGCAAGTGGGGAAAGGAAGAAAAAATATAATTGTTAATGACCATTCATCACACAAAATTCAATCCTGTGCATGCACAAACGTGTCCATTCAAGGGCAACTTACAGGCTGAGAATGCACCAGTTCAAAGTGCAGCAAGTGGGGAAAGGAGGAAAATATGATTGTTATTGACCTCTCATCACACAAATTCAATCCTGTGTATGCACAAACGTGTCTATTCAAGAGCAACTTACAGGCTGAGAATGCACCAGTTCAAAGTGTAGCAAGTGGGGAAAGGAGGAAATAAAATATGATTGTTATTGACCTCTCATCACACAAAATTCAATCCTGTGCATGCACAAACGTGTCCATTCAAGGCAACTTACAGACTGAAAGTTCAAAGTGTAGCAAGTGGGGAAAGGAAGAAATTGTTATTGACCTCTCATCAAACTTCAATCCTGTGCATGCACAAACGTGTCCATTCAAGGGCAACTTACCCGCTGAGAATGCACCAGTTCAAAGTGTAGCAAGTGGGGAAAGGATGAAAAAATATGATTGCAAAATCTCTCATCACACAAAATTCAATCCTGTGCATGCACAAACGTGTCCATTCAAGGGCAACTTACAGGCTGAGAATGCACCAGTTCAAAGTGCAGCAAGTGGGGAAAGGAGGAAAAAATATGATTGTTATTGACCTCTCATCACACAAAATTCAATCCGGTGAATGCACAAACGTGTCGCATTCAAGGGCAACTTACCCGCTGAGAATGCACCAGATCAAAATGTAGCAAGTGGGGAAATAAAGAAAAATGTGATTGTTATTGACCTCTCATCACACAAAATTCAATCCTGTGCATGCACAAACGTGTCCATTCAAGGGCAACTTACCCGCTGAGAATGCACCAGTTCAAAGTGCAGCAAGTGGGGAAAGGAGGAAAATATGATTGTTATTGACCTCTCCTCGCACAAAATTCAATCCTGTGCATGCACAAACGTGTCCATTCAAGGGCAACTTACAGGCTGAGAATGCACCAGTTCAAAGTGCAGCAAGTGGGGAAAGAAGGAAAAAATAAGATTGTTATTGACCTCTCATCACACAAAATTCAATCCGGTGAATGCACAAACGTGTCGCATTCAAGGGCAACTTACCCGCTGAGAATGCACCAGATCAAAATGTAGCAAGTGGGGAAAGAAAGAAAAATGTGATTGTTATTGACCTCTCATCACACAAAATTCAATCTTGTGCATGCACAAACGTGTCCATTCAAGGGCAACTTACAGACTGAAAGTTCAAAGTGTAGCAAGTGGGGAAAGGAAGAAAAAATAAAATTGTTAATGACCTTTCATCACACTAAATTCAATCCTGTGCATGCACAAACGTGTCCATTCAAGGGCAACTTACAGGCTGAGAATGCACCAGTTCAAAGTGCAGCAAGTGGGGAAAGGAGGAAAATATGCACAAACGTGTCCATTCAAGGGCAACTTACAGACTGAAAGTTCAAAGTGTAGCAAGTGGGGAAAGGAAGAAAAAATATGATTGTTAATGACCTCTCATCACACAAATTCAATCCTGTGCATGCACAAACGTGTCCATTCAAGGGCAACTTACAAGCTGAGAATGCACCAGTTCAAAGTGCAGCAAGTGGGGAAAGGAGGAAAAAAATATGATTGTTATTGACCTCTCATCACACAAAATTCATTCCTGTGCATGCACAAACGTGTCCATTCAAGGGCAACTTACAGACTGAAAGTTCAAAGTGTAGCAAGTGGGGAAAGGAGGAAAAAATATGATTGTTAATGACCTCTCATCACACAAAAATCAATCCTGTGCATGCACAAACGTGTCCATTCAAGGGCAACTTACACACTGAGAATGCACCAGTTCAAAGTGTAGCAAGTGGGGAAAGGAGGAAAAAATAAGATTGTAATTGACCTCTCATCACACAAATTCAATCCTGTGTATGCACAAACGTGTCCATTCAAGGGCAACTTACATCCTGAGAATGCACCAGTTCAAAGTGTAGCAAGTGGGGAAAGGAAGAAAAAACATGATTGTTATTGACCTCTCATCACACAAAATTCAATCCTGTGCATGCACAAACGTGTCCATTCAAGGGCAACTTACAAGCTGAGAATGCACCAGTTCAAAGTGCAGCAAGTGGGGAAAGGAGGAATGATTGCTATTGACCTCTCATCACACAAAATTCAATCCTGTGCATGCACAAACGTGTCCATTCAAGGGCAACTTACAGACTGAAAGTTCAAAGTGTAGCAAGTGGGGAAAGGAGGAAATTGTTATTGACCTCTCATCACACAAACTTCAATCCTGTGCATGCACAAACGTGTCCATTCAAGGGCAACTTACCCGCTGAGAATGCACCAGTTCAAAGTGTAGCAAGTGGGGAAAGGATGAAAAAATATGATTGCAAAATCTCTCATCACACAAAATTCAATCCTGTACATGCACAAACGTGTCCATTCAAGGGCAACTTACCCACTGAGAATGCACCAGTTCAAAGTGTAGCAAGTGGGGAAAGGATGAAAAAATATGATTGCAAAATCTCTCATCACACAAAATTCAATCCTGTGCATGCACAAACGTGTCCGTTCAAGGGCAACTTACAGGCTGAGAATGCACCAGTTCAAAGTGCAGCAAGTGGGGAAAGGAGGAAATAAAATATGATTGTTCTTGACCTCTCATCACACAAAATTCAATCCTGTGCATGCACAAACGTGTCCATTCAAGGGCAACTTACAGACTGAAAGTTCAAAGTGTAGCAAGTGGGGAAAGGAGGAAATTGTTATTGACCTCTCATCACACAAACTTCAATCCTGTGCATGCACAAACGTGTCCATTCAAGGGCAACTTACCCACTGAGAATGCACCAGTTCAAAGTGTAGCAAGTGGGGAAAGGATGAAAAAATATGATTGCAAAATCTCTCATCACACAAAATTCAATCCTGTGCATGCACAAACGTGTCCGTTCAAGGGCAACTTACAGGCTGAGAATGCACCAGTTCAAAGTGCAGCAAGTGGGGAAAGGAGGAAATAAAATATGATTGTTCTTGACCTCTCATCACACAAAATTCAATCCTGTGCATGCACAAACGTGTCCATTCAAGGGCAACTTACAGACTGAAAGTTCAAAGTGTAGCAAGTGGGGAAAGGAAGAAATTGTTATTGACCTCTCATCACACAAACTTCAATCCTGTGCATGCACAAACGTGTCCATTCAAGGGCAACTTACCCACTGAGAATGCACCAGTTCAAAGTGTAGCAAGTGGGGAAAGGAGGAATTAAAATATGTTTGACCTCTCATCACACAAAATTCAATCCGGTGAATGCACAAACGTGTCGCATTCAAGGGCAACATACCCGCTGAGAATGCACCAAATCAAAATGTAGCAAGTGGGTAAAGAAAGGAAAATGTGATTGTTATTGACCTCTCATCACACAAAATTCAATCCTGTTCATGCACAAACGTGTCCATTCAAGGGCAACTTACAGGCTGAGAATGCACCAGTTCAAAGTGCAGCAAGTGGGGAAAGGAGGAAAATATGCTTGTTATTGACCTCTCATCACACAAAATTCAATCCTGTGCATGCACAAACGTGTCCATTCAAGGGCAACTTACAGGCTGAGAATGTATCAGTTCAAAGTGCAGCAAGTGGGGAAAGGAGGAAAAAATATGATTGTTATTGACCTCTCATCACACAAAATTCAATCCGGTGAATGCACAAACGTGTCGCATTCAAGGGCAACTTACCCGCTGAGAATGCACCAGATCAAAATGTAGCAAGTGGGGAAAGAAAGAAAAATGTGATTGTTATTGACCTCTCATCACACAAAATTCAATCTTGTGCATGCACAAACGTGTCCATTCAAGGGCAACTTACAGACTGAAAGTTCAAAGTGTAGCAAGTGGGGAAAGGAAGAAAAAATATAATTGTTAATGACCATTCATCACACAAAATTCAATCCTGTGCATGCACAAACGTGTCCATTCAAGGGCAACTTACAGGCTGAGAATGCACCAGTTCAAAGTGCAGCAAGTGGGGAAAGGAGGAAAATATGATTGTTATTGACCTCTCATCACACAAATTCAATCCTGTGTATGCACAAACGTGTCTATTCAAGAGCAACTTACAGGCTGAGAATGCACCAGTTCAAAGTGTAGCAAGTGGGGAAAGGAGGAAATAAAATATGATTGTTATTGACCTCTCATCACACAAAATTCAATCCTGTGCATGCACAAACGTGTCCATTCAAGGCAACTTACAGACTGAAAGTTCAAAGTGTAGCAAGTGGGGAAAGGAAGAAATTGTTATTGACCTCTCATCAAACTTCAATCCTGTGCATGCACAAACGTGTCCATTCAAGGGCAACTTACCCGCTGAGAATGCACCAGTTCAAAGTGTAGCAAGTGGGGAAAGGATGAAAAAATATGATTGCAAAATCTCTCATCACACAAAATTCAATCCTGTGCATGCACAAACGTGTCCATTCAAGGGCAACTTACAGGCTGAGAATGCACCAGTTCAAAGTGCAGCAAGTGGGGAAAGGAGGAAATAAAATATGATTGTTCTTGACCTCTCATCACACAAAATTCAATCCTGTGCATGCACAAACGTGTCCATTCAAGGGCAACTTACAGACTGAAAGTTCAAAGTGTAGCAAGTGGGGAAAGGAGGAAATTGTTATTGACCTCTCATCACACAAACTTCAATCCTGTGCATGCACAAACGTGTCCATTCAAGGGCAACTTACCCACTGAGAATGCACCAGTTCAAAGTGTAGCAAGTGGGGAAAGGATGAAAAAATATGATTGCAAAATCTCTCATCACACAAAATTCAATCCTGTGCATGCACAAACGTGTCCGTTCAAGGGCAACTTACAGGCTGAGAATGCACCAGTTCAAAGTGCAGCAAGTGGGGAAAGGAGGAAATAAAATATGATTGTTCTTGACCTCTCATCACACAAAATTCAATCCTGTGCATGCACAAACGTGTCCATTCAAGGGCAACTTACAGACTGAAAGTTCAAAGTGTAGCAAGTGGGGAAAGGAAGAAATTGTTATTGACCTCTCATCACACAAACTTCAATCCTGTGCATGCACAAACGTGTCCATTCAAGGGCAACTTACCCACTGAGAATGCACCAGTTCAAAGTGTAGCAAGTGGGGAAAGGAGGAATTAAAATATGTTTGACCTCTCATCACACAAAATTCAATCCGGTGAATGCACAAACGTGTCGCATTCAAGGGCAACATACCCGCTGAGAATGCACCAAATCAAAATGTAGCAAGTGGGTAAAGAAAGGAAAATGTGATTGTTATTGACCTCTCATCACACAAAATTCAATCCTGTTCATGCACAAACGTGTCCATTCAAGGGCAACTTACAGGCTGAGAATGCACCAGTTCAAAGTGCAGCAAGTGGGGAAAGGAGGAAAATATGCTTGTTATTGACCTCTCATCACACAAAATTCAATCCTGTGCATGCACAAACGTGTCCATTCAAGGGCAACTTACAGGCTGAGAATGTATCAGTTCAAAGTGCAGCAAGTGGGGAAAGGAGGAAAAAATATGATTGTTATTGACCTCTCATCACACAAAATTCAATCCGGTGAATGCACAAACGTGTCGCATTCAAGGGCAACTTACCCGCTGAGAATGCACCAGATCAAAATGTAGCAAGTGGGGAAAGAAAGAAAAATGTGATTGTTATTGACCTCTCATCACACAAAATTCAATCTTGTGCATGCACAAACGTGTCCATTCAAGGGCAACTTACAGACTGAAAGTTCAAAGTGTAGCAAGTGGGGAAAGGAAGAAAAAATATAATTGTTAATGACCATTCATCACACAAAATTCAATCCTGTGCATGCACAAACGTGTCCATTCAAGGGCAACTTACAGGCTGAGAATGCACCAGTTCAAAGTGCAGCAAGTGGGGAAAGGAGGAAAATATGATTGTTATTGACCTCTCATCACACAAATTCAATCCTGTGTATGCACAAACGTGTCTATTCAAGAGCAACTTACAGGCTGAGAATGCACCAGTTCAAAGTGTAGCAAGTGGGGAAAGGAGGAAATAAAATATGATTGTTATTGACCTCTCATCACACAAAATTCAATCCTGTGCATGCACAAACGTGTCCATTCAAGGCAACTTACAGACTGAAAGTTCAAAGTGTAGCAAGTGGGGAAAGGAAGAAATTGTTATTGACCTCTCATCAAACTTCAATCCTGTGCATGCACAAACGTGTCCATTCAAGGGCAACTTACCCGCTGAGAATGCACCAGTTCAAAGTGTAGCAAGTGGGGAAAGGATGAAAAAATATGATTGCAAAATCTCTCATCACACAAAATTCAATCCTGTGCATGCACAAACGTGTCCATTCAAGGGCAACTTACAGGCTGAGAATGCACCAGTTCAAAGTGCAGCAAGTGGGGAAAGGAGGAAAAAATATGATTGTTATTGACCTCTCATCACACAAAATTCAATCCGGTGAATGCACAAACGTGTCGCATTCAAGGGCAACTTACCCGCTGAGAATGCACCAGATCAAAATGTAGCAAGTGGGGAAATAAAGAAAAATGTGATTGTTATTGACCTCTCATCACACAAAATTCAATCCTGTGCATGCACAAACGTGTCCATTCAAGGGCAACTTACCCGCTGAGAATGCACCAGTTCAAAGTGCAGCAAGTGGGGAAAGGAGGAAAATATGATTGTTATTGACCTCTCCTCGCACAAAATTCAATCCTGTGCATGCACAAACGTGTCCATTCAAGGGCAACTTACAGGCTGAGAATGCACCAGTTCAAAGTGCAGCAAGTGGGGAAAGAAGGAAAAAATATGATTGTTATTGACCTCTCATCACACAAAATTCAATCCGGTGAATGCACAAACGTGTCGCATTCAAGGGCAACTTACCCGCTGAGAATGCACCAGATCAAAATGTAGCAAGTGGGGAAAGAAAGAAAAATGTGATTGTTATTGACCTCTCATCACACAAAATTCAATCTTGTGCATGCACAAACGTGTCCATTCAAGGGCAACTTACAGACTGAAAGTTCAAAGTGTAGCAAGTGGGGAAAGGAAGAAAAAATAAAATTGTTAATGACCTTTCATCACACTAAATTCAATCCTGTGCATGCACAAACGTGTCCATTCAAGGGCAACTTACAGGCTGAGAATGCACCAGTTCAAAGTGCAGCAAGTGGGGAAAGGAGGAAAATATGATTGTTATTGACCTCTCATCACACAAATTCAATCCTGTGTATGCACAAACGTGTCTATTCAAGGGCAACTTACAGGCTGAGAATGCACCAGTTCAAAGTGTAGCAAGTGGGGAAAGGAGGAAAAAAAATATGATTGTTAATGACCTCTCATCACACAAAATTCAATCCTGTGCATGCACAAACGTGTCAATTCAAGGGCAACTTACAGACTGAAAGTTCAAAGTGTAGCAAGTGGGGAAAGGAGGAAATTGTTATTGACCTCTCATCACACAAACTTCAATCCAGTGCATGCACAAACGTGTCCATTCAAGGGCAACTTACCCGCTGAGAATGCACCAGTTCAAAGTGTAGCAAGTGGGGAAAGGATGAAAAAATATGATTGCAAAATCTCTCATCACACAAAATTCAATCCTGTGCATGCACAAACGTGTCCGTGCAAGGGCAACTTACAGACTGAGAATGCACCAGTTCAAAGTGCAGCAAGTGGGGAAAGGAGGAAAAAATATGATTGTTATTGACCTCTCATCACACAAAATTCAATCCGGTGAATGCACAAACGTGTCGCAATCAAGGGCAACTTACCCGCTGAGAATGCACCAGATCAAAATGTAGCAAGTGGGGAAAGAAAGAAAAATGTGATTGTTATTGACCTCTCATCACACAAAATTCAATCTTGTGCATGCACAAACGTGTCCATTCAAGGGCAACTTACAGACTGAAAGTTCAAAGTGTAGCAAGTGGGGAAAGGAAGAAAAAATAAAATTGTTAATGACCTTTCATCACACAAAATTCAATCCTGTGCATGCACAAACGTGTCCATTCAAGGGAAACTTACAGGCTGAGAATGCACCAGTTCAAAGTGCAGCAAGTGAGGAAAGGAGGAAAATATGATTGTTATTGACCTCTCATCACACAAATTCAATCCTGTGTATGCACAAACGTGTCTATTCAAGGGCAACTTACAGGCTGAGAATGCACCAGTTCAAAGTGTAGCAAGTGGGGAAAGGAGGAAAAAAAATATGATTGTTAATTACCTCTCATCACACAAAATTCAATCCTGTGTATGCACAAACGTGTCAATTCAAGGGCAACTTACTGACTGAAAGTTCAAAGTGTAGCAAGTGGGGAAAGGAGGAAATTGTTATTGACCTCTCATCACACAAACTTCAATCCTGTGCATGCACAAACGTGTCCATTCAAGGGCAACTTACCCGCTGAGAATGCACCAGTTCAAAGTGTAGCAAGTGGGGAAAGGATGAAAAAATATGATTGCAAATCTCTCATCACACAAAATTCAATCCTGTGCATGCACAAACGTGTCCGTGCAAGGGCAACTTACAGGCTGAGAATGCACCAGTTCAAAGTGCAGCAAGTGGGGAAAGGAGGAAAAAATATGATTGTTATTGACCTCTCATCACACAAAATTCAATCCGGTGAATGCACAAATGTGTCGCAATCAAGGGCAACTTACCCGCTGAGAATGCACCAGATCAAAATGTAGCAAGTGGGGAAAGAAAGAAAAATGTGATTGTTATTGACCTCTCATCACACAAAATTCAATCCGGTGAATGCACAAACGTGTCGCATTCAAGGGCAACTTACCCGCTGAGAATGCACCAGATCAAAATGTAGCAAGTGGGGAAAGAAAGGAAAATGTGATTGTTATTGACCTCTCATCACACAAAATTCAATCCTGTTCATGCACAAACGTGTCCATTCAAGGGCAACTTACAGGCTGAGAATGCGCCAGTTCAAAGTGCAGCAAGTGGGGAAAGGAGGAAAATATGCTTATTATTGACTTCTCATCACACAAAATTCAATCCTGTGCATGCACAAACGTGTCCATTCAAGGGCAACTTACAGGCTGAGAATGTACCAGTTCAAAGTGCAGCAAGTGGGGAAAGGAGGAAAAAATATGATTGTTATTGACCTCTCATCACACAAAATTCAATCCGGTGAATGCACAAACGTGTCGCATTCAAGGGCAACTTACCCGCTGAGAATGAACCAGATCAAAATGTAGCAAGTGGGGAAAGAAAGAAAAATGTGATTGTTATTGACCTCTCATCACACAAAATTCAATCTTGTGCATGCACAAACGTGTCCATTCAAGGGCAACTTACAGACTGAAAGTTCAAAGTGTAGCAAGTGGGGAAATGAAGAAAAAATATAATTGTTAATGACCATTCATCACACAAAATTCAATCCTGTGCATGCACAAACGTGTCCATTCAAGGGCAACTTACAGGCTGAGAATGCACCAGTTCAAAGTGCAGCAAGTGGGGAAAGGAGGAAAATATGATTGTTATTGACCTCTCATCACACAAATTCAATCCTGTGTATGCACAAACGTGTCTATTCAAGGGCAACTTACAGGCTGAGAATGCACCAGTTCAAAGTGTAGCAAGTGGGGAAAGGAGGAAATAAAATATGTTTGTTATTGACCTCTCATCACACAAAATTCAATCCTGTGCATGCATAAACGTGTCCATTCAAGGCAACTTACAGACTGAAAGTTCAAAGTGTAGCAAGTGGGGAAAGGAGGAAATTGTTATTGACCTCTCATCACACAAACTTCAATCCTGTGCATGCACAAACGTGTCCATTCAAGGGCAACTTACCCGCTGAGAATGCACCAGTTCAAAGTGTAGCAAGTGGGGAAAGGATGAAAAAATATGATTGCAAAACCTCTCATCACACAAAATTCAATCCTGTGCATGCACAAACGTGTCCATTCAAGGGCAACTTACAGGCTGAGAATGCACCAGTTCAAAGTGCAGCAAGTGGGGAAAGGAGGAAAAAATATGATTGTTATTGACCTCTCATCACACAAAATTCAATCCGGTGAATGCACAAACGTGTCGCATTCAAGGGCAACTTACCCGCTGAGAATGCACCAGATCAAAATGTAGCAAGTGGGGAAAGAAAGAAAAATGTGATTGTTATTGACCTCTCATCACACAAAATTCAATCCTGTGCATGCACAAATGTGTCCATTCAAGGGCAACTTACCCGCTGAGAATGCACCAGTTCAAAGTGCAGCAAGTGGGGAAAGGAGGAAAATATGATTGTTATTGACCTCTCATCACACAAAATTCAATCCTGTGCATGCACAAACGTGTCCATTCAAGGGCAACTTACAGGCTGAGAATGCACCAGTTCAAAGTGCAGCAAGTGGGGAAAGGAGGAAAATATGATTGTTATTGACCTCTCATCACACAAATTCAATCCTGTGTATGCACAAACGTGTCTATTCAAGGGCAACTTACAGGCTGAGAATGCACCAGTTCAAAGTGTAGCAAGTGGGGAAAGGAGGAAATAAAATATGATTGTTAATGACCTCTCATCACACAAAATTCAATCCTGTGCATGCACAAACGTGTCCATTCAAGGGCAACTTACAGACTGAAAGTTCAAAGTGTAGCAAGTGGGGAAAGGAGGAAATTGTTATTGACCTCTCATCACACAAACTTCAATCCTGTGCATGCACAAACGTGTCCATTCAAGGGCAACTTACCCGCTGAGAATGCACCAGTTCAAAGTGTAGCAAGTGGGGAAAGGATGAAAAAATATGATTGCAAAATCTCTCATCACACAAAATTCAATCCTGTGCATGCACAAACGTGTCCGTTCAAGGGCAACTTACAGGCTGAGAATGCACCAGTTCAAAGTGCAGCAAGTGGGGAAAGGAGGAAAAAATATGATTGTTATTGACCTCTCAACACACAAAATTCAATCCGGTGAATGCACAAACGTGTCGCATTCAAGGGCAACTTACCCGCTGAGAATGCACCAGATCAAAATGTAGCAAGTGGGGAAATAAAGAAAAATGTGATTGTTATTGACCTCTCATCACACAAAATTCAATCCTGTGCATGCACAAACGTGTCCATTCAAGGGCAACTTACCCGCTGAGAATGCACCAGTTCAAAGTGCAGCAAGTGGGGAAAGGAGGAAAATATGATTGTTATCGACCTCTCATCACACAAAATTCAATCCTGTGCATGCACAAACGTGTCCATTCAAGGGCAACTTACAGGCTGAGAATGCACCAGTTCAAAGTGCAGCAAGTGGGGAAAGGAGGAAAAAATATGATTGTTATTGACCTCTCATCACACAAAATTCAATCCGGTGAATGCACAAACGTGTCGCATTCAAGGGCAACTTACCCGCTGAGAATGCACCAGATCAAAATGTAGCAAGTGGGGAAAGAAAGAAAAATGTGATTGTTATTGACCTCTCATCACACAAAATTCAATCTTGTGCATGCACAAACGTGTCCATTCAAGGGCAACTTACAGACTGAAAGTTCAAAGTGTAGCAAGTGGGGAAAGGAGGAAATTGTTATTGACCTCTCATCACACAAACTTCAATCCTGTGCATGCACAAACGTGTCCATTCAAGGGCAACTTACCCGCTGAGAATGCACCAGTTCAAAGTGTAGCAAGTGGGGAAAGGAGGAAAAAATATGATTGCAAAATCTCTCATCACACAAAATTCAATCCTGTGCATGCACAGACGTGTCCGTTCAAGGGCAACTTACAGGCTGAGAAAGCACCAGTTCAAAGTGCAGCAAGTGGGGAAAGGAGGAAAAAATATGATTGTTATTGACCTCTCATCACACAAAATTCAATCCGGTGAATGCACAAACGTGTCGCATTCAAGGGCAACTTACCCGCTGAGAATGCACCAGATCAAAGTGCAGCAAGTGGGGAAAGGAGGAAAATATGATTGTTATTGACCTCTCATCACACAAAATTCAATCCTGTGCATGCACAAACGTGTCCATTCAAGGGCAACTTACAGGCTGAGAATGCACCAGTTCAAAGTGCAGAAGGTGGGGAAAGGAGGAAAAAATATGATTGTTATTGACCTCTCATCACACAAAATTCAATCCGGTGAATGCACAAACGTGTCGCATTCAAGGGCAACTTACCCGCTGAGAATGCACCAGATGAAAATGTAGCAAGTGGGGAAAGAAAGAAAAATGTGATTGTTATTGACCTCTCATCACACAAAATTCAATCTTGTGCATGCACAAACGTGTCCATTCAAGGGCAACTTACAGACTGAAAGTTCAAAGTGTAGCAAGTGGGGAAAGGAGGAAATTGTTATTGACCTCTCATCACACAAACTTCAATCCTGTGCATGCACAAACGTGTCCATTCAAGGGCAACTTACCCGCTGAGAATGCACCAGTTCAAAGTGTAGCAAGTGGGGAAAGGATGAAAAAATATGATTGCAAAATCTCTCATCACACAAAATTCAATCCTGTGCATGCACAAACGTGTCCGTTCAAGGGCAACTTACAGGCTGAGAATGCACCAGTTCAAAGTGCAGCAAGTGGGGAAAGGAGGAAAAAATATGATTGTTATTGACCTCTCATCACACAAAATTCAATCCGGTGAATGCACAAACGTGTCGCATTCAAGGGCAACTTACCCGCTGAGAATGCACCAGATCAAAATGTAGCAAGTGGGGAAAGAAAGAAAAATGTGATTGTTATTGACCTCTCATCACACAAAATTCAATCCTGTGCATGCACAAATGTGTCCATTCAAGGGCAACTTACCTGCTGAGAATGCACCAGTTCAAAGTGTAGCAAGTGGGGAAAGGAGGAAATAAAATATGATTGTTATTGACCTCTCATCACACAAATTCAATACTGTGTATGCACAAACGTGTCTATTCAAGGGTAACTTACAGGCTGAGAATGCACCAGTTCAAAGTGTAGCAAGTGGGGAAAGGAGGAAATAAAATATGATTGTTATTGACCTCTCATCACACAAAATTCAATCCTGTGCATGCACAAACGTGTCCATTCAAGGCAACTTACAGACTGAAAGTTCAAAGTGTAGCAAGTGGGGAAATGAAGAAAAAATATAATTGTTAATGACCATTCATCACACAAAATTCAATCCTGTGCATGCACAAACATGTCCATTCAAGGGCAACTTACAGGCTAAGAATGCACCAGTTCAAAGTGCAGCAAGTGGGGAAAGGAGGAAAATATGATTGTTATTGACCTCTCATCACACAAATTCAATCCTGTGTATGCACAAACGTGTCTATTCAAGGGCAACTTACAGGCTGAGAATGCACCAGTTCAAAGTGTAGCAAGTGGGGAAAGGAGGAAATAAAATATGTTTGTTATTGACCTCTCATCACACAAAATTCAATCCTGTGCATGCATAAACGTGTCCATTCAAGGCAACTTACAGACTGAAAGTTCAAAGTGTAGCAAGTGGGGAAAGGAGAAAATTGTTATTGACCTCTCATCACACAAACTTCAATCCTGTGCATGCACAAACGTGTCCATTCAAGGGCAACTTACCCGCTGAGAATGCACCAGTTCAAAGTGTAGCAAGTGGGGAAAGGATGAAAAAATATGATTGCAAAACCTCTCATCACACAAAATTCAATCCTGTGCATGCACAAACGTGTCCGTTCAAGGGCAACTTACAGGCTGAGAATGCACCAGTTCAAAGTGCAGCAAGTGGGGAAAGGAGGAAAAAATATGATTGTTATTGACCTCTCATCACACAAAATTCAATCCGGTGAATGCACAAACGTGTCGCATTCAAGGGCAACTTACCCGCTGAGAATGCACCAGATCAAAATGTAGCAAGTGGGGAAAGAAAGAAAAATGTGATTGTTATTGACCTCTCATCACACAAAATTCAATCCTGGGCATGCACAAATGTGTCCATTCAAGGGCAACTTACCCGCTGAGAATGCACCAGTTCAAAGTGCAGCAAGTGGGGAAAGGAGGAAAATATGATTGTTATTGACCTCTCATCACACAAAATTCAATCCTGTGCATGCACAAACGTGTCCATTCAAGGGCAACTTACAGGCTGAGAATGCACCAGTTCAAAGTGCAGCAAGTGGGGAAAGGAGGAAAATATGATTGTTATTGACCTCTCATCACACATATTCAATCCTGTGTATGCACAAACGTGTCTATTCAAGGGCAACTTACAGGCTGAGAATGCACCAGGTCAAAGTGTAGCAAGTGGGGAAAGGAGGAAATAAAATATGATTGTTAATGACCTCTCATCACACAAAATTCAATCCTGTGCATGCACAAACGTGTCCATTCAAGGGCAACTTACAGACTGAAAGTTCAAAGTGTAGCAAGTGGGGAAAGGAGGAAATTGTTATTGACCTCTCATCACACAAACTTCAATCCTGTGCATGCACAAACGTGTCCATTCAATGGCAACTTACCCGCTGAGAATGCACCAGTTCAAAGTGTAGCAAGTGGGGAAAGGATGAAAAAATATGATTGCAAAATCTCTCATCACACAAAATTCAATCCTGTGCATGCACAAACGTGTCCGTTCAAGGGCAACTTACAGGCTGAGAATGCACCAGTTCAAAGTGCAGCAAGTGGGGAAAGGAGGAAAAAATATGATTGTTATTGACCTCTCATCACACAAAATTCAATCCGGTGAATGCACAAACGTGTCGCATTCAAGGGCAACTTACCCGCTGAGAATGCACCAGATCAAAATGTAGCAAGTGGGGAAATAAAGAAAAATGTGATTGTTATTGACCTCTCATCACACAAAATTCAATCCTGTGCATGCACAAACGTGTCCATTCAAGGGCAACTTACAGACTGAAAGTTCAAAGTGTAGCAAGTGGGGAAAGGAGGAAATTGTTATTGACCTCTCATCACACAAACTTCAATCCTGTGCATGCACAAACGTGTCCATTCAAGGGCAACTTACCCGCTGAGAATGCACCAGTTCAAAGTGTAGCAAGTGGGGAAAGGATGAAAAAATATGATTGCAAAATCTCTCATCACACAAAATTCAATCCTGTGCATGCACAAACGTGTCCGTTCAAGGGCAACTTACAGGCTGAGAATGCACCAGTTCAAAGTGCAGCAAGTGGGGAAAGGAGGAAAAAATATGATTGTTATTGACCTCTCATCACACAAAATTCAATCCGGTGAATGCACAAACGTGTCGCATTCAAGGGCAACTTACCCGCTGAGAATGCACCAGATCAAAATGTAGCAAGTGGGGAAAGAAAGAAAAATGTGATTGTTATTGACCTCTCATCACACAAAATTCAATCTTGTGCATGCACAAACGTGTCCATTCAAGGGCAACTTACAGACTGAAAGTTCAAAGTGTAGCAAGTGGGGAAAGGAGGAAATTGTTATTGACCTCTCATCACACAAACTTCAATCCTGTGCATGCACAAACGTGTCCATTCAAGGGCAACTTACCCGCTGAGAATGCACCAGTTCAAAGTGTAGCAAGTGGGGAAAGGAGGAAAAAATATGATTGCAAAATCTCTCATCACACAAAATTCAATCCTGTGCATGCACAGACGTGTCCGTTCAAGGGCAACTTACAGGCTGAGAAAGCACCAGTTCAAAGTGCAGCAAGTGGGGAAAGGAGGAAAAAATATGATTGTTATTGACCTCTCATCACACAAAATTCAATCCGGTGAATGCACAAACGTGTCGCATTCAAGGGCAACTTACCCGCTGAGAATGCACCAGATCAAAGTGCAGCAAGTGGGGAAAGGAGGAAAATATGATTGTTATTGACCTCTCATCACACAAAATTCAATCCTGTGCATGCACAAACGTGTCCATTCAAGGGCAACTTACAGGCTGAGAATGCACCAGTTCAAAGTGCAGCAAGTGGGGAAAGGAGGAAAAAATATGATTGTTATTGACCTCTCATCACACAAAATTCAATCCGGTGAATGCACAAACGTGTCGCATTCAAGGGCAACTTACCCGCTGAGAATGCACCAGATGAAAATGTAGCAAGTGGGGAAAGAAAGAAAAATGTGATTGTTATTGACCTCTCATCACACAAAATTCAATCTTGTGCATGCACAAACGTGTCCATTCAAGGGCAACTTACAGACTGAAAGTTCAAAGTGTAGCAAGTGGGGAAAGGAGGAAATTGTTATTGACCTCTCATCACACAAACTTCAATCCTGTGCATGCACAAACGTGTCCATTCAAGGGCAACTTACCCGCTGAGAATGCACCAGTTCAAAGTGTAGCAAGTGGGGAAAGGATGAAAAAATATGATTGCAAAATCTCTCATCACACAAAATTCAATCCTGTGCATGCACAAACGTGTCCGTTCAAGGGCAACTTACAGGCTGAGAATGCACCAGTTCAAAGTGCAGCAAGTGGGGAAAGGAGGAAAAAATATGATTGTTATTGACCTCTCATCACACAAAATTCAATCCGGTGAATGCACAAACGTGTCGCATTCAAGGGCAACTTACCCGCTGAGAATGCACCAGATCAAAATGTAGCAAGTGGGGAAAGAAAGAAAAATGTGATTGTTATTGACCTCTCATCACACAAAATTCAATCCTGTGCATGCACAAATGTGTCCATTCAAGGGCAACTTACCTGCTGAGAATGCACCAGTTCAAAGTGTAGCAAGTGGGGAAAGGAGGAAATAAAATATGATTGTTATTGACCTCTCATCACACAAATTCAATACTGTGTATGCACAAACGTGTCTATTCAAGGGTAACTTACAGGCTGAGAATGCACCAGTTCAAAGTGTAGCAAGTGGGGAAAGGAGGAAATAAAATATGATTGTTATTGACCTCTCATCACACAAAATTCAATCCTGTGCATGCACAAACGTGTCCATTCAAGGCAACTTACAGACTGAAAGTTCAAAGTGTAGCAAGTGGGGAAATGAAGAAAAAATATAATTGTTAATGACCATTCATCACACAAAATTCAATCCTGTGCATGCACAAACATGTCCATTCAAGGGCAACTTACAGGCTAAGAATGCACCAGTTCAAAGTGCAGCAAGTGGGGAAAGGAGGAAAATATGATTGTTATTGACCTCTCATCACACAAATTCAATCCTGTGTATGCACAAACGTGTCTATTCAAGGGCAACTTACAGGCTGAGAATGCACCAGTTCAAAGTGTAGCAAGTGGGGAAAGGAGGAAATAAAATATGTTTGTTATTGACCTCTCATCACACAAAATTCAATCCTGTGCATGCATAAACGTGTCCATTCAAGGCAACTTACAGACTGAAAGTTCAAAGTGTAGCAAGTGGGGAAAGGAGAAAATTGTTATTGACCTCTCATCACACAAACTTCAATCCTGTGCATGCACAAACGTGTCCATTCAAGGGCAACTTACACGCTGAGAATGCACCAGTTCAAAGTGTAGCAAGTGGGGAAAGGATGAAAAAATATGATTGCAAAACCTCTCATCACACAAAATTCAATCCTGTGCATGCACAAACGTGTCCGTTCAAGGGCAACTTACAGGCTGAGAATGCACCAGTTCAAAGTGCAGCAAGTGGGGAAAGGAGGAAAAAATATGATTGTTATTGACCTCTCATCACACAAAATTCAATCCGGTGAATGCACAAACGTGTCGCATTCAAGGGCAACTTACCCGCTGAGAATGCACCAGATCAAAATGTAGCAAGTGGGGAAAGAAAGAAAAATGTGATTGTTATTGACCTCTCATCACACAAAATTCAATCCTGGGCATGCACAAATGTGTCCATTCAAGGGCAACTTACCCGCTGAGAATGCACCAGTTCAAAGTGCAGCAAGTGGGGAAAGGAGGAAAATATGATTGTTATTGACCTCTCATCACACAAAATTCAATCCTGTGCATGCACAAACGTGTCCATTCAAGGGCAACTTACAGGCTGAGAATGCACCAGTTCAAAGTGCAGCAAGTGGGGAAAGGAGGAAAATATGATTGTTATTGACCTCTCATCACACATATTCAATCCTGTGTATGCACAAACGTGTCTATTCAAGGGCAACTTACAGGCTGAGAATGCACCAGGTCAAAGTGTAGCAAGTAGGGAAAGGAGGAAATAAAATATGATTGTTAATGACCTCTCATCACACAAAATTCAATCCTGTGCATGCACAAACGTGTCCATTCAAGGGCAACTTACAGACTGAAAGTTCAAAGTGTAGCAAGTGGGGAAAGGAGGAAATTGTTATTGACCTCTCATCACACAAACTTCAATCCTGTGCATGCACAAACGTGTCCATTCAATGGCAACTTACCCGCTGAGAATGCACCAGTTCAAAGTGTAGCAAGTGGGGAAAGGATGAAAAAATATGATTGCAAAATCTCTCATCACACAAAATTCAATCCTGTGCATGCACAAACGTGTCCGTTCAAGGGCAACTTACAGGCTGAGAATGCACCAGTTCAAAGTGCAGCAAGTGGGGAAAGGAGGAAAAAATATGATTGTTATTGACCTCTCATCACACAAAATTCAATCCGGTGAATGCACAAACGTGTCGCATTCAAGGGCAACTTACCCGCTGAGAATGCACCAGATCAAAATGTAGCAAGTGGGGAAATAAAGAAAAATGTGATTGTTATTGACCTCTCATCACACAAAATTCAATCCTGTGCATGCACAAACGTGTCCATTCAAGGGCAACTTACAGACTGAAAGTTCAAAGTGTAGCAAGTGGGGAAAGGAGGAAATTGTTATTGACCTCTCATCACACAAACTTCAATCCTGTGCATGCACAAACGTGTCCATTCAAGGGCAACTTACCCGCTGAGAATGCACCAGTTCAAAGTGTAGCAAGTGGGGAAAGGATGAAAAAATATGATTGCAAAATCTCTCATCACACAAAATTCAATCCTGTGCATGCACAAACGTGTCCGTTCAAGGGCAACTTACAGGCTGAGAATGCACCAGTTCAAAGTGCAGCAAGTGGGGAAAGGAGGAAAAAATATGATTGTTATTGACCTCTCATCACACAAAATTCAATCCGGTGAATGCACAAACGTGTCGCATTCAAGGGCAACTTACCCGCTGAGAATGCACCAGATCAAAATGTAGCAAGTGGGGAAAGAAAGAAAAATGTGATTGTTATTGACCTCTCATCACACAAAATTCAATCCTGTGCATGCACAAATGTGTCCATTCAAGGGCAACTTACCTGCTGAGAATGCACCAGTTCAAAGTGCAGCAAGTGGGGAAAGGAGGAAAATATGATTGTTATTGACCTCTCATCACACAAATTCAATCCTGTGTATGCACAAACGTGTCTATTCAAGGGCAACTTACAGGCTGAGAATGCACCAGTTCAAAGTGCAGCAAGTGGGGAAAGGAGGAAATAAAATATGATTGTTATTGACCTCTCATCACACAAAATTCAATCCGGTGAATGCACAAACGTGTCGCATTCAAGGGCAACTTACCCGCTGAGAATGCACCAGATCAAAATGTAGCAAGTGGGGAAAGAAAGAAAAATGTGATTGTTATTGACCTCTCATCACACAAAATTCAATCCTGTGCATGCACAAACGTGTCCATTCAAGGGCAACTAACAGGCTGAGAATGCACCAGTTCAAAGTGCAGCAAGTGGGGAAAGGAGGAAAATATGATTGTTATTGACCTCTCATCACACAAATTCAATCCTGTGTATGCACAAACGTGTCCATTCAAGGGCAACTTACATACTGAGAATGAACCAGTTCAAAGTGTAGCAAGTGGGGAAAGGAGGAAATAAAATATGATTGTTATTGACCTCTCATCACACAAAATTCAATCCTGTGCATGCACAAACGTGTCCATTCAAGGGCAACTTACAGACTGAAAGTTCAAAGTGTAGCAAGTGGGGAAAGGAGGAAATTGTTATTGACCTCTCATCACACAAACTTCAATCCTGTGCATGCACAAACGTGTCCATTCAAGGGCAACTTACCCGCTGAGAATGCACCAGTTCAAAGTGTAGCAAGTGGGGAAAGGATGAAAAAATATGATTGCAAAATCTCTCATCACACAAAATTCAATCCTGTGCATGCACAAACATGTCCATTCAAGGGCAACTTACAGGCTGAGAATGCACCAGTTCAAAGTGCAGCAAGTGGGGAAAGGAGGAAAACATATGATTGTTATTGACCTCTCATCACACAAAATTCAATCCGGTGAATGCACAAACGTGTCGCATTCAAGGGCAACTTACCCGCTGAGAATGCACCAGATCATAATGTAGCAAGTGGGGAAAGAAAGAAAAATGTGATTGGCAAAATTCAATCCTGTGCATGCACAAACGTGTCCATTCAAGGGCAACTTACAGACTGAAAGTTCAATGGGGAAAGGAAGAAAAAATATAATTGTTAATGACCTCACATCACACAAAATTCAATCCTGTGCATGCACAAACGTGTCCATTCAAGGGCAACTTACAGGCTGAGAATGCACCAGTTCAAAGTGCAGCAAGTGGGGAAAGGAGGAAAATATGATTGTTATTGACCTCTCATCACACAAAATTCAATCCGGTGAATGCACAAACGTGTCGCATTCAAGGGCAACTTACAGACTGAGAATGCACCAGATCAAAATGTAGCAAGTGGGGAAAGAAAAATGTGATTGTTATTGACCTCTCATCACACAAATTCAATCCTGTGTATGCACAAACGTGTCTATTCAAGGGCAACTTACATACTGAGAATGAATCAGTTCAAAGTGTAGCAAGTAGGGAAAGGAGGAAACAAATAGGATTGTTATTGACTCTCATTACACAAAATTCAATCCTGCGTATGCACAAACGTGTCCATATAAGAGCCTATAACTTTCGTCGTGAGAATGCATCAGTTGAAAGTGGGCAAAGTGGGGAAAGGAAGAAAAAAAAATTGATCCTGTGTGTGCACAAATGTGTCCATTCAAGGGCAACTTATCAGCTGAGAATGTATCAGTTCAAAGTGTAGCAAGTGGGGAAGGGAGGGTAAAAATGTGATTGTTATTGACCAAACGATCTCTTATCACACAAAATCAATCCTGAGTTGCTGTATGGACAAAATATGCCCATTCCAAGGCAACTACCTCCTCCCACCAGTTAAAAGTGCACCAAGTGGGGAAAGGAAGAAAAAATGTTGATCTCTCATCACACAAATTCAATCCTGTGCATGCACAAAAGTGTCCATTCAAGGGCAACTTACAGACGGAAAGTTCAAAGTGTAGCAAGTGGGGAAAGGAGGAAATTGTTATTGACCTCTCATCACACAAACTTCAATCCTGTGCATGCACAAACGTGTCCATTCAAGGGCAACTTACATACTGAGAACCAGTTCAAAGTGTAGCAAGTGGGGGAAAGGAGGAAAAAATATGATTGTTATTGACCTCTCATCACACCAAATTCAATCCTGTGTATGCACAAACGTGTCCATTCAAGGGCAACTTACAGCCTGAGAATGCACCAGTTCAAAGTGTAGCAAGTGGGGAAAGGAGGAAAAATATCATCACTCATCTCACATTTCTCAACATTCAAAACAGAGCAATGCCACGCAGATACATACTTTTATTTGCCCATGGGCTAATATTTACTCTATGTATGGCAGATGCACACGCACACCCAGCATCTTACCACCAACTGATCACCAGGTTCTCTGCCACTCATTTCTTGGTCTGAAGTGTCCCTGTTGATAACAAAGCTCACAAGTAATAATATGTACATCCAACTTGGCACACCTGTGTGCATATTGTAATGATGTTCTAGCACTGCATGGAGTGGTAGTAGTGCACCTCAATCTTGTTTTTACAGGAATTACTTCTTTTCTGTTGCCTTATAATGGCTGGAGTATAAGACTATAGTACTGCACCGAGTGCATGTTAGCATGTACTACTATAGCAAGATTATACTTGTGGTTGGATAGTGAAACTTCAAGCAGTGACAATGTACGAGTGATATCATCTTGCTAGTGCCAGTGCAAAAGCTGTCAAAGATTGTACTTGTGTGTGTATGTGGAAGATCAGACTGGATTCAATTGTTCAAGAGGTGATTTTTGTCAGTTAGGAATATCTTAATGGAACCTTCACATAGATGGGAGTAGGACGTGTATGGGAGCGACCCTCTTAGTAATCCTTTGATTAGATTCACCACGTGGTCGTTTACATGGATAAGGGTATGAATATCATGGACTTTAATGTGACATCCTATACTGTCACATGTAAACAATATCAGAGAACGTGGTAGCGTTCTCTATTTAGGGATGGCCAAGGAAATTTTGGATTTACCATACTGATGCACTAGCAGGAAAACGGCCAAAGAAGCTACAAACCCCCAAACCAAGCATGCAGACAGAACGTTACTGCTTAGCAGTACACAAAAACACTCGCAAACGTACCTTAGAGCACGCGAGAGTCGATGAACAAGTCGCAGGGAAAAGTCCGATTTCGTCATCTTCTTCTTCTTCTTCTTTCTCATACAAGACTTTGCGTAAGGATAGCTTACCAACTAAACCACTTCTTGAGCTAATTTACGCACAGGACAACACCGCTATCGCCGTAGCACTCGCCATGACCACTTTTGTCTGCCAACTGGCAAGACCAGCAGTTTTAGCGAGCTACGAACCTATGACATTCTAGCACGATGCCATTTAGAGGCAATGAGGTCACGTGTTCGCCAATTGCGCATGCGCAATCCAAAACGCAAGCACATTTTTGTTCTTTTGCTTGTGATGGCTGCGTTTGGTACACTTAAAGAATCCCTGTGAATCCGTCATCCGGTAGCTCCTACTGCTACGAGGAATTTCTACCAACCTTTTCTTGTCAAGATGTATTGTGACTATGCCATCATGGAGGTGTGGCTTTCTTTTCATGACGTAACAACAGTGCAGAAGTGTGAGGCTAGAGTTTTGAATATACTTGGATTGCTTGGAGCCATTGCAAGCATATGACCTACACGACTGCCATCGAGCTCTCTGATCTGATGAAATGTGAATGCCCCACCCCCTCATCCTCGAATTCAAGGCAACAATAAACATTGATCACAACAGCAACATCAAAAATGCATGGAATAATAATGGAAACAGAATGAAGCATCAAAGCCTGCTCAGTGCCCTGCAGAAGGTCCACGTTCATCAAGAGAGACCATTGCAGGTTTGCTTTGTTGACATGGTGTTTGCCTCGTAGTCTCGGGCCTAGAATGAGGCTAACATGCATGGCGATTAAGTAACAACACCTTAAACATCCAGTACCCCTGTACCCTTACGGTGATGTTGCACGTTCCATGACTAAGAAGTTACGCATTTTCATGCACTCAAAAAAGTGCACAAACTAGGGGCAAAAAATTTTCTCTGAAAAATTAAAAAGGATTTAGTGATGGCCTGTCACATTCAACCTCTCGAAAAAGCTAAGAAACAAGAAATGCCATTAACCAGGCTCAGTCCCATCCGATCCCTAAATTCTACATTTTTCAATGGGATGGGACTGAGCCTGGTTAATGGCATTTCTTGTTTCTTAGCTTTTTCGAGAGGTTGAATGTGACAGGCCATCACTAATTAATTTTTCGGAGAAAATTTTTGCCCCTAGTCGTATAATAGCATAGCATAGGATAATTTTTTCTTCGAGCTAGCCGCCTTAGCCGAATCCACAGCCTTGGAGCTGTAAGTACAAGCTTGTGGATGCAATCAGAGCCTGCTCGGGCTGAGAGTAATACCAGGGTATGATTCTGAACGGTCAGCTTCCCCTGCCAGCAAGATGCACTGGCTACCAGTAGTAACAAAATTATTCATACGACTCAGTGGATTGATATTGCTGTATATGTACAAGCACTAGAACTGCACAATATTATCACAGTATCACATCCTTACAAATTAGGATGTCAGATTGAGAATTGGTGGCTTGCAAGTACCAACCAGAATTTGTTTGTTGATAATCCATGCTTTCTGTGCATAACTTGAATTTGACGAGACAACACACACCTTAAGGTAAGCTCTAGTACCCAGGTTCTACTGAGGTTCATTGTTTTTGTGGTGCAATGACGATGATGTCATGCAGGTCACAATCAAGATAAGCAGTCTTCCTGTGTGTCAGCTCACTTCATATATTAAGCGCACGTAGAGCAACACACACAAATGGTAAGAATACCCACATCTGGTATACTAAGTTAACATCCCACTCACTAGAGGTCATTTCAGCCCCTACACTGTAAACAGAAAAGGGTTGTTTTAACCGGCCTCTGCCATGGTCACCATAGTTGCATCTCAATGCCTCATGCACTTCTAACATTTTGTAATTATAGGCACATGACTTAGCTTAATTGTTTACCCATCTGAATGTCTGTTGGAGGACCTATATTGGTCAAGCAGTGTAAATGAATGCACATTGTTTGGAAGTGAAGCTGCATACACTTCTATACTAGGAATACGCATGCGCAGTGTCTGTGCCTCGCGCACGCTCACAATCTGTAATAGTACAGTAGGGGTGGTTTCCTGTGAAAGAAAAACGAAGGTGCGAAGGTCAGTTCAGCAGCGTGCGAAGTTTAGTTGTGCGAAGTTGCTGAAGATTTTTTGAGGTTGAAGATGGCTAAGCGTTGCCAGGAAGAATACGAAGACGTTAGCGAGGTTCTACACCCTTCGACACTCTATATGTACGTACCATGGCCTAGACTAAACGTTTGTCTTACTTGCCTCCACTAAACTCTCCTTGTATACATCGCTTCTTCGTCAATCTGTCAGACTCTCTCTCCTTTGCCTTACTCTCTTCTGAGGCAGTGTCCCTTTTCCCTGTATGGATCGCTTCTTTCTCAACTCTGCATTTCGCACGCGCAGTGCATGCACGTGGCTATCGGGACCACAGAAACCGCAACGATGCAACCGCCCCCGGCCCCCGCACGGGCCCCGCGCATTTAAACTGTGACGGATATATATATATATATATATATAGACGCGATGTGACTACGCTGCACGATTAGTTGCCTCGCGCTAAGGCGCTCGGCAATAATAACATTCCTACAGTTACCTGGATCTAAGAAACTTGATCGGACCTAGGTTATCTCAACAGGCCTACTAGGTTTTCCTATCCTATAGCTACTAATAGGATCAAAGTTGGCTGCATTTGTGTGCTCATACCTTGATCACCATGCATGCAAGGAGGCACTGAGTTGCAATTGAGGTGACCACAGCCTGGTTAAAACATCCCTTATCTTTTTATAGTGTAAAGCCCACTAATGTCAGTTCCCTCGGGTAGTTGGGCTCGAAACTGCAGATACAGTATTTCTGCAAATAGACGCTGTGGTGATTCTTTATTTCGTACTTCATTTTTGTGCGGCAACTATTTGAGGGCGGTGTTTATTACACACAGCTTTGGGCAGTATGTGACTGTGCCGCATACACAGCATCCCCAGCTATAGCTAGTTCCTCCATCTAAGTGTGTCAATAAGCTGCTGAGAAGGTATGGCTCATACAAGAGCCGGTTGCGAAACAAACAAAATAACAACTCACAATGGGCAAGATTCGTCAAGCGCTGTCCATGGCTGGAGCAAAGCTTTGATATTAGCGTCGCTTTGCAACAAAGCGATACACACAGGAGGACGATGGTGAAGAAGATCCCTTTGCCAGTATGGAGGAGGATGACGACGAGCTTGAGGAGAATGAAACTGTCTTCCACGACTGTTAGAACTATTTAGAAATAAATTGTCCATGTGTATCTAACATGGCATAATATTTTGCGCATGTGACTCCATGCATGACCACGGTGTTTATCCGAGGGCTGCGTTTATTTCACTCAGCACCTCCAATTGTGAGGCGTTTATTAGACGGCAACGCCTATTCTCGGAAATAATACTGTAGTGTCCCGCTAATACGCCCCCTTCGAAATACGCCATCCCCCTGTTTTTCGACCAATTTCCTGCACAGGGTAGTTTGACTCGATATAACGCCCCATGGTGAGCGTCTTCGGGAATATCTAACCTACACGTGTGTCGTCTCTCAGATAGAGTAGTCACTGTTGACGCCGACGGTACAAGTAATCTCGCTGCCACTCTTCCGCAGGAAATACCAGGAAATGTTCCGTGGTTCATGACCAACAGTATTGCTGTTCTTGAGGATGGCTACAGCGAAGTCGTCGTGAATGTTATGGCCCTCAAGTTGAAGTAGCAGCTCTTCTCACTGATGTAGGAAGACCACGCATGATGACACGAACAGTCCTGGTGATCGTTTGTACTTTGTAACTGTGAACATGATGAACCTTGGCAGTGTCATAAACGTAGCAAAACCTTTGAGGGGGCGTATAATCTAGACTAATTGCATACTCGAAAATACACCCCCTCCCCTCTATGGGTGGATGTAGTGTACAAAATAGGGGGGCGTATTAACGGGACACTACGGTACATGACCACCCACTAATTAACAAACTTTCAATTAGGTTTCTTGAGCAATGTCAAACCCGAAAAAAATGGAAAGTGTTTCGATGGCTTATCGAACAGCGGTTCCGAGACCACTTGTAGTGCTAGTCTCTGAACCAGACCCTTTGCACGGGAAGGAGGAAGGGTCTGGGCGATACTACAAGTACGATCACTACTCGTTGCTCCTCTCAATTTTGTCAAAGACTTGCGGGTAACGCAGACACAGCATAACGATTTGCCATATCTAGATGCTGGTGACAATGAAAGCCTGGGGAAGTCATTTCTATGACATCATTTGCAATCAACAATTCTGATTCATCGGGTCAAAATTCGATCCGTCCTGGGACAACTCGAATGTAAGTGCATGCCCAGACCCTTCCTCCCCATGTGAAGGGTCTGGTTCCAAGAATAAATGTCTGATGACTCTGAATATGCAATGCCATGTAAATCTTTTGAAGATAGCTAAGCTACTTGTCAAAACAGGAGAGAAACTACCTTTCACAGCACACACGGGGGGGGGGGGGGGGGGGGGGGGGGGGGGGGGGTCTACCTTCACTGTGGGGGTGCACCCCCCACACCTGAAATAAACAGAAAAGGGTAATTCATCATCAGCAATTTTAGCTAGTTGAACCAGTAACTAGTTGGGCATCAGAGAAATAGCAAGTTCTTTCTTCTTACCCTTAACTCACAAGTATAGGTTACAGTGGTCCTGCTACCGTAGAAACTTCCGGTATTTTATTTGCAATGCGGAAGTGGCAACGTGAGCATTCGGTGAGTAGCGTAAAAATATGAAATTTTGAACTGAATGTTCAGCCCGCCCTAACAGCTAGCTGGCTGAACGGATTTGGGCGGAACTTGCGTTGTCTTGTGGCCAAGGAAGCACTGGCACTGACTGGACTTTAGTTGGGAGTCCTCCATCGAGTATTCGCAGATCAGGAGTGAAAAGGCGGAGTATGTTCACAGGAAGTCAGGATGGAGGTAAGCCAGACAGATGCACAAATCCTGGACTTCACATGTATTGTGGCAAAATGGGTATCAAAATGTAGCTGAGAGGTTGGGCATCACATTTATTGCGATTATTTTTTTTTGTGTCCCACTCTTACTTTCAGCAGCAATAGGGGAACTATTCAGTTGAAAAATTATGAAATTGGGTGTGGTCCATGTTGGCCAAAGGGTATACCAAGGAAGGGTTTCCAAGCCAGTATAAGTTGCTAAAACACAAACTTTAGTATGAACTACCATATTCTGTCTATTGGTGGGCTGCAGAGAAAGCACATTAGAATTTAATATGCAAAATGTGATGAGATAATGAACACTGGATGGTTTCGAAGTAGTTGAGAGATTTGTAGCTAAGCTCAGACAATGAAAATGGCATGAAGGATCACTAGCTGACCTAGTTTGGAACCAGACTCTTTGCATGAGAAGGAGGAAGGGTCTGGGCACGTGCCTACCTTCTAGTTGTCCTCACGGAATGCAATTATGAGTGGTAATTAGCAATCAGTTGCGATACCATGAGTACGATTACAGTCGACCTTCTCGTTGCTCTCCTCGACGTTTGTCAGACACTTACAGGTAACACGGTACAGCACAGCAATTGGCCGTGTCCAGTCGCTGGTGACACTTAAAGCCTGGAGAAAAATCATGTCCCTGACGTCATTCGTAATCAACGCCTCTGATTCGTTAGGTCAACATTCCGACCTGGGGACAACTCGAATGTAAGATGGTGCCCAGACCCTTCCTCCGTCCCGTACAAAGGGTCTGGTTCCGAGACTATAGCTGACCTATGAAGTCTGAAATATACAGGTGCAATGCAACAGTGTTTGACTAGTTACTGGTGATAGTGGAGAAATTTACATTTACAGTAAGATTTCATATTCATTAAGATCTGCAAATACATCTTTCATGATTTCATCAACTTCTTCTTGTAACTCTTGTGAGTGCATATCATTCTCCACATCCTCCAGTACACCACCATCAAAGGAATATTCAGCTTCCTCATCCTCTAGTTCATCACTCACCACGTCTGGGTTCAGTGGTGGGCATTGAGTTTGGGCCTCCTGTTGGTTTTGGCAAAACTCAGGTGAGCATGTGCATCCAGGGCCGCATGTCCGAGGTGGATCCTGCTTCTTGCATCCACACCATTTTGTGGCACAGTTGGATATCTTGCACCCATAGCCCTTGAGATAATACTTGACATGGCTATATTTTCCAGCGACTCACACTTGATCCCCAAGTTTCCTTCATTCAGTATCTGCCAACCGTAGCTTTCCATGGGTAAGAGGTGGAGTGTATTCTGTAATGACTGACTCCACATGTGTAGTACCCATACACACTCTTGAAATCAGTTCAGGGTTTGGACATTTTCGTATGAATCGTTCACTGTGTTTACGTTGCCTCGATCCACACCCTGGGAAAGTACGTTCAGGTGAAGTCATACAGACGTGTATAATGTGACTCACATAAAATCACAGAGTCATCCCCTTGTCACTGAGTTTGGCATAAGGGCAGTTCCTTTACTCCTTCATTGGAACAATTTGCAACTATACAATTCTGTCTCACCTTGCACATCTTTTCCATACAGGGATGTATGATGCCTCTCCCATGTGCTTCCTAGCATCTTCAGCACATCGTCAGCAAATGCAGTCAGAAGGACCAGGTTCCGAGTACTCCAGTAGCCGGATACGATGTACCGCTGGTACTTCCTGCATTGCTAGACATATGCGTGTACCTTTGTTGTGCCCTGTGACAAATGTGTCACATCCGCTATTATGAGTATTCTTGTACCCAGTGTTTACACAGAGGGACTTACTTGTGTGGGTTCAGCTGGGTATATAGCTCTTACCACGAAGCCTAACACTTGCAGTTGTGAACCTATTTATGTGAATTGAAATTTCAACCATCCATAGTCCTATATCTATTTTGGCATAATTTGCTCTAGTGTCTGCGATTACTATAATCTTACTACCGTTCCATCGTTCGTTGGATGTACATTGAGTAAGACTTTGGAAGGTAGGTTATACCGCCACAGAGAACGTGTCGTTGCGAAGTGGCTAATTATTGACACAAAATTAAAAGTGCTGTTACTGTTGCTTAGCCTACTGGCTACGATTTGGTACCAAGAATGCTATATGAAAGCGGTGACTTCCCAGGTTTGTGCAATTTAGTTTGTTACCCCCCGTGTAACTAGACACAAGTACCGACTGTAGACAATGCCGTATAGCGTCAGCATTGCACGTTCACTGTTGGCGCTAAATTCACTTTATCAGAGAGAAATAGTTTGTGTACCGCTCAGCGCAAACTGCGTTTTATGTGAGTAAATGGTTTAGCAGTTACGGTGAGTAGAAGCGGGTGCCAAAAAATGGAATTATTGCTACTTTCATTTCAGCATCAACGTGCAGACTTCCGCTTGCAAATAAAACATACCATATAAGGCACTTCCGCTATGGCAGGACCACTGGTTAGAACAACCAGACTACAGTAGCTATAGCACGCCACACGTAAACCCCTTCTGCTCTTGATGTGAGCATGAAACTCCTTAGCCTCAAACCCAGGTGTGGAGGAGGGGGAAAAGAGCTCCTGGTATCCACTGTTTGCGCATCCCCACATTCCAGGAATCCCGGATAAGACCGCGTCATTCCCGCGGCTTGTTGACGTCAGATATGTGTTCATAACCATATCACGATCGTATTTTGGCAAAAATGGCAACTTTATTCAAGACCTAGACAAGGCTGTTTCGGTGTCTATGGGAGCGATACCCCTTGAATGAAGATGGGTGTCTGTCTGTTTTTGGCCAAGCTGATCATTTGAGGAGAGTTAGCCAGGTGATGGCTTTCACAACTCTGGGTCTAGCCACTAGCAAAGTCCTCCTGATCATATAGTAGCCTCGAACCCAGGCGTGGAGGAGGGGGAAAGAGCGCCTGGTATCCACTTTTTGCACATGCGCGTAATTTCCCGACATTCTGGGAATCCGGATAAGACTGCATCATCCCTGTTGTTTGTTGACGTCAGATACGTGTTCGCAACCATATCACAATCGTATTCTGTCAATAATGGCGACCTTATGCATGACCTAGACCAGGCTGTTTCATACCTGCAGCGACTTGGATGTGCAGTGATGACGCTCAAACCCGAGCAGAGGGCATCTTTGAAGTGAGTATACGAAGAGACTGGCTACGCACTGGTTTTGGTAAGTCCGATTGTGTTAGCTATATCATTCGTGTTTGATGTAAAGCTTGCCCGAAATGACAGCGTAGTCATTGTAGTCTCATCCCTCATGGTATTGATGACAGACCAAGTTCCAAACGTGAGAGTCAAAGCTGCGATCATGTCTTCGTGGTTTCGTTGTGTGGTATAGACGTCATTGTTCACACTCTGAAAGTTTTGCGACGTCATCTGCATAAATCCACGTGGTTTTATGTAATAATTTAGCGTGGATACAAGGCGCTCTTTTCCCCCTCCTCCGCGCTTGGGTAGAAACTCCTACGTATACGCTTGTTTAATATCTGGCATCCATGAAACTGGTGCCAGTGGCTTTCACCCGGCACAAAATGTATTTGCCAACTACCTCTATTATCTGTGACTCAGCACTAAAGATCCACTTATGACAGCACACAGCAGCAATGCAAAACTATACCAGGAGAAAAAAGTCGCGCAGAAGCTACTTGACCGAACCGGAGAGACATTACCTTTCACAGCACACACAGGGAGGGTGTACCTTCACTGTGTGGGCGCACCCCCCACACCTGAAACAAACAGAAAAGGGTCATTCATCATCAGCGATTAATTATAGCTAGCTGGCTGTCGGAACCCAGTCGCTTTCACACGGCACAAAATGTAATTTACAAGTATTCCAACTTACCTCTATTATCTGTGACTCAGCACTAAAGATCCGCTTGTGACAGTAAGCTCCTACAGCAGCAATGCAAAACTATAGGTAGACTACCAGGAGTCAGATAGGGACGATCTACGATCAGACAAACTCCATCGCCTACTCTCGTGCGCGTGTCCGGACGTCCACGGCCACGCGCACACCCGCCCAGGGGGCGCGCGTGGACGGCTGGGCCATAGCCTTTTTTCTGTTCTTCAATTTCCGTTGACAACGGATGCGGAAGGGCGGCGAAAACGTTTTTCGCCGCCCTTCCGCATCCGTGTATTGTAGGCCTGGGAACGAGGCTAGCTGGGCCTAGTCTGGTTCCCAGACCCACCCGCGAGGAAGGGTCTGGGCAAATGACTTGCGCTTCCGCGTAGCCGAGCGCTGCATTCCGGCGAAAGTGTTGATCAAGGAAACCGCACGTTAATTAACAAGTACGTGTGACTGATGAATAGCGTTATAATATTATTCATCAGTTGCGAGTCCAGCGCCTGCGGCTTCTCACCTACTCACAGCAACTAATAATCACACTGAATGAAATTCCTCGGCTATGCGGAAGCGCGGTTCATTTGCCCAGACCCTTCCTCGCGGGTGGGTCTGGAACCAGACTAAGCTGGGCAAGGCCAGCATGCAATAGTGGGAGGGGCTAATCACTGGCCAATTGATTATCTATGCTATAGCTATATATATTACAGCAGTACAGTGCTGCTGTCAGTTCTAGTATTTAAATATCGAGTTATTAAATTTTGTGTCAAGGCTACAGCCCAAGATTGATCACCCCACATTTACAGGCAGTTTGTGAACGGTCAGATTGTGGAAAATCGCTTTCTTCAGCACTACGTAAGTCCCAGAATTATGAAAATCAGCTATAGGTTACAGTACTAGCAATGAAATGTTTGCTGCCTCGAATGGTGAAGTTCCATTATTGATTTCCTAATCGATTTTGCAAGTCATGCTGAGTATATAGTATAAACACTGCCGTCGAATTGTTGTTGCCCTAGCCAAACAGAATCTGTGATCAGTGTCTCATTGATGAAATACGGTATGCACAACTCAGTTACTACTAATAGGTTACTACAGTGGAAAAACTATATAACACTTGAAAAGAAACAAGTATATCACAATAACATTGCAGGCCAGCCTATGCAGACAGTTTATGAGACTCATATAGAAAATAAGCTGAGAAGCAAGACAGACTAAAAGTAATTATTTTGAACGACAATCAATTGCTACTGATGAACTCCTGAAATGCCTTCAAAACGTCTTTCTTTTCACCACGGTCTGCAGCTGCCATCTCCAATGCTGTCTCCCCCTCAGCATTCCGTTTCTGGGGATCAACCCTGCCTGTCGACAGCAGAAACCGGACAATTTCAGCACGACCATTCTTGCTAGCTAAGTGGAGTGGTGTGTTTTTCCTATCTAAACCATAATCAGGGGTGGTAGTCGATCCATTGGGATTCATGCCTTGCTCAGACACAAGGTACTTCACCACCTCCAAGTGGCCAGCGCTGCAGGCATGGTGGAGACAGTTGCCTCCCATTCGCTCTTCGAAATCGGAGGGTGAGCATTTGTGCTCAGTGATGAGATACTTCATCAATGCCAAATGTCCGCCATAACATGCTCGAAGCAGCGGAGTATCATCAAACTTGTTTGTACAGTCTGCGTCACAGTGTTGCTCAATAATGAGGAACTTCACAACATCCATGTGGTTATTATCGCAGGCAAGGTGCAGTGGCATGTTGGCTTTGTTGCTCCAACAAGAAGGATCACAGCGCTGCTCACAAACAAGGAACTTGACCACATTCAAGCGGCCAAACTTACAGGCAAGGTGCACGGGAGTCACGCCACTATCATTCTGAACAGCACAATCGCAGTGCAGCTCACATGCAAGAAACCGGACCACATCCAAGTGTCCTCCAGCACTGGCGAGATGAATCGGTGCATCACCACACAAATTCTGCTGTTTTGGACTACAGCCATAATCCTCTGCTAGCTCCGTGACTACATCGAGCCATCCGTTCCTGCAGGCATAGGAAAATAGGGACGTCCCGTCTCTGTCACAGAGTACAGAGAGGTCGGAAGGGGCAAAGTCCTCTACCGATGGCAGTAGCTCTGTCACTTTCTCGTGGTCCCGCTCGATAAATGCCTGTGTAAAGCTGTGGAAGATAGCGGCATTATCAGGCTGCTTCTCGGTGCCGACATCGACCGCATCACTTGTCCTTTCCTCACCACTCATATTTTGTTGCGGCTATTGGCCCTTAGTATTGGGTTTTGCATTCAAAATTCTATCAGCATACGGTATCCTACACTTGCACTACCGGTACTTCATCGACCATAGATTAAATAGCTCTTGATTCGAGCTATATAGCTAGCCGGAAGTCTGATCACGTCGCACGAACCGCCGGCGCCAGCGCCAGCGCGCCAGGGGCATAAGTCGAGTAGGTAGCTAGCTACAGACTAAAATTGTTACCTACAGGCTAGACTACTTGGACCGAGTACAATTACAAGTGAAATAAGGGCGTTTGCGGCAGGGAGGGTCTGGGACGGCGGGACATACTACTGGCAGCCATGGCCTACGGATCCATGCCTTCCCTGAAAGAGCTTCTGAGTGTCGTACCTTCTGAAAAGCTAGACACGACCTGCAAGGACAGCCATCTGAGAGAGCTGGCTCTGTCGATCACAGACTGGCCAACAGCAGCAGCACTACTGGGGCTGACAGACGCGGAAGAGAAAGCAATCAAAGAGGATTTTGACTCGGCAGCCAGGAGAAGGATTGCTGTTTTGAGGAAATGGAGGAAGAACTTGGGTAGCAAGGCGACGTACAGGAGATTGGCGAAGGTACTCTGGAAGATGCAGCGTGTGGATCTTATTGAGGAAATGTGTGAACTGCTTTGTGATGGTGACAGTAGTAGCAGTACCAACAGTGATTCAGAAACCGAAAAGGGTCAGACAGGTCCTAAGATTGTTGGATGTGACCTTGCTTTGTATACTGAGTATCTCCGAGGAAGGTATCAAACTCAATTGCTGAGCTTCCTGACTCTTCAGTGGCCCCCTCCACCCACTCGAAAAGTGTTCAATTTGGCCATGATCAGGAGCTTGAAACAGACTGCTGTAACTGTTGACAGGGAGCTAGCAAGGCTGACCCTGCAAGGGGATGTAGAACACATCATGAGCACCAGGTCGGAAGTGAAACTAGGAGAGCTCTTCAAGCTCGACAAGGTCCAAGAGATGAAAAGGAAGATAGTTCTTATCGAAGGGGCCCCAGGAGCAGGTAAGAGTACACTAGCCTGGCACATATGCCAGAAATGGGAATCAGGAGAACTCTTTCAGGAGTTCAAAGTTGTAGTACACGTCCAACTCCGTGACCCAGACATCCAGAAATCAAAGTCGATCAAGGGTATACTTCCTGCCAAGAGTAAGGCCATGGTTGATGGTGTGCTGGCTGAACTGGAGGCTTGTGATGGAAAAGATGTACTTTTTGTGATTGATAGCTGGGATGAGTATACGCCTGGGCTTAAGGATAGTTCCCTTATCGAAAACCTAGTTTGTAAGTCTGAAAAACTGAATCTCCACTTCTCGTCACTAGTAATCACATCTCGTCCTATTGCATCGGGTAAGCTCCATCGCCTAGTCTCCTCCATAGTAGAAATTGTGGGTTTTACCCCGGCTGAGGTGAAGAGATACTTTACAGAGGCTTTAGAGGGTGATTCAGGGAAGCTGCTTAAACTCGAAGAGAATTTGAGGGAGCGATCCCTCATACAAGCCAGCTGCTATCTTCCACTAACTGCATCAATTGTGGTCTATCTTTTCATTGAACTAAACTATACCCTCCCTTCCACTCTACACGAAGTGTTCTCATCACTAGTTATTTGCTGTCTCATTCGACACTTGAATAAGCAGTCAGACGCAGGGATTCTGAAGGAAATTCCATTTATTCCCTCTCTTGATGAACTTCCCTCTGCTATCCGAGAAGACTTCAGCCAAATGTGTACTCTAGCCTATCATGGGGCAGATCAGAACAAGTCAACATTTTTACCACAGGATCTACGCTCCTGCAACCTTCCCACGGAGGTGAGTACGCTGAGCTTGTTACAAGGGGTGGAGAGCTTAACATGCAGGGGAAGAACCCTGTCCTATAACTTTCTCCACTTATCGGTACAGGAACTGCTAGCAGCATTTCACATTTCTAAGCTTCCACCCCATAGGCAGGTAGAGATTTTCAAAGATCTGTTTGGCCAACCACGATTTGCTGCCGTTTTTAGGTTCTATGCTGCATTCACTAAACTCAAGATCGAAGGAATTCATGACATCATTGTCAGCATTGTGGAGAGTGGAGACAAGCACCAGCTGCTCTCTCTGCTCCACTGCCTGTACGAGGCACAGGATCTCTCCCTGTGCCAATTTGTTGGAACTCTGCTTAATGGAGAATTGGAGTTGGGCGATGTTTCACTGAGTCCAGTAGACTGTCTTACAATTGGATTTTTCTTGTCTTCCATCTGCCGTAGCGTCAGTGGAATATTTAGTGTGAAGGGTCAGCTTAACACAGTTGAAATATATACATTAAGTTTCTTATCAAGAGAACTGACAAAGTGTTTTGATTCCCCGAATTTGCCCGGTCGGTTGGAGTTGGACTTGCGAAACAGAAAAACGTGGGGAAAGAAGCCAGAGGTAATTGTACAGTTGCTGTGTCATTCCTCTCCAGTAACTAAGTTGATTTTAACTGGGAGCAACCTTCAAGAGGGGATGTCGGTACATGATATGGGACTTTGTGGCTTGCTAGAAGACCAATTCCACCCTTACAGAGTTGCACCTATCCAATTGTACGCATAATGGACTGTGCATCACGGACGAGAATGGCCCTCTACTGAGTAACATGTTACAGTGCAACACAACACTAAAAACACTTATCCTGTCAGACAACAACATAATTATATCAATCTGATGTGGCGTCCCACTTTTTGGCCGAAGGACTGAAACAAAACACAGCACTGGAAAAGTTGGATTTGAAGAATAGTGAAATCACTGCCAAGGGTGCAAAGCTCATCACCGAGGCACTGATAGTCAACAGACATCTTACATCCCTCGTACTTTCTGACAACATGTTGTGCGATGCAGGCATTGTTTACATTAGCCGTAATCTCAAAACAAACTCCAGTCTCAAAAAGCTTGGTGTGTTCAGATGTGGAATAACCGACAAAGGAATGGAAGCACTCGCAGATGCACTGACTGTGAATGGTTCGCTTGAAGTGTTGGATTTGCGGTACAACAAAATCCTCGATGCTGGTGGTACTCTTCTTGCTCGGGCTCTACAACATAACTGTACACTGACGAGCCTTGATTTAAGCTCGTGTAGCATAGGTGATCGAGGCATTGAATCAATCAGTGCTGCTCTTGTGATAAACACGTCACTTCGAGAACTTAATTTGAGCAACAACCGATTCTCTGACAAAGTACTAATGAGACTAGCTGAGGCTTTGCACAGCTATGAAAGAATCGAGTTACTGGGACTACAGGTTCGAAGCCGAGTTACTGATGAAGGCTGGAAGCAATTTGCACTGTGTTTCTTGCAGTACAGCTGTCACCTCAAGAAACTATTTGTACATCCTAAACCCAAAACTCTCTTGGTTGAAGTGGTTGAGACGGTCAATGAGACACGAACGCAGAAAGATTTGCCTCTTTTAGACCTCTGCTCTGGTACTGGCGATGCATTGTCTTTTCACATCTAAGCCAAATTTCATGACTATAGTACATAATTATTGTTCATGGAGAAGAGTTGAATTAATACCTACTCTTTGTTGGCTCTGGGCGTGTTTGATGTGGCATATAATTGTCAAAGTCAGCAGAACCATCATGAAGTCACGGGATCAATCTAGGACCTTCAGAAATCTGGAGAGAGAATCAAAGAAGAAGCAATTGGAGGTGGTAAGTTCCAACAAAGGGCGTGTCACCTTTAAACCACAGAAAAGTACAGAAATAGTTATTTTAGTAAAGTATTTGGTTACAACTTCAAGCTAATTGTGTAGAAGGCAGCTGCAGTCCTGGATAGGAATTGAGTGGGAGAGTGATACTTGAGTACACCTCAGTAGCCACCCACTAGTGACCACTGCATTCTTTGGATCGTTTGAGGATAGAATGGTCACGATGCACCCACACAACTCTATAGTAAACAAATACTCCAGTGATATAATATATCCTGGATGACTGACCCTGCTCTGCTAGTCTGGCAAAACCGGACCGAGCACGATAGCGCGAGGGTCTGGTCTGAATCCTATATCAAGTTTTGTACTGAGGAATTCACTTAGCAGCTTGTGAATACATTTGCCACTTTGTGAATGCATTTGCAACTCCGTGAATATATTTATGCACACAGCACACTCTCAGGCCTCAGTTCAAACCACAGGAAGTAATGGATAGTGATTGCCTATTCTGCAATCTGATTCAAGCTGCAATATTTTTGCAGCTAGTAAAAAACCCGAGATAGGCTTCAGACCAGACCCTCGCGCTTACGCGCTCAGTCTTGCTTCGCCAGACTACAGTAGGTACTGCTCTGCTGCAACTAGGCAACCATAACCTCAGCAACTGTTTCCAAGGTTACCAAGATCCTGGTCTTACACTGTTGTAATAATTATGCTTGCCAATTGAATTATGGCGTCTCAATTGGAAGCTTTTGGCCCTGGTAAGGCCAATTGCATGTTATGACTGACCTTGCATAGAACGGTGCATAGTGCAAGTAGACTCTACATGTTTTATGATGTGTTCTCTTGGTTTCAGAACGTGCTGTACCCATGCAAATTGTTCACATAGTACTACCGAGTGAAGCTAGCACATATCTTGGGACCAGTCTGCTAGCTATATTGATGATGTCCGCCACTCAGCAATTCTTTGCGACAGATGTTACGTACTTCAGCATCAGCAGGAGATCACCTTACTGCTTAGAGTTTCTCATGCTATTGTAAGTGACGATACAAGTATAATGTCGCTTACTATGTGGTATGAAAAGAAGGATTGTGTTGCCTTTCTCATAGTGACGTGAGCGAGCTACTGGGCAGGAGTCAGGAACCCTTGTTGGATTAGAATGCTGAAAACAAGATTTGTTTTGGAGGACCTAACCTTCTGGTCTTGGTGAGTTTAATTTGCAATTGTCAAGTAATATCCACCAATTATTGTGGAGTGATGTTTGAAGGTTGAGGTGTAGGCCATGAATGTAGTGCCTTGAGCATAGCCAGCTTTATTATATATAACTGAGCTTTAGAACACCAGTGAAACAGCATTGAAGATTCTTTGTTCATGAACCTCACCAATCGATCTACCCTTATACAGAGGCAGCAGAAGCAATTTGTGATTGCTAGGGCAGCAGAGCCGGCATTGAGCTAGAGGCATGCAGTGCCAATCCAACCTGCGCAAAGCACTGAAGATTTTGTCACACTCATTTTTCAGTTGCCTGGATGGGATCTCATAGCACCTACTATATGAAATAATAGCTATAACAGGGCTGGCAGAATAGGTCCGGCAGACCCGGCGACTGCCGGACCAATGGGACTTGATAATCATCAGGTGGCAGCCTCATCCTCCGCAATCTGGATACATACGTACTATGTATGTATCCATATCACAGCGGGCTGGCGGCCACCTGATGTTATGTATGTATCCAGATTGTAGCTGCTGCCTGATGTTTATCAAGTCCCATTGGTCCGGCAGTTGCCGGGTCTGCCAGCCCTGTTATACCCTTGCACTTGGTATTAGTTCATATTGCCACAATAATTCTGATAAGTATGACTGTAACTTTCATAAGGTGACTCCACTATCAACACACCAGTCAAACAGGAACTCAATCTGTTTTCTTGTTGTTGTTGTTGCAGAGAGCTATACTGAAGCACTTGAGGAATGACCTAAGCTAAGAAAACCATTTAGTAAGTAGGCCACCTCTTCATTGCTGACCTAGTAGTTTCCTAATATAATAACACTGTCTCCTAGCTTTCATCCCCCCCCCCCCCCCCCCCCCCCCCCCCCCCCCATTAGCCACCCAT
Source organism: Axinella damicornis (assembly GCA_963931865.1). Taxonomy (NCBI): domain Eukaryota; kingdom Metazoa; phylum Porifera; class Demospongiae; order Axinellida; family Axinellidae; genus Axinella; species Axinella damicornis. The sequence goes on along the minus strand of OZ007508.1, from coordinate 2,370,414 downwards.
CCTCCAGCTACTGGAAGATAAGCCAGCCATCCTACTACATGTACTGTTCTATGAGTGCCACACCGTTAAGCAGATCCTGGATGCTACTCTGGAAACATGAAGGGGATTCCCCTCCACCAGTTGCTGTCCCACCACCAAATAAGGTATGAGGATGAACTCCCTCTCCCTTTCTCCCTTCCCCTTTCCTCCTTCTCTCCCTCCCTCCTTCTCCCCTTCCCTCTCTCCCTCCCTCCCTCCATCCATCTATCCCTCCCTCCCTCCCTCCCTCCCTCCCTCCCTCCCTCCCTCCCTCCTTCCCCCCTCTCTCCTTCGGTCCTTCCTCCTCTCCCTCCCCTCCTACCTCCCCTCCCTCTTTCCTCCGAATAAACTAGCACTTCTGTGTGTCTGTGTGTGTGCATGTGCATGTGTGTTAGCATGTACATGTGTGTTTGCATGTGCATTTGCATGTGTATGTGTGGTGTGTGAGCGTGCATGTGTGCAAATTAAGGAAGGAGAGGAGGGACTTGAATGAAAGGCAGAGTTCAACCCAGGATAGTAAAGAAGCCAAATGCAACCTTTATATAGAAGTAGCTTCACTCGCTCAGCTACTTCCCCAGTGGCGGATCTAGGGGGGATCTAGGGGTGCGAGCGAACCCCCCTTTTGACCCTTGTTAACATAAACTACTTGTATTATTGTAGCTGTGGTTGGTAATACCTTGACCGTTCGCGGGCTGAAAACCTGAAGGCAGACATAGTCTTGAGCTAGCTAGGTTTACGCTGCTACACAATTTTTACATCAATTATTTTTGTTCTGTATATACGTAATAATTAAAGCAATAACGCAGTGTTCAATCGATCGACTGTCCACATACGTGGTTGTAATCCGTCGACGATGAAAAGAAGGAAGCTAACAGTCCCACACATCGATACTTACTGGTTACTTAGTCAATCTTCTTTGCGTCTGGGGTTACTTAGTCAATCTTCTTTGCGTCTGGGAACATGTCCAGAATGCGCAGAGATGCTACGAGAGCACTTCCTGATCGCTAAAAAGAACACGTAAAAATTTTTTCACGCTTCGCGCGGACTGATCGCCGCTTCACGGCTCTGCGCACCGCCTTCGGCGGTGCGCTGTGTATGTGCCAACCAAACCCCCCTTTCAAAATTTCTAGATCCGCCACTGTTCCCCCTCATTCGCCTATGTGTGAGCAATCCGGCTGCTGTCCCCCGATTGTGTCCCACTTCAGCTGCTGCTCCCTGATTGCGTCCAGTTCAGCTGCTGCTCTCCGTTTGCATCTTTTCAGCTGCTGCTCCCTGATTGCATCCGGTTCAGCTGCTGCTCTAAATTTGTTTGCATCCATTTCAGCTGCTGCTCCCTGATTGTATCTGCTTCAGCTGCTGCTGCCCGATTGTGTCCCCCAGTGGAAGGTTCAACGTTCTCAAGCTTTCGAGGTTCGGCCACTGAAGTTCTGGATGATTTCAGCCGATAATTTAATCGAGGTAAGGTCCTGCATACATACATCCCTATAGTATAGTCCCACCCCCGACCTGCACCCACTTCCGTTAAGCACATATACACAGAGACTATAAAATTTTATGTTCTGATGTTCACTAGGTACCCTCCCTACTATTGTTGCAGGAAATCGTGATCAGAACAGCTGAGTCCTACACGCCCACCAGAACAACAGTATTGCAGCTGCACTTGCCATGTAGAGATCATGAATTCATGTCAATCTTGTCTCCGTGATGAGACTATAGCTACTACAAGAGCGCATGATGACATCATTGTTTAAAAACAATGATGTCATCATGCGCTCTTGCTACTACCATCCTCACTCTTGTGATGTATGTTCGTTCAATGTTAATGATGCATGCTCATGTGTGCTTTGTATGATGGCAGGCAGCTCATGAAAACTACGGAGTATATGTAGCTGTCTTAAATTTTGGTCGAGTGCACAAAAATGTGACTATAACAAGATACATAATAGTGGAGGAAATATCCTTCCCAAGCTTCAAGACATACATGGCTATAGACGTATAATAATTGGACAGCCACCGCGGCCGGGGTTACTTGTTTGGGAATTGAGCTGGCCAACAGATGTAGGCTCTGTGAGCTAACGCAACAGTAACTTGTTTGCATGCAAGTTAATGTTAATGTTTAACAACCCCCCCCCCCCCCCCCCCCCCCCCCCTCCTTACAACTTGTCTACGCCCCTGAGTCAAATTTAATGGGCCAATAGGCATTGATACGGTTTGTGCATGTATCTATAGCCACATACAATCTTGTGCCTTCAGTTGAGCAGCAGGCAGAATTGGAAGCAACAATGGCAGCAGTTGTATAAGTGGCAGCAGATTGATGACAGAAACACCAACATTGGCAGCCTGGATATTGCAGCAATGGTAGCCATGATTGACAGGGGCCCCGGATTCTCCACTCAGTAATTTTGGCAAGTCACTCCATTCTTTTCGCGCCACGCTGCAATCCACGCCACCTGGGATTGAACTTGAATTTGAGCGCCATGAGCCGGGTCTTGCCAATTAAATTCATTCTGTCGTCTAATTACATCAAGCGAGTCTGCAATGCTCACATTTTGGTGAGTGTGAGAAGCAAATACTTTGCTAATTTCGTAGCCTCGTTCCCTGCAGGCCGTCTCCCGTTCGGTTTTTAGCTTGGGGTTCAAAGGTCACGTATGCTGCTAAAACCGAATTCTCTGCATGTTTGGCCGCCCAAGGTGAAATTTACCAGCTCCATGCGTGCATGCCAGTTTACAATACTGATCGAGTCAGTTGAGTTTTACTGAACACTGAAGGATTGGTTCATATGTAGCTAGCTATGTGTAACTAGTAGCTTGCCGAAAAGTAGATAGACCCTCCCGCCGGATGAAAGTATGCCTCACCAAAGTAGCTGTGTGGAAAACTTGGTGATGTGGATTCCCCCCCACCCATATACATACACACACGTACAAAGACACACTATAGTCATTTTTCCTATAAAGAAAGCAAGATCTCAGAACACCAGCAGAACCTTCAGTGACCATGCGCATCCCCTTGTACAGACACCCATGGACCGCAAGTTTGCTTCATAAGGGAAAAGGTGAGCCTGGGAGAAAGGGAGGAGAATATTATAATTATTAATAAAGAAACCCGTATACCTGTGGGCTAGCTTCATTCCCACACTCCCCCATGCGCATGTAACAAACCACAGTACTGTAAGCCAAAAACCTGGGCAATGGCCTGGGAATGAGGCTATACTTATGGGCATTACTGGGTGGGATGCATGTGTTGTTTTCGCACACACTTTTTGATTAAAACCTATAATTATTATGACCTACGGATTTTGAAATTCATGCATATTATTAATTCAATCGTGAAGTATACTGTGACTTTTCCATGGAAACTTCCATGTAGTTCATGGGATTGATTTAGCTACCTGGATTCATTCCATGGCACACATACCAAACTCAGTGTTATTGAATTGCAGTGCAAGCATTCCAACCTAGTGTTAGATGGCAAATCAACAACCTCTCACATGCATACGGTCTATATACAGGTGCTTAGACCAGGAACAGCTTACCCTATATGAGACACACACACACACATATGTACACACACCACCTAACACACACGTAGCTACTACCCAAAATACAATTACATTGCACCAGATTTATATCACTAGTACCGTATGGGTTTACATGGCGACACTACTCGATTACACCTAGTGTGGGACTTGCTGATGCTCGATTGCGATAGAAGCACACCTAAAAATATGAGTGTAGCTTTCCAAGTACTACTTCATGCACCAGTAGCTGTAACATGCCATGCAGTGAAACAGGAACTCAATCCGTATAAATGTTTTCTTTTTGTTGTTACAGACAGCTCTGAACTACCGCAATTCACTGTAGCTATTTGTACCAATCCACCATTGGCAAAGTGTCATGAATCAATGAAGTTATGAATTCAGCAGTAACCGTATGGGGGAAGAATGCAGCACACACTAGTCTCTAAAGCTAAGAATGCAGCAATAATTGTTTGGGGGCAAGAATGCATCATGATTTCATCCCTAATGGATCCGATCACTAGCAACTAAAGAATGCAGCAATGACTGTTGTATTTGAACAGTTCCTAATAATTAGTCAACTTTCCACGGTGTTAAGTCACAACATTCATTCATTCCAGCCTTGGTGGTTGATCACCTTGGAATTCGAATGCCTCATTAAGAATTGCAGCGATCCCCTCAAACTGGTCCCTGTGTGTGTGTGTATGTGCGTATGTCTAGTCATGGTCTTGCAGAGGTTTCCTGCACCACAGACAATAATAATAACAACAAATGTGCAAATAAAAGAGGACATTAATGGACTGTAGCTAACTGCAACACCATGAAAATTATCTATGCCTGGATTACACAGAACATTCCAATCAGCTTCTGACATAATAGCTTCCTGTAATTACAGTACAGAAGTTCACAATTACAATGGTGTAGGTAATTCCATGGGTTTGAGTAATGGCATGAACAACAGGCAAAGTAATTTATTCTAGAGTGCTGACCTGTTGTGTGATGAAGCAGAAGGCTTTAGGATGGAAGTGACGTTTTGTAACTGACATCCATGGCCAAGGTTCCAAAACAGTATAGCACAGTGCCACTAACAGCGCTATAGTATGGCAGAGTGACTAGCACCACCATTCTCTGATATCGCTTCATCTCTTTCCCAACGCTAGCTAGCGGTTCTCACTGTATTACTTCTGCTCAGGTACAGAAAAGCAGTCAACTCAACAAGTATACGATCAGAGTCAAAATCAAATGAGCTGTGTCACCACGTTTTGCATCCTTCCTGCCCCAATGTTTGGTGATGGAGGTGGTGGTGGTGCTTTGCGAGCCAAAATCCATAACCCTCAATGGTATTGGGACATTGAGCGAATCCACTGCTATATGTTGAGAAGCGCTCCAACTTCCATACGTATCCCTCACCCTGGGCTAAGCTGACAATGGACGGCCGGAAATGTAATGTCATAGAATTCAGCAGGTGCCAGTGTGCTTCCATATCCTTTGCCCACTGCCAAATCGTTGCTTGAGGAAGGAGGTGACTTAAGTATACAGCTCATTTGATTTTCACTCTGATCGTATAGCTACTTGTTGAGTTGACTGCTTTTCTGTACCTGAATACGTATTGCATGCATGTACTCACAGGCATTAGAGGAGAGTATAATATGTTCCAGTATACATAATAGTTATAACTCAGTCACTGTTTACATATCACAGTCATTAAATGAGCTGGGCCTGAAAAGAATCATGCCTGACTCAGGCATGTTTCTTTTCAGGTCCGGCTCATTTACTCATGCTTTGTAAACAATCAGTGATGCCATGTAAGGTAGACAGCCTTACATGCATGTAGCTATTATACAAACAGCTTACGGTTAATGTTCAGCTTGAAGGAGTAGTCGTAGCGTGACTCAGGATGCTTTGCGAGCCAAAATCCATAACCCTCGATGGTGTTGGGACATCGAGCAAATCCACCGCTAAATTTTGAGAGGCGCTCCAACTTCCATACGTATCCCTCACCCTGGGTTAAGCTGACACTGGATGGAAATGTAATGTCATAGAATTTAGCAGGTGCCGGTGTGCTTCCAGATCCTTTGCACACTATCAAACTTTTGCTTGTTGCTATCAGGTTTGTTCCGGGCTGGAAACTGTGATAGACTGTCACTCTGTAAACAGTTTCATAACCGGATGCTGGCTTTATCCAAATTGAGAGCTTTTCAATGGAACCAGAGGCACTAGGATAGAAGAGTTGTGCAATACCACTGTTGATTGCAACATTACCAGCTCCACAGTCAACCGAAATATCCGGATTCCCGGGGCCTAGGAGTATGAAATAGGCAGCCTGATCATGGAATGCATTCACAGTGTTGACAAAACCCAAACCAACATCCTGAACTCAGCAATTGGAGCTACATAGACTCAGGCTCAGCATGAAACTAGAGGGCCAACACTCACTGGCATTTACCCAATGAACAGCTGTGCTGCATGCTATAGTTGCTATAGGTAAACTGCCTTGCTCTTCGTGTCATTATGCACTAGCTCCTGGCTGCATCAGTATAGCTAGAACAATCCAAACTTTGAAAGGATTTAGTGATGGCCTGTTGTGCATATTCCACCTCTCGATAAAGCTACGGAATGAGGGCAATGCCATTACCCATGCATGCAGCCTCAGTTCCATCCCATCCCTGAATTCTACTCCGAATCCTAAACTAACATCAGCCTGATTTACAAATGTTTGTACTTATACCCCTAGATATAACATACTAAACGTGTGGAATTCATGTATCACATGCACAGAATGTATATAAGAAGGCATGCAGTGATTGCAGTCATTGAAGATACTGCAAATAATATAATAATAATTCCTTGCATGTAAAGCTTACGTTTTGCTATGTACAGCTTGAAGGAGTAGTCACTATTGATCTGAGGATGTTGAGGGTCTGCCAGCCAAAACCCATGACCCTGGATAGTGTCGCCACATGAAGCGAATGCGCCGCTATATGTTGAGAGGCGTTCCAACTTCCATACATATCCATCACCCTGGTTGAAGTTGACGGTGGATGGAAACTGAAAGTCATAAAATTGAGACTGTGCGCCCCCCCTCTGGCTTGACTCCACTGTCAAATCATTGCTTGTCGCTATTAAATTTGTTCCAGGTACGAGACTGTGGTAGATTCTCACTCTGTATTGGGTTGTGTAGTATAATTCAGGCTTCATCCAAATTGAGAGCTTTTCCATGGAACCAGAGACAGTGGGATAGAAGAGTTGAGCAATGGCATTGTTGATTGCCACATTACCAGCTCCACAGTCAACCGAAATATCAGGATTATCTGTGAATAGGAGATAAGCAGAAACTAATGGATAATGCAGACCTTATATTAGCATGACCCCTTGAAGTTATAGTCGTAAATGACTCCCGTCGTACGACCTGAGCCTACATGTAGGAGTGAGTTACTCCACGAACATCAGGGGCTCCCCGAACATAAGAGCAGTTCTGAATCAGCTGAATAGCAGAATAATGCAGCCTACAAAACGGAACCTATAACGCCAACGCATGCATTAATTATAGTGAATATCCGACCGAGTATCCGAGTCGAAACTCACTACATGTACTTTTCCAGGATTTGCGCAACGGACTGACAACTTGACTGGGACCCCACGGAAGCTAGGCGGTGCGGAGGCGCCGCAGGCCATTTAACTTCGTTTCATTCCAGGTAATGCAGGTGGTACGTGCGTGTATGGGCTTTGCGTTGTTAGTCTCGGAGATGCGAAACGGAAGATGGTTATTTTACAACACTTTACTGTCAGTGAAAAGCGAACGTACCTTGTTGCGATGAAGCCGGACAAGTGATGGCCAGTACAGCACACAACGATATAATTGCTCGCAACTGCCACATCGCCGTCAAGTACGTACGCTCGCTAGCACATAATACTCACTACTCGCCGACTGTTAAGTTTTCGAGTGTCAGTTCGATTTATAGAAAGGCTGCAGCGCACGCCGCAATGACGCTGCCATACCAGCGCGCATGCGCAAGCGCGTCCAAGTCGAACAAACAATGAACGAGGTGGCTGCAGCTCGTGATTTTGAATGACAGTGGATCGACCGGATGCATGGTAGTTTTGAATGACCGTGGATCGACTGCAACCATCTAAAGTCACTGGTCAGCACTTCACTACAAGGCCATGCAGGGTTGTTTTAACTGAGCTGGTTAAGTCAGTTGCATTGGCATGAAAAGCAGCTCAATACAGTTAATATACCTAGCTATGTAGATCCCAACACTCCTCTCAGCCTTGATACAAGGCATGCATGCATGCCGGTTGCATGTGCGCTTTTTGTGTACCACTCTCTCCATATACAGGCTGTCGTGCTTTGACAAGAAAGAGCTTACCAGCAAGCTTGATTGCATGCTTCAATCACAAAATGAAGCAGCTCAAAGTCAAGCTAGCCTCCAATAGCTTGTGGAGATATTACGTAGTGTTTGCTCCTATCCGATCGATCATCCCGCTGATTTGGTTTGTTCTAATCTGGCCAAATATATAGGATTTAGACTCCAAGTGTGCGATAGCAGGTGCAAGGCAAGAGCGAGTGATCTTGACCATTGCTAGTGACTTGTTTTACATTGTGTGAGCACAGCTAGCACCTGAATTCATTCTCACATGTTCATGTAGCTAATCTGGCCAAATAGGATTTAGATTCTCAAAATTTTGCAAGTGTGCAATAGCAGGTGCAAGGCAAGAGCGTGTGATCTTGAGAACCGTCCCATTGCTTGTGACTTGTTTTACATTGTGTGAGCACAGCACCTGAATACATTCTCACATACTGCATGCACTGCTGTGTTGTTATCATATTATGTGTTCTATAATATTCTGCATGCATCTTGCATGGAGAAAGGTAATGCCAATGCTAGCTAACCATGAACTGTATCCTGTTCTTCCTCGAGTTAAAATGTGGACATATCGTGCTGCAATGTATTGTACAGCTGGAATAATACAGTTCTGGTCTGTCTTCTTCACACAAGTAAATACTGGCCACTGTATAGGCTCCTAGAGCCCTCCTTCCACCTACACAATTGACATGCAGCTTTGTGATTCTAGAAATTTAAGAATCAATTAGCTAAGCATTAATCTTATACCAGAAATATGAACTTCTTTTTCCCCACCTTTTGAGGATTCGTAAACAAACGATGCATGACTTTGCTCTGGTCGAGAAGTACATCGTGCAATTATGCCTTAATTGGCTTGTTGACAAGCATAAGATCACTTTGGTGACAAGTATTCAATGTTTTCTCTCACTCATGAAGCTTTTAAGGGACACCTAAAGAACAAGCAGACATATTGTTTGCTTTTAAGGGATGTGGTAACAAGCAGGCACATTGTATCTCATCAAGGAGTATCATGCGCATGGCCTTGATTATTGCAGCTGCTCGTGAGCTGCATGGAATACCATTTTGGGATGCATGCATTAACCAATCTCAGATAAAACAACAATAGCCAGTGGCAGTACCGAGGGGGGGCGGAGGGGGGCGTGCCCCCCCCCCCCCCCCCCCCCCCCCAACACCGCCCTAGAAAAAAAAAACGTACGTATAGACTACATGAACGTACACTGCGTATATAGAGGCAGCAGTTTATTGTGTAGTCAGTTAGTCAGTCAATGTGTCCTGCATCATTCAAAGTATGCGGAGGGCTTCCTGATAACCGAAAATCGTGCCTGGGTGAAAATTTTTCCGCGCTTCGCGTGAAATACTAATCAACACCCCGCCGCGGCGCGGCTGTTTTGCGGCCCAACCTTCTATTGCTGTGCACGCCTGTGACAATAGCTTAGAAATCAGAGCTTGTAATGCACACATTATCCAATTACAATGTAACATTGATGCTGACAGGGTTTACAACATTCAAACGTTATGGAACAAGCTACAGGGCTAGCTAGTATCCGTCATGCCAGTTGGCAGATCATTTTGCACAGCAGGGGTGTCGCCTAATTGCATACTGGCTGCACCATACTTAGCTTTAGTGTATCGCACTTGAGCAACTGTTTGGTCTTCATGCACATGGTGGTCATTTCTGGGCCCGCTAGGAGATCTCAAGATCATCTTCGTCGTCGATGGAAGTAGCTATGTTTCATTCGGTACTAGTGTTCTTTTTCATGCATGTTACGGGGTTTATGCATAGCCTATACAATACAAAGGTATAATATTATGGTTATAATTATATATATATACATAGCCAATTGTATGAAATCCCAACTGTTTGCAACCATCAGATGACGTCGACACTGGTCAGCTCTTCACTGCAAGACCATGCTGGGTTGTTTAACTGCGCTGGTTAACTCAGTTGGAATTGGCATGGCAAGCAGCTCTAGCTCAAGACAGGCAGGTCGAGAAGTGCAATTACGCCTTAATTGGCTTGTTGGCTTGCTGACAAGCATGAGGTCACTTTGGTGACAAGTATTCAAAGTTGTCTCTCACTCATGAAACTTTTAAGGGACACCTAACAAACAACCAGGCACATTATATGCTTTTAAGGGACACACGACGGTAACAAGCAGACAAGTTGTATGATCTCAAGAAGGAGTATCATGCACCTGGATTATGGCAGCTGTTTGTGAGCTGCATGGGATATCATTTTGGGATGCATGCATTAACCAAGCTCAGATAAAACAACGGTAGCTATAGTATGGTCCATTCAGTACTAGCTACTTTTGTATTCTTTTTCATGCATACTATATACAGGGGTTTATGCAAAGCCCATACAAGACAAAGGTATATACCTCAATCACAATGTGAAACAGCTCAAAATCAAGCTAGATAGTATGCATGGCTGGCCATACTATTGACAAAGAATACCATTCTAGCCTCCAACAGCTTGTGGAGATATTACGTAGTGTTTGCTCCGATCCGTCATTCATCCTGCTGATTTGGTTGTTCATGTAGCTAATCTGGCCAAATCGGATTTTTACTCCAAAAATTTTGCAAGTGTGCGATAGCAGGTGCAAGGCAAGAGCGTGTGATCTTGAGCACCGTCCCATTGCTAGTGACGTGTTTTACATTGTGTGAGCTGAATTCATTCTCACATACTGCTGTGTTGTTATCATAATATTATGTGTTCTATAATATTCTGCATGCATCTTGCATGGAGAAAAGTAATGCCAACACCATAAATATTGGGCTAGCTAACCATGAACTGTATCCTGTTTTTCCTCAGAGTTAAAATGTGGACATATCGTGCTGCAATGTATTGTACAGCTCACTGTCTTCTTCACACAAGTAAATACTGGCCACTGTATAGGCTCCTAAAGCCCTCCTTCCACCTACACAATTGACATGCAGCTTTGTGATTCTAGAAATTTAAGAATCAATTAGCTAAGCATTGATCTTATACCAGAAATATGAACTTCTTTTTCCCCACCTTTTGAGGATTCGTAAACAAACGATGCATGACTTCGCTCAGGTCGAGAAGTACATCGTGCAATTATGCCTTAATTGGCTTGTTGCCAAGCATAAGATCACTTTGGTGACAACTCTCACTCATGAAGCTTTTAAGGGACACCTAAAGAACAAGCAGACATATTGTTTGCTTTTGGGATGTGGTAACAAGCAGGCACATTGTATCTCATCAAGGAGTATCATGCGCATGGCCTTGATTATTGCAGCTGCTCGTGAGCTGCATGGAATACCATTTTGGGAAGCATGCATTAACCAATCACTTTGGTGACAAGTATTCAATGTTTTCTCTCACTCATGAAGCTTTTAAGGGACACCTAAATAACAACCAGGCACATTGTTTGCTTTTAAGCTTTTAAGGGACACGCCCGGTAACAATTAAGCAGGCATGTTGTATGATCTCAAGAAGGAGTATCATGCATGACCTTGATTATGGGATACCATTTTGGGATGCATGCATTAACCAAGCTCTGAGTGAGATAAAACAACAGTAGCTAGTATGGTCCATTCAGATACTCCTTTTTCGTGCATACGGTTTATGCATACCCTATACAACACATAATTATTATACTATAATTATAGCTAGGGTATCAGTTGTAATTGCAAAATGCTATCCTATGTGGCTAAACAGTAAGCAGGTCCCAACACTAACATGGAGCTAGGTTGATTCACTTTTCTCAAAGCACTTCACAAGCAGATTCAAACAGTTCGCATTTCTCTGATATTGACCTGGACCAAACTGCTCTTGTACACACAGCTCCAAAGAGAATCCATACACTTCATCCCCACACTGCACTGGCACAACTTCCTCAGAAGTACACTGTATTGAGAGCATTAGCCGCAGCTGCCACCCAATGGTATGAAACAATCAATCATGCATCCCACAAGTGCTATAGCTAGCTAGTTATAATATTATTATAGACAAAGAACGCTCTCAAAGACCAGGGTTGCTTTAACTTGATTTGTAACATGCAGTCTAAAGTGCTATGTCATGCAGCTGAAGAGCGATCTGGATCGAGGTCGTGGTACTCCTTGATAGGATTTCATACAATGTGTCTATTTGTTGCCAAAGTGCGTCTTAAAGACTTCACAAGTGAGGACACTAGATTTTTAAAGTGTTGCCTCTCATGAAACTTTTAAGGGACACCTAAATAACTACCAGACGCTTGTGTCAAGTATTCAAAGTTGTCTCTCATGCACTCATGAAGCATTCCTAAACTAGGAATACGCATGCGCAGTGTCTGTGCCTCGCGCGCGCACGCTCACAATCTGTAATAGTATAGTAGGCGTGGTTTCCTGTGGAAGAAAACGAAGGTGCGAAAGTCAGTTCAGCGTGCGAAGTTTAGTTGTTCGAAGTTGTGCGAAGTTGCTGATTGAGGTTGAAGATGGCTAAGCGTTGCCAGGAAGAATACGAAGACGTTAGCGAGGTTCTACACCCTTCGACACTGTCAACACTCTATATGTACGTACCATGGCCTAGACTAAACGTTTGTCTTACTTGTCTCCGCTAAACTCTCCTTGTATACATCGCTTCTTCGTCAATCTGTCAGACTCTCTCTCCTTTGCCTTACTCTCTTCTGAGGCAGTGTCTCTTTAATTTCCCTGTATAGATCGCTTCTTTGCATTTCGCACGCGCAGTACGTGGGACCACAGAAACCGCAGCGATGCAACCGCCCCCTGCCCCTCGCAATTAAAGTGTGACGGATATATATATATATATACATATATATATATATATATATATATACATATATATATATATATACATATATATATATATATACATATATATATATATATATATATATACAGACGCGATGTGACTACGCTGCACGATTAGTTGCCTCGCGCTAAGGCGCTCGGCAATAACAACCAGGCACATTGTTTGCTTTTAAGGGACACGCGGTAACAAGCAGGCAAGTTGTATGATCTCAAGAAGGAGTATCATGCACCTGGATTATGGCAGCTGCTCGTCAGCTGCATGGGATATCATTTTGGGATGCATGCATTAAGGTAGTAAACATGGGTACCGCGATCTCTGAAACCAAGTTGATGGATAAATGGGCAGCATCAAAGCGTACACAAGTTTCAGCAATACTTTGCATCAAACTGCTCCCTCTGCTTGAAAATGCCCTAAAACTCAATTTTAAGGCCCTCTACGAAACTGAAAATTTGGACCCTCTCCAAGGCCCCACCCACACTCTGACCCCAACATCAATACACACACAAAACAGGCCTAAAAACTACGGATGGATTTACCACCTGCTCTCCTCACTTGCAGGCTACAGCCCAAAACTCACTGCCACCCTCAAAAACAGAGGTTTGGCTACCCTAGGCTTTCAAAAAAAATTCCACGCACACCAACTAAAACCGACTCAAGCCAAGGCCAGTTTCCAAAAGGTCAACCTACCCCCTGCAAAACTAGGGATGCTTTTCCACGTTCACCTCTCGGTTACAGAGTTTTGGCCACACATCTACTCCCTGTCACCAGCCCAGTCCAGCTACCAAACCAGCCAAATTCGCCCTAACACGAAAATGGGCGGGGCCTGTAATGCCGAAAGGTCAACTCTCTAGAGTACCTTGGCCAGGGAGCTGTCGGAGGCTGTTCACTTTCCAGGCTGTTCTTCGGCCACTTCAGCAGACCCACAAACATTCCTGCTCACTCCACCTAGCTATTCACACTCAGATAGCCCATCGCTACATTCAATAAGCCAGAATAGCTCTTTACTTAAAAAAAAAAAAAAAAAAAAAAAAAAAAAAAAAAAAAGAGTGTTCAAACAAATCTTCAAGGTACCGCACGGCCACATCAGAGTACCGATTTGAAACTTGAAAGGGCCGCTAGCCGCATCAAAGAGAGAAGCCCCCCTTGTTTATTCCGGTTGCCGCCATGGGAAAACGTAAACAGATGAATAACTCTAAATAACCGTATGCAAGTGACGTCATTCATTAATTATTCATGAGCAAAATTGCGCGATTTCGCCGATGCCGTGCTTCCTACCTTAAACAAGCTCAGATAAAACAACAGTAGCTATATAGTATATTGTAAAACTGATTTGATCATGAACAGGGCAATAAAGTTATTTAGACCATACATGAATAATTAATGAGCTTTTTCCTTTGAAGTTTGCCGGTTAGTTCAGGGCATTTAAGTAGGTTAGTCACCTGCTTGCGCTTTGAAGTCGCCGGTTAGTTCAGGTAGTTTAGTAGAATCAAATTAAAGTTTTAATCAAGCAAACATACCAGTATGTTTGAGGTGATATAAAGACAGACATCAAATGAACTGAACTTAGTAGAGTGTTATTGAAACAGGACAAAAATAATATGACATGAGAACAATTCAGTAGTACAAGGGGCTTTGCGAGAATGGTAGGTATTGCGGCCAGCAAATCCAGCTGACTACACATCTCTTTCAACGAGTCCACATCAACAACGCACCTCTCCCCAAGGTCTGGACGAGCATAAATCTTCAGATCTTTAAACTGCACTTTTCGCTGTTCAATGCCGTCTTACACAGCCTTGGAGTTGCGTTCGCTTTTCACTGACTCGTGGTGCTCTCGATGCGCGAATGAAGAAGCTGACGAAGGAGGGTGTAGGTGTAGAGACTATGCAAGCTCAACCATTGACACCGGAACAAGAAGAGAAACTGTGGTGCCTTACGCATTTTCGCTGTGTAGAGTACGTTGTCAATCATCGGACACCATCATAAAATCGGACACCGCCGAACTATTCGCAACAGTGGTCCTTGAAACGCTAATGCTTTCTACGTTCCAGGTGGGAGTTAATCCCATACGCTCCGTACTTTTCTGGGCGATTCCTATTAAAACGTAGCTTAATCACGCTGTGGATATGCATAGTTTCGACCTCTAATTTACTTCTGTTGTCTTGCATGACTTTATTTCAACTCCGCAGACAGTGTGGCAGTATTTTATCGAGCCTGGTCATAGAACGATCCAGTCTGGTTAGAAAGATGTCCGACGATTGAAGTATACAGTCCAGTGGAGTCCGAAGACAGAGGTCGCCCTCCGAGCGTTGAAGGTCCGGAGCATTGGCTATTGCAGCCATTTGTGGCACAACCTGCAAGCCGGTGAACTTGTAATTCATTTTGCTTCTTGTTCACTGCCTCGTGAAAATAAACGCACAAAGTACGGTTCGTTATCTTACTGCGTCCGAGAGATATCGCATTGTCCGGTTGGTGGCGTCCGAAAATTGATGAGCTACTCTACTGCTTGGAGCTTCGCCATGCAATACCGTGTTTTGGTACAACTGCAAACTCTTTGGCCTTAGAGGTGAAGATGAGCACAGATCCCTAGTTCGTGAGCAGTTCGAAGTCAACTCCCAACAGCAGGGGCGGTTTCTACGATTCAGAGGACCGAGGGTCTTTATCACCGTAAACCGCAAGACATGGCTGGTCGACGTTGTATTCCAACAACAAACTGCATCAGGATGGCTGGGGGGCATGGGGTTTTGTCTTGGCAACGAGCTTCCATCACGAATCTAGGTAGCTAGCAGATCCGCAGCTTTTCAGGGGCATCCTTGACGCCGCGAGCATCACACCACGCACGAAACACACTGACTGCCCATTGTGTTGCCTTTCGTAGCTTTGTAGGTAAGCGATCGCTGATAGCCTGGTCCAATGCAATGCTTTCTCAGGTAAGGGAGATCCAAATAGTACAGTTTGCTGTTTTCGCTGCTACTGACATCGAGTCCTCGATGTTAGATTCAAAGTCGATCGCATTAACCCCCCAGGCTTCTCCTTCCATGGCGCGGCAGGGATGTTACTCGGCAACACACTCAAACTGGCACCAGCTAGCTAGCTAGCTACCTCCCTCACCACTAGCCTACTCACCACTGAGCATATCGCGCTTTTTTTGCTGCAGTATGACGCAAAATGACGATTCTCTCGAATATCATTGGCTGTAGCTATGCGACGGTTCAGCAAAGCCCATATATGGTCACAGTGCACCCTGCTCGGCACGTGCCTTATTCAATTAGTATATCAATTAATGTCACCTTATTCAATTAGCGGTATGGTCTAAGATAGATAGACCCCTCCCTACAGGAAACTAACCGACTTAAGCGCCCTTGGGAAACCTCGGAAGTGCTAATTGTGTCTCGGGCTGCGCCCTCGACCCAATTAGCACTTCCTCGGTTTCCCGCGGGCGCTTAAGTCGGTTAGTTCCCTGTAGGGAGGGATCTATCCTATACATAACTACCTCAGTATCTAACTGCAATTTCAAAGCATAGCTAAACAGTGAACACTCGATCTTTGGAATGGGGTTGAGTCGCTTTGTGAAACCACGTCACAAGCAGATTTAAACAGCATGTATTTCTCAGATATTGATTGAGGACCAAGCTGTGGTTGTACACACAGCTCCTAAGATAATCTTACAACTTTACACCAGTACTGTCACGAATTAGCTACATTGTATTGAGAGCATTAGCTGAGCTGCCACCCAATGGTACGTATATAATACAGTACATACATCTCACAGCTGCAGGTGCTTAATATAGACAAAGAGCACTGTAGAAAGACCTCAAAGACCAGGGTTGTTTTAACTCGGCTTGTAACATGCACTCTAAAATGCTATGTCATGCAGCTCAAGAGCGATCTGGATCGAGGTCGTGGTACTCCTTTATAGGATTTCATGGTAGGTTTCTATTTGTTACCAAAGTGTCTCTACAAGTGAGGGAACTTGATTGCTTGTCACTAAAGTGTTCCGCATTGTCACCATGGCAACTGAGTGTTCCGCATTGTCACCAACTGAGTGTTCCCTTGCTTGCATTGTCACCAACTGAGTGTTCCCTCGCTTGCATTGTCACCAACTGAGTGTTCCCTCGCTTGCATTGTCACCAACTGAGTGTTCCCTTGCTTGCATTGTCACCAACTGAGTGTTCCCTTGCTTGGGGAATTGTCACCAACTGAGTGCTCCCTCGCTTGCATTGTCACCAACTGAGTGCTCCCTCACTTGCATTGTCACCAACTGAGTGTTTTTTTGTGTTTTTTTTTGTTTTTTTTTCTATAAAACTTTATGCAAATGCAAAGGACATAGTGAATAGTGAAAAACACTAATACAAGCACATGCCCATACAAACTATACTAGATGAACAAGGTTCTTAAATGTATATATAGAGGGTGCAGAAGTAATAGAGTCAGGTAATGTATTCCACAGGGAAGTTACATATGGGAAAAAGGAATAATAGAAACAATTTGTGTGAGCACTGAATTGAACAAGGGAGTGGTTGTTGCGAAGTGCATACTGTGATGTGTGAGGTACAAGGGGTAGGTCATGATACAAATACACACCATTAATAAGTTTATAAAAATAACAAAGACTTAAATGTTTCCGGCGAGTGCTAAGATCTGGTAAGCAAGCTTGGCTCAGCAGCTGGTGATAAGGAGTATCCCACTGTTTTAAACAGACCTTGAGGGCAAACTTCTGCACAGATTCAAGGGAGTTGATGTCTTTGATCAGGTAAGGGTTCCATGCAGGAGCAGCATGCTCGAGATGGGGTCTCACTAGTGATACATAGAGACTGGATAAGGCTGTAGGGCTGGACCACCTGTAGAATTGCCTATATAACATGCCAGTGAGCCTCCTTGCCTTCCTAGTGATGTTACGGATGTGGTCTGACCAGGTAAGATCACTGGTTAGGGTGACACCCAGGTATTTATAGCTAGTCACATTTTCCATGGGTTTCCCGTTCAGTTGTAAAACAGGTGGGCTTACAGAGTTTTGTCGAAGCCTTGTCACAGTCATACATTTGCATTTTGAGGTATTGAATGATAGGTGGTGCTGGGTTATCCATGAGGCAACTGAGTTTATGTCTGACTGTAAGGTGGTATAATCCTCTGGGCAGGTAATGACCTTATACAAGAGCAGATCGTCAGCATAGAGAGATGCGAAACAACCTTCAGAGAGGGAACCATTAGCCAGGTCATTGATATAGAGCAGGAACAGTAGAGGACCCAATACCGACCCCTGGGGTACTCCTGATAAAACTGGTGTAGCAGTTGATTCCTGTCCATTCAAGACTACATGCTGGACCCTATTGGTGAGGTAGCTACAGATCCATTTGATGAGGTGGTCACTTAAGCCAACAGATTTAAGTTTGTTCAGCAAGGGTCTGTGGGGTACTGAATCGAACGCTTTGCGTAGATCAAAAAAGACTGCTGCAACCTCTTTTCTTTGGTCTAGTGCCGAGGACCAGTGATGAAGAACATCAACTAGGGCAGAGACAGCAGACTTTCCAGGCTGAAAGCCCCACTGATGAGATGCAATTGGGTAGGAAGTCTCAATATGGCAGGAAATGAGGAAGTGCATGTGTTTTTCAAGCAGTTTGCTTACAACTGGGAGTAACGATATCGGTCTGTAATTTGATGCACTGGTAGGTTCAGACCCTTTTGGGACAGGTACTACTGAGGACGTTTTCCAAGCTTTGGGTATTTGCCCTGTTGTGATGGATTTATTAAACAGCAGTGTAATTCCATGAGCAATGCTTGCTGCAGTTGATCTCAGCATTCTAGCTGAGATTCTGTCCCGACCGTTTGCTTTCTTGATGTCAAGGGAAGATAACATTTCAAAAACCTCGTGCTCAGTGCATAGGAATTCCTCAGGGCATAGAAGGGGGTCAATGCTGCTAAATTCCAAGATGTCTTCATCATTTAAAGGAGGGACCGATTGGTTGAAACACTTGGAGAAATAGCGATTTAATAAGGCAGCTTTGTCTAAATCAGACTCGGCAGCAATTCCACCATCCTTAAGAGAGGGTATACTGCTGTTTTTCTTGGTCATATATTTAGCTACTTTCCAAAAGCTCTTACTGTTGACAGTGTTAAGTCCACGGAAGAATTTCCTTTTAGCTTTCCTCAAAAGGTTTACAACTTTGTTTCTTTTTTGTTTGTAGGAAAGGAAATGTTGTGGGGTGCCAGTTCTCTTAGCACGTTTATAAGCCAGATTTCTTGAGCGAATAGATGTAGTGAGCTCTCTAGATAGCCATGGTAGATTCTTTTTAGCAGGAAGGGTAGATTTTGGAACACATTGATGCATTACACCCATGAACTCTCTTTCCCAGTTCTGCCAAGCCACATCAATATCATCTACAATGAGGGACTCCCAGTCAACAGCCTCAAGTAGCTGGTTTGCAGCCTGGAAATCAGCATGGGCGTATCTCCATATAGTTCTTGGATGCGTTTTCAACAAATTAGGAAGCTTCCACTTTACGGACACATCAACTCCACAGTGATCAGAAGTGCCTAGGGGAGAAATGGTAGAACAGCTGCACAAGTTAGACTGACAAGAAATGAAAACCAGATCAATAAGTGAACAAGTGCCACTAGGGCCAGAATGAGTATACCCAGGTACAACTTGAGTGAGTGAAAAATTATTTACAATATTATTGCACAAATTAGAAAACAAAGGGTGAGATAAGTTACTGTAATCAACATTAAAATCGCCTAATAATACAAAATTAGAAAAGGAAGAAACACTGACATCAAGCAAATGAGAAGATAAGGTTTCAAAAACAGATGCAGGTGAACTGGGAGGACGATACAATAAACCAATACATAACTTGCAGGCAGAATTACACAAAGCAACTAACATAAACTCTAAATCACTTGGACCATGAAGCAGAGTCTCAACCACAATGTTGCCTTTTACATAAATAGCAATGCCACCCCCATGTCTATTTCTATCAAGCCTGAGAATCGAGTAATTAGGGAGTGAAATTTCTGCATCTGAGATATCCTCCGAAAGCCAGGTTTCCACAACACAGACAGCAGCAGGCTCATAAGTAGCACATAGCAGTTTAAGTTCATCAATTTTTGGAACAAGGCTCCTGGCATTGAAGAGGAATATTTGGGCAACATTAGGTCCATTGTTCACAGTTGGACTATTGTCTACAGTAAGAGTAGGGTGTACATGAGTACAGTGTATCCACTACCATTCATTGTCATGAGACCAGCTGATCCAGGCTGACAATCACGATGCACAATTGGATGGTTCCAAGAGCTTTCGCCCTCCACGTTGACACTAGAATGTTCTACTGCTGCTGAGCAGCCTGCTCCCGCTGATTCTGGTACAGAACAGCGGGAGTTGAGACCAAAGGGGGTAAATGAAGAGAATCATTTGGGTCCAACAGCGTATTTGTTGGGGTGTTGGGACTCATGCTTAGGCTTGCAGGTTCATTCAACTGGAGTGTAGCTTGGGCAGGAGAAATGGGACAGTGTTCCCTTGCTTGGGGAATTGTCACCAACTGAGTGCTCCCTCGCTTGCATTGGCACCAACTGAGTGTTCCCTCGCTTGCATTGTCACCAACTGAGTGTTCCCTTGCTTGGGGAATTGTCACCAACTGAGTGTTCCCTTGCTTGGGAAATTGTCACCAACTGAGTGTTCCCTTGCTTGCATTGTCACCAACTGAGTGCTCCCTTGCTTGGGGAATTGTCACCAACTGAGTGCTCCCTTGCTTGGGGAATTGTCACCAACTGAGTGTTCCCTTGCTGGCATTGTCACCAACTGAGTGTTCCCTTGCTTGCATTGTCACCAACTGAGTGTTCCCTTGCTTGGGGAATTGTCACCAACTGAGTGTTCCCTTGCTGGCATTGTCACCAACTGAGTGTTCCCTTGCTTGGGGAATTGTCACCAACTGAGTGTTCCCTTGCTGGCATTGTCACCAACTGAGTGTTCCCTTGCTTGCATTGTCACCAACTGAGTGTTCCCTTGCTTTCATTGTCACCAACTGAGTGTTCCCTTGCTTTCATTGTCACCAACTGATTAATCAGTATTATATTGGCATGCTATGTAGATCCCAACACTCCTCTGAGCCTCGGTACAAGGCAGTGTATGGCCTAGTTGCTCTCTTCATGCACCACTATCTCCACAGGCCATATACAGGTGCTTAGGTGATTAGTAAGTTAAACATGCAGACAAGACCTGATTTGAACTACATGGAATAGAATACACACTTCATTGGAGGGCATGTACATACAGTCTATATACAGGTGCTTAGACCAGGAACATGCAGCTCGCCCTATATGAGGGGTATAGTGTGATTCACAAGCCCTCCACATGGTGGGTGTACATAATATGTAGGTAATGTGTGTGAGTGTGTGTGTGGTGTGTGTGTGTGTGCTTGTGTGTATGTGTGTGTGCGTGCGTGTGTGTGTAGGTGTGTGTGTGCATGTGTGATCACCAACAGCCTTGTCTTTTGGCAAGAGCTTAACCACTGCATGGGTCTCACCAGGAGCGCATGATAGACTTGCCCTAGTACTTCTGTTACTCACACAAGTCATGCTTAAATTCATTGGAATTGCATCTCATGATATCCACCTCCTGTACCAATCCACCATTGGCAAAGTATCATGAATCAATGAAGTTATAAGAATGCAGCAGTAATCGTATGGGGGAAGAATGCAGCATACACTAGTCTCTACAGCAGCAATAATTGTTTGGGGGCAAGAATGCATCATGAGTTCATCCCTAATGGATCACTGGTAGCTAAAGCAGCAATGAACGATTAGTTTATTGTTAGTCAACACTGTTATAGCTCTTCCACGGTGTGAAGTCGCCACATTTATTCATTCCTGGTGGTGGATCACCCTGGAGTTCGAATGCCTCGTTGATAATCGCAGCCATCCCCTCAACCTGGTGGCTTTCTTTGTGGCAGTGCATAAACCAGTATCCTGGATTGTCAGAGATGAAGTTGATCACAACATAACCCCAAGCTGGGATAACAACAGTGTCTTTCCTGATGGTACGAGCGTTGATCGTAAGGGAAGGATGTGTTTCGCTCCAGCTAGGCTGAGTGCACCTATCAGTATCGCACCCATCATTGTCGCAATTTTTATCTTCACAGTGTATGTCAGAGTTTGATTCTTCCACTTCAGCTTTATCGTTATAGTCAGGGTAACCAACGTGGACAACGTGGAAGGTGTGACCGTGCAAATGTATTGGGTGACTTGAACTGCCAATTGCTGACCAAACAAACTGGATGGTCCTATCGTGTGGAATCGTGTGAACGTGTGTGCACAGACAATCGATCGTACTTGGGTTGCAGTTCGTACTTGTATTGCATATAGTGTCATGCTTAAGAAAACCTTGGTGTTGAGTCTGCGGTGGGAATGATGGAAGAATAAGATTTCGACCGTTTATCGAGGCTGTCGCAGAAGTCCCCTCAAAGTGAAAGTTGAAAAAGTGAATACAATCTGTACAGTTTTCGTCAGGATTTGCCAAGGGAAGTTGATCGTTTGGAGTGGCTTCCAACAACTTCAGTTCCTCAACGTTGGTGCACCTAATATTGTAGGAAGAATGAAAGTTTTGGAAAGGGCAGTTCACTGCTTTGCATTGGTTGAGCCAAGTGCAAGTAATAGCTGGCGACTCGTTCTTAATATCCTCATATTGTGTTGATGGTACATCAATATCAGGATTTCCAGTGTCAGTACCTTCTTGCCAGTAATGGAGAATTGCCTCAGCTACATTTCCAACAGAACTGTATGGTGGGTTTCCTTCGTTGATTGTCTCCAAGGTTTCTGCACGTATCCAAAAGTTAGTATGATCAGTTGCACTAGCCTCGAGAAGGAAATCATATCGTTCTCCGGCGTGAATCAAAATGTAGTCAACCTGTCGTACCGGACGCGTCCAGTAACCGTCGGTACCTACCAAAGTCAGCTTATGTCCATCGATCGAGAATTTGTATTGGTACAGGTTTTGAGCACCTATGAGACGAAAGCGGTATGCATTTCCAGGTTTGACATAGAAAACGCTCAACCTAGTCTTGCGGTAATCAACGTCTTCGTGTCTTCCTTTACCGTTGATAAGCCCCGAATAGTAAGGCAATGGGCCAACCCTAGTTCCATCATAGGTAGATGTTGCGTTGTAGAAATATGGATCAGTAGGCACCTCCCCAATAGGGTTGTCCGGATGAAACCCTAAGCCAGCAGTGAGCTGTGTGAAGAGATCCAAGGAAGATTCCTGCTGCCAATCCAAGAAAGACAAGGTGTGCTGATCGGGCCGGTCTTTAAAGTCTCGTAACACAGGTCGAAGTGCTAGCAAATTTCTGATACTCTCCAGTCTTGTTGTACTTTCTCGGACAATCAGGGCACCATAGAATCCATCAGTTCTTTGAGCACCGCTGTGAGAGTGGTACCAGAAAGTGCCGGAAGGACGAGCCAAGTACTTGTACTGGAAGGTTGAGGAAGGACCAATCTGGCATTGTGTCACTTGTCCCACTCCATCCATCCAGGGTGTACCGATTTGGTGCATGCCATGCCAGTGAATTGAGATACCTTCAGTTGTCAAATTGTTTTTCACATTGAGGATGACAGTCTGGCCTTCATAGACTATGATGTTTGGACCTGGGATTTGTCCGTTAACAGCAATTGCTAAACGATAAGTTTTTCCATCGGCAAAATTTGGATTGGTGCAGTTGGGGTTTCCAAATGTAGAGCAAGGGCTATCAGAGTGTGTTGCATGAGGATTTCCATCATCACCAAGGTAGAAGATCACTCCTTCTACACCACGCACTTCCATCCCTTCGCCTGATGGAACTTTCAGGTATGAAGTGAATGTGCGAATTTCATCTACCTCAAGGTCAAACTCACATTCATCAGCGTAGCGATTACATTTACAGCTTGGCATGCCGTATCCACAGTCAACGATATCACGGTGTATTATCAAAGTTAGCGGTAAGTCTTTTGCGTCGTATGGGTAGTCCTGTTCTTGATCTTCGTCGACCCATTTCTGAAACATTGGATCACTAGCAAGCAGTTTGTAGTCTTCGCTACCTGTCCTAGTGTAGATATTGATAGAAGTTATATACCACCCATCACTGCTAGTACCAAGGAGATGGACCTCTTGGATGTTACCATGTGTAAAACAACTTCCAGCTGTGTTCTCTATGGGAATCTCTTTCAAATATGGTGTATTGGCCTGCATGTTTCCTGGGATAGCAAATTGGCGTGTCTCACCACTCTTCAAAACAAGGTTCACTTGGTGTGATCCGTGTCGCCATGCATGCCCTGCATAAATCCTATCTCCTGTCAGTGCATCAATTTTGAGAGAGTTGATGCATCCTGTAGCAGACATAAGAGACCTTTCTCATCACTACTTGTAGCTACCGATACTGTACAGTACACATCAAGCACACATCATATACTTATAGTGCCCATCTAGTCAATGTAGCAAATGAAAATTGTATCACTCAATAGGGTGAATCTCAAACACTGGGGAGTGCCACTCTTGTCGCTATAAACCTTTTGAGTAAAATTTTGCTTGTGGAAAGACTGGTTTGACATATAAAGTATGCTTTCATTGCCAAGCATTTCTTCTCACTGATTTTCACACAATCAACTTGACAGCTTTAGCATCCACAACCTTCTCTTGTATCACAGAGTCGGTAGACTCTGTATGTAGGGATACGACGTATACACGCAATATATGCTAATACAAAAGAATCTCTCCAAATCTCAGAAATGGTACACTTATAAGCCTTTATAACCACATACCGTTCATCTTCGAGTGTTTTCATGACCAACAAGACTCCTCGCGTCGCGAAAAACCGTCGCGAAAGTACCACACCAGGTACGCGCAAAACGGGCAAATTGTTTTTCTTTCTTCTTTCTTTCTTTCTTCTTCTTCTTCTTCAGACGGGCTAGCTCTACGTCGCCTCAATCTCTCATGATGGTTTTCGCACGAAACAGCAGCATTTCACACCGAGTAGTGCACCTGGCCATCGCTTTTTCGCAACCACCAAGTTTTCACCAGTCGGCTGCAGCTGCCCACTCAATAACTATGGCTTCTTTAGTCACGCCATTTTCTCGTTTGTACGCATGCGCGTTCACTTAGCAACGAACGTAATTATTACTCAAGATCGCTGAATTAGAAGTGTCTTGCGCCGTTGTGTTGACGATATTAAATTTCGTACTTCATAAAACCGAGGTAAATTCTAAACTCTGGTTACTCTGCATACCTACTGTGTTCTGTGAGAGGGCTGAATGCCTATCTAAAGACTTTATAAATCTTGCTACTTCTGGTATAGCTAGCTAGCTAATAATATTATGGTCTTCAGAGTCCAGACAGTGATTACTGCCTTAGTATCCATCCAGAAAAGGGTTGACTTGGGTCTGATTCTTCAGCCAATGTGAATACCGGAGTCAATATTGTCCATATACCAAAGCAAGGGCTCCTACTACTTGTGAGGACACCGACTTCTGCTCTGTGAGGCAAATTGCATGTGCTGCTGCTAAAAAAAAAGACGTAAACAAGTAATAAAAACATTTGAAAATGTAACAGGATGTAGGGATACCAGAACGGCAAAAAGTAAGGAAACAAGGCAGGGATGATCGCACAAAACAGTGAAGCATACAATCCCCCTACATATCTTTTTTCATTATACACGTATATGGAAAAAGATCTCTGTAGGGGGATTGTATGCTTCACTGTTTTGTGCGATCATCCCTGCCTTGTTTCCTTACTTTTTGCCGTTCTGGTATCCCTACATCCTGTTACATTTTCAAATGTTTTTATTACTTGTGTTATTATAGTCAAGCATTGATAATCAATATAGCCTCGTTCCCAGGCGCTCGGTAATTGGGAACGAGGCTATAATCACTATAATCCCTTGGGGGCTACATATACTGCATTGTAAGTACGACGATGAGAGGCCCAGAGGCTTCAGTGAGACTTTGCCGGAGTAAGTATCGCAGGAGATGGGCAGCAACGCAAGTGGGAGGAATGAAACAGCAACTTATGTTTTAATGGTAGCTATAATTATACTTTAGTTTCCTGAAAGCATGTATATCTGAGAGTGCTTTCAGCAGTCTGTGTAATACTATAGGCTATAGCCATCTGTTCTGCTGTGTACATAGTGCAGCGCTAGCTCATTTATAAGTGCTCGTTCTTCTGTCCCTTCTATAAACTCAAAATTCGACCTTCTTTGCCAATTTCTGTTAGGAAGTATTTACTTTGCAGCTTGAAGACATTTGTTCCCTTATACAGCTATGTGCGCAAGGATTGACAAACAAGAGCACCATATATAGCAATGTTAGCTGTGGAGGCGTTTTCTGTACTGCAGCACAGCCGGCCGCGAAGTTTGTAACTTGTTTTCTAAATGTATAATGTAGCTAGCTAGCTATAATTGGTATATGCCACCAAAGAAGTTATTTTGCTGATGCATGATGTTTAGAGTGTATATATGCACTGTACGAAGAAATGAAAAGCTGTGCAGCACAGAGGACACAGATAATCTAACTTAGGAAGCAAGCTATATGCACATTAAATAGAGAATCTTTACTTGCATGGTTAGCTATTTAGTCTGAGGACGATCCTCCTAAAAGTAATTCTGTAGCCCAATCTAATTCAATTGCCATTTTGGGACTGGGTGTTGAATACTTACTAATCTGGCAGTTTGTCCCTGTTACTCGTAGCATTTGGCCACTCCTACACCTTGGATATACGGAATACAGCACGTGTTCGCCAAAAAAATAAAAATCATCATCATGCATCGGCGCCGCTAGCCTCATATCCTGGCCCCGCCAGCTACGAGGCTACGGCGCCACACAAAGCAGACAGAGAAATGTCCCGGCGATTGTAGCTGCAGTTGGTAAGCATCCATCTCAGTGGCGTAGGAAGATGTTCGGACGAGGGGGGAACGGATTGGATTACCGTGTATGCACCGCTTTGTAGTGAAGAAAAAGCTTACAAAGAAGCTCGAAGTTTTGCTGCAGCCCAGTGTGGTACCATCATAATCGTCCCGACAAAAGGTAGGCCGAAAGTAGCAGGGGCTAGTGAATAGCATGTCCAAGCGTCGCTGGCGCTCCGCGCCTAAAACTTTCCTCAGGGCACATGACCAACAATCTGTTCTGCTCTCTCTACGGTCACTCGCTTCCCTCGTCTTGCTGATGCATGTATGTTTATAGAGTGTGCGCACAGTACAAAGAAATGAAAGGCTGTGCAGCACAGAGGACACAGATAATCTAACTTAGGAAGCAAGCTAGACGCATTGAAATAGAGAATCTGTGCTTGGTTAGCACAGGAGAAACTAGCTGTGTATACTGGACTGGACGGGTACCATCGTCGTCAAATTTACTCCGTGCATGATTGCAACCATAATATTATGAGGAACTCTGTGATCATTTGGTGCAATAATGTGCAAAACGCAGAGCGTCGCGTCATTGTGCAATGTGCGAGGATTCTAAAAATACCGACTTTGTGTAGTCTATCTAGCACTCTGTGTCCGCCGATTGCGTTTAAAGATCTACCAGAACGAACACGGTGCAGTCAATGACATCTCACCGCCCGTATTTTACCAGGCGTTCCTGCCGCGTAGTTCAGCAGCTTGGAGGTGACGGACTTGGAGCTCATCGGTCTCTGCGTGACTGGATAACTTATCCCGGGCCCGAGAAAGCGAGTACGCCAGCGCTGTTTACTGTAGCGCTATCCGGGAAGATGAACGGTCAAGCGTCGATATCGCGCGGGGCGCGCATGTCCAGCTAACATCAAAGGCAACAGGGCCAAACGTGCTAATAGTTCGTTATTAGCGCTATGATCGTTTTTGCTCAAAACTTCTTGATATGACTGAGCTGAGTCGGAGTGACGGTCCACACGCTGTTCAGTTATCCCTTCTACTTCTGGAGGTGCGACTATTATTCGAGGGCGGCCACTAATTTAAGGTTGCAGGATACTCGTGCGCGCTCCGCGAGAAGTGTATTGAAGTGCATGTTGAAGTTTCTGCGGAACTCGAATTGGACCTGGTCAACGGTGTTAAAATAGTCATAAAGGGGGGCATGAAGGAAGCCTTTTTTGATAGCATAGTCCTTGGCAAATTCATCTGCTGTCTCGCTCGAGGTTATTAGCTACAGCTAACTGCGTGAGCCTATTATCTTTGCTGAACTGCTCGTTTTTGCACGGCTGTACAGCGTATCAGTGAAAGCTTCCGTCATGCCCTGCAGCTTGTGACAGCGCACCTCCACCGCCAGAATGAAGTTGCTCACGCTCTTCGTAGTACACTGATTCAGCATGCAGTTTCAATACACTTCGCGCGGCCCGCGCTATAGGGTATCCCTAAGGGTACGGGATACTCGTGCGCGGGCCGCACTCCAATTCAGAAAATTCAGCCGGGTCCGCGTAGGTGACCGATGATGGCATTACCAAAATGCTATGTGCACCATGGCCATATCCTTGTGACAAAAGTCATTTCGTTATTTGACGCCGGGAGCGCACGAGAATTCGCTGTAAAATTTACGGAAAACTGTAGTTTCAGCATCTTTAATACATTCGGCAGAGCAGTAGAATGAATGTTAATATCATACCTACAAAGCAAAAACAGAATAGCTATCATACATGCAGTGTCACGAATCAGTGTTTACTGAAATTAAAATGAACGTACCGCTTCCTTGTTGCGATGTAGCCGGACAAGTGATCGCCAGTACAGCGCACAACGCTATAACTGCTTGCACCTGCCGCATTGCTGTCAAGTCAGTAGTGTACGACGCTCGTTATCATATGAGTTCATCGGCACAAGTTGCCGACTCTTAAACCTTTCGAGTGTCAGTTACATTTATAGAACTGCTGCATGCATCGGTTTACCAGCGCGCATGCGCATGCAAGCAGAGGACGTTCGTGAGCCATGACGAAGTTTCGAACGTTAAAACATGTGTTCGCTGCCACACAAGTTGCATGTGGAATCCTTACATCATCCATAAATGAATGAAACTTGTACATGAGCAACGGACAATATTATAGCTATGTCTGCATGGGTCTCATCACAATGCAGGCAAGCAAATTTACCTATGAGACTGCATACAATATATATGCCACGACAAAGTACAAACCACTATCGAAGCCAAACCTAGACATTGTGTTTTAAGAGGAGGAAAGCTTATTAATTGCTCCATGGTTGGTAGTGCAATTGCTATATTAGTGCAATTTGATTATGCTGTAATGAAGTGACAAAGCTATAATAATATTGTATGCATACCGTGTACAAATTAGCTTGAGAAGGTTAGCAAAGCAAGTTGAATTAGTAAGTCAGGGGGGGGGGGGGGGGGGGGAATATGCTTTTACTCAGAGACAGAGATGGCTAAGTCACTATACAGTGAGCATGCAGCTATTGCTAGGTGGAGCATCTTGGATATGAAGTTATGGCGTCTTGATTCTCAAAACATTTTTCTAATTGTAGCTTTCTGCTATACAGGGGCCCAGACGGCTAATACATGGGGTATGCCAAGGTCACCTAGTTAGGGAGGTTTGTTGTCAGTCTTTGAGTGAGTTCTTGCAGAAATTGAAGGGGTTTGGCTACCACCTTTTGCTCTCACAGAACCCCCCACTTCAGAAAAGATACTTTCTAGAAAGGTAGCATCAAAGTCATAGGCTATCCAATTCCTTATAAGCACCTAGTCTTTGCACTCTTAGCCATTATGACCAGTATTGGAGATGTAGTCAAATCCTGGGATGTTATTTCAAACTAGTACTGATTTTGCATGTATAGCCACCACTCTACCCAATGTACGTAGATATATAACACACAGATCCTGGTTAACAGCATAGGATGTCATGGATCTAATTTTGTGAGTGGATTGCTGGTTACTTGGCATCCTTAGGTCGCACCCTCACCTTGTGGAAACACTAATTGCAATTTGCACCCACTTGTTCACCAGCTTGCACCCCCCCCCCCCCCCCCCCCCCCCCCCCCAGCAGCTCAAGACAAGTGCATCACAGAGTCGGTAGACTCTGTATGTAGGGATACGACGTACACGCAATATATGCTAATACAAAAGAATCTCTCCAAATCTCAGAAACGGTACACTTATAAGCCTTTATAACCACTTACCGTTCATCTTCGAGTGTTTTCATGACCAACAAAGACCCCTCGCGTCGCGAAAAACCGTCGCGAAAGTACTGCACCAGGTACTCGCAAAACGGGCAAATTGTTTTTCTTTCTTCTTCTTTCTTCTTCTTCTTCTTTCAGACGGGCTAGCTCAACGTCGCTTCAATCCCTCATGATGGTTTTCGCACGAAACAGCAGCATTTTACACCGAGCAGTGCACCAGCCCATCGCTTTTTGGCAACCTCCAAGTCTTCACCAGGCGGCTACAGCTGCCCACTCAATAACTATGGCTTCATTTGTCACGCCATTTTCATGTTTGTACGCATGCGCACTTAAACGATCACTTAGCAACGATACGTAATTATTATTCAAGATCGCTGAATTAGAAGTACCTTGCGCTGTTGTGATAACTTAGCTACCGTAACTAGACTGAGGTAAATTCTCTGTGCTATATATGTTACTAGACTGTGTTCTGTGAGAGGGGTGAATGCCAATCTAAAGACTCAACAATGTGTCGCTACTACTATCTGGTATAGCTATTTTACCTACACTACTTTACTGCTCAGGGAGCACTGGCTTAGTAGCTATCCATCCAGAAAAGGGTTGGCTTTTGAGATGCTTGGGTCTGATTCTTCAGCCATTGCTGGCATGCCAGAGTCCAGTATGCATGCGCCTGCTGCTAAAAAAAATGACATTAACAAGTAATAAAAAACATTTAAAATGTAACAGGATGTAGGGATACCAGAACCGCAAAAAGTAAGGAAACAAGGTAGGGATGATCACACAAAACAGTGAAGTATACAATCCCCCTACATATCTTTTATGGAAAAAGATCTCTGTAGGGGGTTGTATACTTCACTGTTTTGTGTGATCATCCCTACCTTGTTTCCTTACTTTTTGCGGTTCTGGTATCCCTACATCCTGTTACATTTTAAATGTTTTTTATTACTTGTTTGTATATAGGTTCCAAGACTTCCTACGATTCTGGCTGAAAAGTGCATTATGCTGATGGCATAATTATGTCCCTTGTTTGTGGGAGCTATAGGGGACACTTTGTTGACAAACATGAGTCACTTTGGTAACAAGTATTCAAATTTGTCTCTCACTCATATAAAGCTTTCAAGGGACACCAAAAAAAACAACCAGGTGCTTGTCGACAAGCATTAGCTAGGTCACTTTGGTGGCAAGTATTCAAAGTTGTCTCTCACTCATGACATGAAGCTTTCAATTAGGGACACCTAAATAACAACCAGTTAACAAGCATGAGGTCACTTTGGTGGCAAGTAGCTTTTCGAAGTTGTCTCTAACTCATGAAGTTTTTAAGGAACACCTAAATAACAAACAGGCACATTATTTGCTTTTAAGGGACAAGACTGTAACAAGCAGGCATGTTGTATGATCTCAAGAAGGAGTACTATGTATGACCTTGATTCTGGCTGCTCGTGAGCCTACGTGCATGGGATACCATTTTGGGATGCACGCATTCTTATCAGCAACTGGTTTAAATTTAAAACCAAGCTCAGTTATAACAATCCCATGATTGTCCTATAGCTAGTAGTTAATACGGTCCATTCAGTAGTATTCTTTTGTCACACATACTGCAGGGCACAGTGACATAGCTACATGGTCTATATACTACAAAAGGTTAAGGGATACATGTATATGTCACTGTAGAAATAACTGCACACAAAGGGAATTTAGTAAAGAAAGCATGACTGTATAGCTACCACTGTAAAATGTTATTCCTCATTTCAAACTGATTTTGCATATAGCTATAGTTACCACTCTACCCATTTGATTGCAGGGATAATTGATGACAGGGCATGTGGCAGATACGAGTACACAAATAGACAAGCTATGATGATATATAACACACAGATCCTGGTGAACAGCATAGGACGTCATGGATCTAATTTTTGTGAGTGGATTGCTGATTAATTGGCATCCTCAGGTCTCACCCTCACCTTGTGGATACACTGATTGCAATTTGCACCCACCTGTTCACCAGCTTGCGCTTACAGCTAGCCTCACTACATGTACATGAATATGACTGCACTGCCAAACCCTAAACAGATTGCAATTAATTGGGAGACTCACCCCCCCCCCCCCCCCCCCCCCCCCCCCCCCCCCCCCCCCCCCCCCCAAGCAGCTCAAGACAATTGCATATATATATATATGTTCCAAGACTTCTTGGGATTCTGGTTGAAAAGTGCATTATGCTGATGGCACAATTATGTCCCTGGTTGGTGGGAGCTATAGGGGACACTTTGTTGACAAATATGAGTCACTTTGGTAACAAGTATTCAAAGTTGTCTCTCACTCATAAAGCTTTTAAGGGACATCTAGAAAACAACCAGGTGCTTGTCGATAAGCATGAGGTCACTTTGGTGGCAAGTAGCTAGCTATTCGAATTTAACTCTCACTCATGAAGTTTTTAAGGGACACCTAAATAACAACTAGGATCATTATTTGCTTTTAAGGGACACGACGGTAACAAGCAAGCATGTTGTATGATCTCAAGAAGGAGTACTATGCATGACCTTGATTCTGGCTGCTCGTGAGCCTACGTGCATGAGATACCATTTTGGGATGCACGCATTCTTATTAGCAACTGGTTTAAATTTAAAACCAAGCTCAGTTATACCAATCCCATGCATGATTGTCCTATAGCTAGTAGCTAGCTAATACGGTCCATTCAGTAGTATTCTTTTGTCACACATACTGCAGGGCACAGTGACATAGCTACATGGTCTATATACTACAAAAGGTATGTCACTGTGATACATGTATATGTCACTGTAGAAATAACTGCACACAAAGGGAGTTTAGCATGACTGTATAGCTACCACTGCAAAATGACAGAGGCCCTTTGAACTGAGTTAGCTCTATATTACCTCATTTGCAACAATAATTATAGCAAAACACTATCCCATGTAGTGTAGCTAGCTGAACAGTCAAGAAACAAAGAATGGAGACCCCAACACTAGCACTCTTTTTGCAATGGGGTTGAGGAACTTCAACAGCAGATTCAAACAGTTCTCTGATATTGATTCAGGGCAAAACTGGACTCTTGCACAAACAAAACTCCAATGGGCCGGGATCGGAATCCCTCCAACCTCATAGCTACCCACACGGCCCTGTCACACTTCCTCTGAATTACATCCTATAAACCACTCAGTAAAGAGGCCATTTGAATGTCTGGTCTCAAAACACAGTAAGCTGTAAAGCACTCAAGCGTCCACTTCAACACCTGTTTCTAAAGTGCCCCTTCATATGCAAACACAGTATTGCACTTAAATTGTATGGATTCCCAGGACTATAACCTCAGCCATGTACTGTAGGGACTAACGTACATTGTTGCTAAAGCACTCAGCATTTGATTGTTTAGTGTTCTTAAAACAAAAAAAATTGCACAGTAAGTTGTAGCTAAAGCACCCTCACCTTGTGGATACACTAATTGCAATTTGCACCCAGTCTGCAAGTGGGCCGTACCACTCATTTTATGCCTCTGCCGCCCCTGGCTTGTCAACAAGCATTAGTTCACTTTGGTGGCAAGTATTTGAAGTTGTCTCTCACTCATGAAGTTTTTAAGGAACACCTAAATAACAACCAGGCACATTATTTGCTTTTAAGGGACACGACGGTAACCAGCAGGCATGTTGTATGATCTCAAGAAGGAGTACTATGCATGACCTTGATTCTGGCTGCTCGTGAGCCTACGTGCATGGGATACCATTTTAGGATGCACGCATTCTTATTAGCAACTGGTTTAAATTTATCAGTTATAACAATCCCATGATTGTCCTATAGCTAATAGCTAATAAGGTCCATTCAGTAGTATATATATATATATTCTTTTGTCACACATACTGCAGGGCACAGTGACATAGCTACATGGTCTATATACTACAAAAGGTAAAGGGATACATGTATTTGTCACTGTAGAAATAACTGCACACAAAGGGAGTTTAGCATGACTGTATAGCTACCATTGTAAAATGACAGAGGCTGTTTGAACTGAGTTAGCTCTATATTACCTCATTTGCAACAATAATTATAGCAAAACACTATCCCATGTAGTGTAGCTGAACAGTCAAGAAACAAAGAATGGAGACCCCAACACTAGCACTCTTTTTGCAATGGGGTTGAGGAACTTCAACAGCAGATTCAAACAGTTCTCTGATATTGATTCAGGGCAAAACTGGACTCTTGCACAAACAAAACTCCGATGGGCCGGGATCGGAATCCCTCCAACCTCATAGCTACCCACACGGCCCTGTCACACTTCCTCCGAATTACATCCTATAAACCACTCAGTAAAGAGGCCATTTGAATGTCTGGTCTCAAAACACAGTAAGCTGTAAAGCACTCAAGCGTCCACTTCAACACCTGTTTCTAAAGTGCCCCTTCACATGCAAACACAGTATTGCACTTAAATTGTATGAATCCCCAGAAAACCTCAGCCATGTACTGTAGGGACTAACGTACATTGTTGCTAAAGCACTCAGCATTTGATTGTTTAGTGTTCTTAAAACCAAAAAATTGCACAGTAAGTTGTAGCTAAAGTACTTAAGAGTCCACCACTTTCTCGAATTGAAAGCATGCATTCAGAAGTGCCTTCTCATGCAAGCAAACGCAGATTTGACACATTGTATGAATCCTCTCCACTTCTACAGCTCCACTGAATGAAGTGGAGAAGGGTAGCTACATGTCATTCACAATTCACAGTATCTAGCTACACCCATAAACCCCCACACACACTCACATTCACCATGCACCTATAGACGCACCGCACAAGGCAGCGCATGTGTGGGTATCTGCATCTGTGTCGAACGAGCTGTATATGGAGTATATACATGTGATTCACACTGTGATTCACAATGGCTCCACACAATTGCCAATCAGACGTGCTGTGTGCTGTTAATTGTGGAGGACTTGACTGTTGTGAACTAGGTATAATTGTACGCCTCAGGTAATTTACGTACATCTCCTTGTCTAAGCTGCTGTATAGGGTGACTGACTGCGTGGATTTGTTGTTCCATCCGGATTTGCTGGCAGGGCCTAAAATTATGGGCTAATAGACAATGTCATAAAGCTAGCATGCAGTTTTCCACTTAAGCATTATAAGTAAAGAGGCCATTGGAGTGCTTGTAGTTGTTTAGATTGCATTCTCTAAAAGATTCACTTACATGTACATTTTGTGTTATCAGTACTAGTACTTGTATTTATGATCTGGCACACACTATGAATCCTTCTGACAATAAGTAACTTGACCTTCAAACCTGCGCTAACAAGCGTCTTTCTTGTTTGTCTACATGAAACTCCTGATTGTACACTCCCCCCCAGTCAGTAATAAGCAATGTTAAATATTGGACAGCCAGCTGAAGGCTGAGTCAGGATTTTCTGGCCGGTTGTTCACACAGCTGGTATATTTCAGTTTCAGTACAAAGTCCAATATTAGTACTATCAATTAGCTATATACTACAGGTGCAGTTGGATACGCGTCACTATAGATCTATACTCAATTATTGCCATTGTCAATTTTCATATATTCTACAGCATGCCATTTTCATACAGATAGGCTGAATAGTAGCGCAACTTGGTAGCTAGGCATCAACAAGGAGCTTGAGTGATTCTATGCATATAGCTGCCTACACTGACTCGATCAGTACAGGTATATAAGTCTAGCCCATTATGTAGACACACAAAGCCTGCAGCTGCTGTACATGCACCTATAGCACAGCGAACCAGAGCAAAGACTGGAACTATTAAGTAGACTGCCTATATGTGTTGTGTTCATTATCAGTGTGTTGAAAAACCACATCTCTCATAAGCTCACATGAGCTGGCTGCTCCTGGCAGGTGACATTAAAGTTTGATTGATTGATTGATTTATTGTAAAATACCGATTGTTAATTCAAGAATCATCGATTAACTTTACTTAAATGCTTGCCTCAAAGCATTCTAATTTTAAAGAGCCCCTCAAAACTGAACCAAACTGTTATTGTATATAGCCACAGAAAGCCAGGCTCGATAGTAGCTGTCACATAACAGGTGTCCAAACTCATCTGAATTAGCTACAGTACCAATGAATTAAGAGGCCAACTGAATGCAGATGTAAAGCACTTAAGCTACATAGCTAGCTAAGAGCTTGTCTCACAGCATAAAGTGGCACCTCCAAACGTGTTATTGCCTGGTTGCAGTTAGTAGCTGTCACATAACAGGTGTCCAAACTCATCTGAATTAGCTACATTGTAAACCAATTAAGAGGCCAACTGAATGCAGATGTAAAGCACTTAAGCTACATAGCTAGCTAAGAGCTTGTCTCACAGCATAAAGTGGCACCTCCAAACGTGTTATTGCCTGGTTGCAGTTGAATTTTCGCCATTTCTGTATTCTGTTTCTCGTCACTGTTACAGGCAGCTTGTCTATTGTGCTTTTCATGGTACAAATGAGGCCACTGGAATGCTTTTTTCCCAAATGCAAGTCGTGTATGGTCAGTTGCAGAGCACATGATGTACACCAACTGGCTATGGTCATAGATAATACACCAACCCGTGTTCTATACACAAAGATTATGTTCTACCTGCTGTTTCCATGGCAGTAGAGGACTTACATAATTCTTGTGAGTTGAGCTGCCACAACATAGCCTTTCCCTCACTCCTTCCCCCTCTCCCTCCTTCCTCTCCCTGTCTTCCTCCTCCACTCTCCCTGTACCTCCTCCACTCCTATCTCCCTCCTCCACTCCCATAGTTGCCAAGTTTTCAAAAGCAACTTCAGGGACACTCGGAGTTGAACCGTGCTACCCCCCCCCCCCCCCCCCTCCCCCCCCCCCCCCCCCCCCCCCCCCCCCCCCCCCCCCCTCCCCCCCCCCCCCCCCCCCCCCCCCCCCCCCCCCCGGCCGGGTAGCTACAGTCACAGAAGATATACACACTGCTCTGGTTGAAGAACATTATAACCACACCATACGTGGATATACCATAGCAGGAAAATTTGGCGGGGAATTTAATCATTGGCGGTTTGGCGGATTATGAACGCACCGCCAAATTAAATTCCGCCAATATTTTGTCATGACATGTGTGGGCGGGGTCTCGTAGCGAAGCTCAAGCTATATACGTAGCTCTCGTGCAAGCACTCATAATACTATAGTCCATCTGTCTCTGATCTGCCAGAAATAGCGAGCAGGCAGCTGGTCGGCCAGAAATAGCGAGCAAACAACCGATATCTTCCTGGGTACATGGCAGACGATGGCGCTCCTTTGCATCACTGCTACAGTGCGTACCACTCTCACGGCATTTCCTCTCCTACACTCGCATCCCAGAGGTTTTTCGTAGACATGGAAACACAGCTCTCCACCGCAAACTCGGACTCCATCGCAGCCTACTGACACAAGATCTCACATAAACCTCCGAGCGCTCCGCGGCCACGCGGCCCTGCGGTTAGTATGACGTTATTCTCGCTCTGCAAATTTCCAAATCCGCCAAATTTTAATCTGCCAAATGCAATTCACAGCCTTTTAAAGCCAATCCGCCAAATTTAATTCCCGCCAAATTTTCCGGCCATACGGTAATCACATTACACAATCATATTATTATAGCTAACCACTGTACAGTTTGCCACCTCCTGGCCATGGCGCCACTTTCCATTGACGTGCACCCCCAAAGTCATGTCAGACACCGTGAGAAATGCAGAAGATCAAAGCATGCACCGCACTGCTGCACCTCGTTGAATACCTGGAAACTCCTCCATCCACGAATGGCATTCCCTCCTTGGCTTCTTTGCTGCACGTGTACAGGTACAGACTATACATGTACATAATATACAGTCCTCAACTCGCGCATTTGTCAGCGTTGCAGTACGTGGTCTTTCACTAATTTCCGTTCCCAGACTGCATGCAACAAGCCTGCTGGGAACGAGAAGAGGCCTAGTGCTATTTTTCCGGGGCAAAGGCACAAAAGCACCTTCCGTACGGGCCCGGGACAGGGGACAAGACAAATAATTCCGGTGTCATTAAATTTTGGGGACCCCGTGAAAATGGGGACCCCGGGGCCCCATTTTCCCTGGTAAAATGGGGACCCCCTCACCATTTTCGTTTTATGTTACTCCCAGCTCTGTGTAGGATGGTTGTTATTTGCATCTCTGCAAGCATGTCTGCGAAAGCATTAGTCCAGTAGAGCATGGATGGAATTAGTCTCGTTCCCAGACCCCCCTCAGTCGAAACCTTCACTTATAGTCTCGGTACCAGACTATTCGCGCACTGCTTATAGCCGCTAATAATAGCCACTCACCTCCTCACTGTCGAGCTTGCAGGCTAGTTAGTGGACTTTACGCTCAATTCTGACTCTATTCTAGCAATCTGGAAAGCTGCGACCAGGTTGTTATTGAAAATCCTCATCAAAGATAACGTCGAGCTATCATTTATGTCTATATAACAGGGTAGCTGTGAAAGCCGGAACGCAGGAACGCGGAACGGAACGCGGAACAGAAGTAAGATGCGCGCCGCGCGATATCATCACCATACGCGCACGGTGTCTTTATTCACTGGACTGGACTCACCCAAAAATCTGTAAAATGCCTTTTCAGTGTAGGACAGAAGCTAAGCATACTTATTTATTCACTAAAGATGACTTGAAAGGGTTAATGTCAAAATGATGGTCAAGATTACTTTTGAAGCTCCACCCTGAAACCAATGGTATTGATGGATTTCACTTGATTTACCATGAGCAAAAATGCCTGGACCAACCCAACTATGGAAAGTGACTTTTCACTATTAAATTTAGCAAACATTCTTGAAAATCCATAGGTATACCATTAGTAGGCCTTGACAAATTATGCTAGCATAATTTTGAGAATAATTGGTACTCAAGAGCATAAGGGAATTATGCTGGAATAATAGGCATAAATATCCAGACCTGTGAGAATAATAGGCTACACTTACCCAATACATATAATTGAAGCTGCATGTACTAAACAGCATGCTTGCTCTGACTCACAGGCGTGCAGGCCTATCTCGCAAAGTCACACCCTCACACTAAACATTAGCATGCAAACTGATTCTATATCTTATACTGGTTCAGCCATCCTCTGCAGCTGTAGAGCGAATGTTCTCCATCTTGCAAGACTCCTATAATTATCAACAACAGTCATCGCTAGAGAAATAATTATGCTCCTGTACAATATGCTGCAGTACAAGAACGCTGAGTGAAGAATAGTGTTGACAAATTATGCTAGCATAATTTTGAGAATAATAGGACAACTCAAAGCATAATAGGCATTAATGCTGAGAATAAGGGAATAGAATAATAGGGCAGAAAAAAAGCATAATTTGATCAAGGCCTAACCATTAGTAGAGTGTGTTAATAGACGGACCACTTGCGTTGAAGGTATATAACCTCCCATATAAAATCCATATTTTGATCCGTTTGAAGTGACTTAGCTATAACAATGAATTTTAGCAAGCATCGTTGAAAATCAATAGCTAGGTACCATTAGCATAGCAGAGTGTGTCAGTAGCTGGACCATCTCCGTTCATACCTGTTGAAGGTATGTTCCTATATAACCAAAAATCGAAAAACCCATATTTTGGCATTTAACTCACTATAAGCATTGTAGCTAGCTATATTTCTGGCAAAATGGAAGTCATAGAAGCATTAGTAACTGCAGTTTGCTAACATGGTCACTTGGTTCTTGGGTTCTAGCACACTTGTCTGACAATGATTCAAGGTTGCTTCATCTTAGATTTTTCATTGGGTCCCCTAACTATGCACTCCCTTCTCCACTCCCCTTCTTCCTCCTTCATGAATTGGCAGCTAGCTAGTGCATGGATGGGCAGCATGAGTGCATGCTAACAAACACATGCAAGGTGTTATTAGTAAATGACAACTCTTTGCTAGTACTTGAATCCATATCTCAACTTGGACATTTGCTCATAAACACACCCCTTTGCTCCTGTTCTCTGCATTGGAGGCAGTTCCATGTTAACTGAACATAATTATTATGCTACACACTCCGATTAATTATATAGCACCACTGATATGCCACCATATCAGAAGATGTATAGCTACTGAATTCCTTATACCCAAAATCTCAGTTCTGTTGTTTGCTACCCATTCTCCATGGTTGCGGATATGACTTCGAACCAGGTGGTAAGCAGGCCAGTGCACTTGATTGGGAGTGTGCACTAAACTCTGCCTTCTGTGCACTTGATTGGGAGTGTGCACTAAACTCTGCCTTCTGTGCACTTGATTGCATTGGGAGTGTGCACTAAACTCTGCCTTCTGTGCACTTGATTGGGAGTGTGCACTAAACTCTGCCTTCTGTGCACTTGATTGGGAGTGTGCACTAAACTCTGCCTTCTGTGCACTTGATTGGGAGTGTGCACTAAACTCTGCCTTCTGTGCACTTGATTGGGAGTGTGCACTAAACTCTGCCTTCTGTGCACTTGTAGCTAGTTCTTTTGTGGCTCTGCCCCAGCGGTTATCGCTATGATTCGTGACACCTTATTACTGAGCTAGTATGACCTGCTGAACTATTTTGTTTCATTGAACATATTATATAGCCCCAAAACACACACCTGTGGCATAGGTGCAGTCCTCTCGAGCACACCTGGTGTGGAAAGTAATTGTAAATGAGAGCAATAATAAACACCAGCCTGATCCCCACAAGCTATACCACACCTGTATATGATCTGTGAAGGAATCACTTCACAGCCGCTGAAGTAATTGTTGCGGTGACTCTTTCACAGATGCCAGCCTGTGATGCCAGCTGGTTGTGGCACAGCTGCTAATTGCACAACCACAACCTTGCATGGCTGCTTGTTGCATGCCATGTAGCAAGCTACAGTCTAGCTATAACTGTTTCTACTACAGTCAAGCATGGAGGTGAAGATCATAGCTATTTTGGTATTTGGTGGTGTCTTCAGTTTCGTTGCAGTCTCCACGACTGCACAGTCCTGTCCAGCTAACTTTGCCTCTGGTGCTCAGATAGTTATCACTGGAGAATCAATGATGGGCCCTGTAAGTGATCTTGCAGGTGCTTATGTGTTGGACACCAATCTGACATTTTTCAGGGAAGTCTTAGGGTACAGTGACAATGAGGTTGAACAAGAGACTCAAAATGCACTCCAGTTCTTCAATGAAAGGTTTGGCTTGGACTTCTCTGACTCTCAACCTAATGAGAAGGGCATGCGGTTCTTCCAAAACTCCACACTTGAACCAACAAGGAGCAGGCCATTTGGTGTTACTTCAACCTTCAATCGCTGGATCCTCAATGGCAATATCAGGTCAAAATGCTTTTTTACTTTAATTGGCGGGTTTTTTGTCAGCTTTGCTGGAGAACAGACACTGAAAGGAATATATGGTGGAGAAGAAGGAATTGTTGTTGCTAATGACAGAGCTCTGGAATATGAATACATTTCCATTTCAGTTCCTTTTATTGAACCAGTTGTGATTCGACGTCAGACTCCAATACCAAATGAGGCCCAGCGAATTGGTCTATTTGTCTTGTTCTATGAGCTGTACCATGAGACTCTGGGACAAGGGGCACAGCAAGGCCATTTCCAGACAGAAATTGTTCCCGAGACTGGTCTTATTCGAGACTCTGGGAGTGCTGTCCTCACTTTCCCAGCTAATGTCCTCCGTTTTAGCTAGTCAAGAACACTGAACACCTTGTGTGGAATATAATACATGTGCATAGTTGCATTCCTCCATGCTCATTATCGTTCCTGCTATAGTCTTTCTTCATGTAGCTAGCTAGCTACAGCCTGTCAAGTATGATGCTGAGTACACGCTGTACACACACCATGTGCTGCATATTGCTCCAGCATAACCTGGGCCTGTCACATACTTGTAGCTAGCTATATGTAATAGGAGTGATTGTGAGTTCTTTGAATCTTTGTATACATAATGAAGGTGAGACTATGTAATTAGATGCTATGCACAGGACTGTGCAAGCCCACGGAGAATCACTTTAGCAGTTATAAGCCTGTGTCTGATGATGTGGCTGAATAGATAGTATAGTCAGTAGCTACCTATCAATATATTATGTCTCACTTGTAAGTAGAACACTTACCACACATCTTTTGTCAGTATTGTCTAACTAGCAGGCTTGCCTGTTGGATGTAACCTGAGCAAGGCCACAAAAAAGTGGGGTCTATACTACTCCACACTAGAGCTTCAATCCACGCACTGTGGGGCACATGCAGTACAAGTACCAATCCATGCACTGTGGGGCACAGTACAAGTACCAATCCATGCACTGTGGGGCACAGTACATGTACCAATCCATGCACTGTGGGGCACAGTACATGTACCAATCCATGCACTGTGGGGCACAGTACATGTACCAATCCATGCACTGTGGGGCACAGTATACCAATCCATGCACTGTGGGGCACAGTATACCAATCCATGCACTGTGGGGCACAGTACATGTACCAATTCATGCACTGTGGGGCACAGTATACCAATCCATGCACTGTGGGGCACAGTATACCAATCCATGCACTGTGGGGCACAGTACATGTACCAATCCATGCACTGTGGGGCACAGTACATGTACCAATCCATGCACTGTGGGGCACAGTACATGTACCAATCCATGCACTGTGGGGCACAGTACATGTACCAATCCATGCACTGTGGGGCACAGTACATGTACCAATCCATGCACTGTGGGGCACAGTACATGTACCAATCCACGCACTGTGGGGCACAGTACATGTAGCTACCAATCCATGCACTGTGGGGCACAGTACAGTCAAATGTAACTACATGTTCCATGCACTATTGGGGCAGAGTAACAGGAACTTTAAATTGATGAAGTAAAATTGTTTGGGGAAATGAATCAACACATCAATGGATGGCGAATTAAGAATGTAACAATTATTGTTTGGGGGAAAGAATGAAAGTCAGTCTCTAATGGATGGCTACTTGTAGAAAGGGTTACAGGGAAGGAATTTAAACAGAGACTACCTATTTGAGGGTTGTGCTCTTCCACGGTGTAAAGTCGCCACATTTATTCATTCCTGGTGGAGCGGTACCCTGACGTTCGAATGCCTCGTTAATGATCGCAGCCATCCCCTCAAGCTGGTGGGTTTCTTTGTGGCAGTGCATAAACCAGTATCCTGGATTGTCAGAGATGAAGTTGATCACGACGTACCCCCAAGCTGGTATTACAACGGTGTCTTTCCTGATGGTTTGAGGGTTTATTTTTATCGTGGGCGGTGGTCCGTTCCAACTAGGCATGGTGCATCTGTTAGGATCACAGCCTTCGTTAGTACAGTTTGCATCTGCACAACGTATGTCAGAGCTTTGCGTTTTCACTTCAGCATTATCGTTGTACTCAGGGTAACCAACGTGGACGACGTGGAAGGTGTGGCCATGTAAGTGTATCGGGTGACTTGAACTGCCCATTCCTGACCAAATAAACTGGATTGTCTTATCATATGGGATCGAATAAACGTGTGTGCACAGACAATCGATCGTACTTGGGTTGCAATTCGTACTAATATTGCAGATAGTGTCATGTTTAAGAAAATCTTGGTGTTGAGTCTGTGGTGGGAACGATGGAAGAATGAAATTTCGACCATTTATAGAAGCTGTCGCAGAAGCCCCCTCAAAGTGAAAGTTGAAAAAGCGAGTACAATTCGGACAGTCTGCATCAGGATATGCCATAGGAAGTTGATCATTCGGAGTGAGTTCCAGCAGTTTCAGCTCCTCAATGTTGGTGCAATTAATATTGTAGGAAGAGTGGAAGTTTCTGAAAGGACAGTTCACTGCTCTGCATTTCTCACTACTAGTGCAAGTACTAGCTGGCGAATCGTTCTTAATATCCTCATATTGCGTTGATGGTACATCAATATCAGGATTTCCAGTGTCATTTGCTTGGGTGTAATGGAGAATTGCCTCAGCTACATTTCCAACAGAACTGTATGGTGGGTTTCCTTCGTTGATTGTCTCCATGGTTTCTCCACGTATCCAAAAGTTATTACGTTCAGTTGCATTAGCCTCGAGGAGGAAATCATATCGTTCTCCAGTGTGAATAATGATGTAATCAACCTGTTTCTCCGGAAGCGTCCAGTAACCATCGGTACCTACCAAAGTCAGCTTATGTCCATCGATCGAGAATTTGTATTGATACAAGCCTTGAGCACCTACAAGACGAAAGCGGTATACCTTTCCACGTTCGACATAGAAAACACTCAACCTAGTCTTGTTGTAGTCAACATCCTTATGCCTTCCTTTGCCATTGATAAGCCCCGAATAGTAAGGTACAGGGCCAACCCTAGTTCCATCGTAGGTCAATGTTGCATTGTAGAAGTTTGAATCAGTAGGAACCTCGCCAATGGGATTGTCTGGATGAAATCCTAAGCCTGCACTAATCTGCGTGAAGAGATCCAAGGAAGATTCCTGCTGCCAATCCAAGAAAGACAAGGTATGCTGACCAGGATGGTCTTCAAACCCTCGTAACGTAGGTGAAAGTGGCAGTTTGTTTCTGATACTGTCCAGTCTTGTTGTACTTTCTCGGACAATCAGGGAACCATATAATCCATCAGTTCTTTGAGCACCGCTGTGAGAGTGGTACCAGAAAGTGCCGGAAGGACGAGCCAAGTACTTGTACTGGAAGGTTGAGGAGGGACCAATCTGGCATTGTGTCACTTGTCCTACTCCATCCATCCAGGGTGTACCGATTTGGTGCATGCCATGCCAGTGAATTGAGATACCTTCAGTTGTCAGGTTATTCTTAACATTGAGGATGACAGTCTGGTTCTCATGAACTATAATTGTTGGACCTGGAATCTGCCCATTAACAGCAAGTGCTAATCGATACGTTTTTCCATCGACAAAAAGTGGATCAGTGCAGTTGGTGTTTCCGAATGTCAAAC
Organism: Axinella damicornis; assembly: GCA_963931865.1. Taxonomy (NCBI): domain Eukaryota; kingdom Metazoa; phylum Porifera; class Demospongiae; order Axinellida; family Axinellidae; genus Axinella; species Axinella damicornis. The sequence goes on along the minus strand of OZ007508.1, from coordinate 2,325,756 downwards.
AAGGGCTTGGCCGAGCAGTGTTCGCTGCATACGGATTTCCATCGTCACCAAGGTAGAAGACCACTCCTTGCACATCGCGTGTCTCCAACCCTTCGCCTGATGAAAGTTTCTGGTATGAAGTGAATGTGCGAATTTCATCTACCTCAAGGTCAAACTCACATTCATCAGCATAGCGTTTACATTCACAGCTTGGTTTGCCGTATCCGCAGTCAACGATATCACGAGGTATTTTCAAACTTAGTGGTAAGTCCTTTGCATTGTATGGGTAGTCTTGTTCTTGATCTTTGTCAACCCACTTCTGAAAGTTTGGATCGCTAGTAAGCAGTTTGTAAGCATTGCTACCTGTCGTCTTCGTGTATGTACTGATAGAAGCTATATACCAACCATCACAGCTAGTACCAAGGAGATGGACCTCTTGGATATCACTGTGACTAACACACTTCCCCTTCGAGCTCCACACGTGAATCTCCCCTGAGTATGGTTCAGCGGGTTTCATTGTCCCTGGAATTTCGGCTTGGTACGTCTCGCCATGTTTCAAAACAATCCCCACTTTGTTTGCTCCTTGCTGAGGGTCATGACCTGCATAATATCTGTCGCCTGTCACTGCATCAATTCTGAGGGTATCGATGCATCCTGCAGCAGTAGAAACAACCATCATTGTATGTACATGTACAAAATACTATGCAGAATATCGTCTGTTTTGAGCTATACACAGGATGTAAACAAATTCAGCTTTATCTTCACTCTTCTAATTGACTAGCTTCTTTGATCTGTGCATGCAAAGTGGCTGTCACCAACAAAAACCCTCCAGACTGGATGGATTTGCCCTTTCCGTTCAGTCCATGAAGCAATATCTGCTTGGTTGTGGACAGTCTGAGGACAGAGTGGTTACGAGAAGTTAATTAGAGACTAATTGTTTGAGGCAAATGAGAGGGAGTTGGCCCAGATCATCTTACGACCATATCCTGTAGATCTTAACCACTGAACATCTGTGAGGGAGACACCTGCTACATGCCATCAACGAAGCATGAAGAGTTCAATTATAGAGTTCAATTATAGACAACTTATACTACGACTTTGAAGTGCACTTGCTAGTGACTCCCTCAGTGATGCTGTTGTCTGTGACATGATCTTGGCCAGCCTCCTCAGATCAGGCCATACAATTTGAAACCACGCCCACCTATGCATAGGCTTGTCAGGAATAAACCAGATTGCAGAAAGTGCACATGCCAAAATGTCCATAATACATTGAGCTCAGGACATACATTTTCACTCGTTTTCCCATCAAGAAACTCTTCACACTCAATAGGCGCATACTACAGCTCGAGGCAGCAAGACATGTGCCTTATACCTGGATGTGAATCACTAGTTATCTAGCAGGCATGGGACGTGTACTGGGCACGGGATCCTGGTGTCATCTTGGTGAGTTTGTAGTTAAAGAATTGTTGCAGCATGAAAGAGGTGCAAGGCTCATGCCATGCCGGCTGTAACGTCTCCTTACAGCCCTGTATAGTCAGGGCCGTCGGAAGCACAGAGGAAGTGGTAAGGCCAATGTGCAGCACCAGCGCGCATATAACGCGCGCTAGCTAGAGGGGTCTGGGGGCATGCCCCCCCAGGAAATTTTTTGATATTCATGCTCTCTGAGGCTACTTTTAGAGCCTTCTGTGATAAAAGCACACATCTTAGCTGAGACAAAATTACCATCTGTTGCACACACACCAATACAGAAAACATTTATTTTGCTGTGCTGAGAGGCTTTCGCCTATATCGTGCGTTGTAGCCGGAAGTGCAATTGTCTTCAGTACGGCATCTTTGTGACACGCGCTGGCTTCATGAGCTGCAATTCTTACCGAGGCATCTTTCCAGTTACTATACCCTGTTGAAATATAGGTAGTCTAAAGGTTGGTAGACGAATGGAGCTTGTGTTCTTTGTAGGCTTTCACGCACGTGAACAGAAGGCCAACTCGCGTTCTTCATCGTAGTGTAGCCACTTCGATCCAACGAGCAAACCACTGAGGTTGGAACGATCTCTTCACAATGCTTTTTTTCCCGAATTTGCGCTTTGGAGGACAAGGTTTTCCGCAAGTAAAGGAGTTGGTAGCTTCGCTTAGAAATACTTTGACAGTGACATTTTATACTAGAATTAATTGCACGTGCTCGCGCACACATTCTATTTATAAAAAAAAAATTCAACGTCTGAAAAAAGAGGTGCGGCCAAAGCCGCACCGGCCGCACCGCTTCCGACGGCCTTGATAGTATCTACCAGAACATCTGACTAATCCAACAACAGAGTGTGCATCTAGTTACCCTAGTTAACCGGGAGGGGTTATCCTGGTTGAAGACAGGTTGAAGAGGCAGGGGCTATGAGAGGTTTCCTATTGGGATTAGAGAGTAATTGCAAGCTTGCCCAGAAGCTGGCCCAGATATCACTTACAACAGACCTTAACCATGCACTAACCATTCATGAGGGAGTCACCTGCTGCCATCAAGGGTATGAATGACTTGTTGTGGTGACCCTACAAGATAGTCTGTGTGATGATTGGGCTATGCAGTTGCAGGTTGTCTTATGCAATTAGTGTGTAATGCCAAAGTAAACCACTGTCATAACCACAGCTTGTAACCAGGGTAACCACAGTACCATCAATCTGCTCTCTCATTGATGCTATAATATTATGTATGGAAGTAGGGTGGAGATAGCCTCGTTCCCAGGCCTTCTCACCCTAACGTTAGTCACTTCCCCCCCCCCCCCCCCCCCCCCCCCCCCCCCCCCCCCCCCCCCCGCGTTAGTACTGCAAGCGACAAATGCTGGAGTGAGAAGCCTGGGAATGAGGCTATGGTGGAGAGGCTTGATGGCAGTAGGCTGGCCAAGGTGATAACACGGAGAAGTTGAGGCGTTAGCTGGTGAGGTGTGTATGATCTGTAATTAAGGAAGTATATGGGTTGGAAGGTAGTGAGATGGAGTCAGGACAGTAATGGAAGGTGAGAGTTCATGAAAAAAAACTGCAGGGATTGGATGGAGGGGAAAAGCAAGCTGAAGTGATACCGAATGGTGAAGGAAGAGGTGGGATTGGAGAGGTGCACAAGGTCTTTGGTGGATATGCATGGCTATGGTTTTGGCTGGGAAAAAGAGGTTGTTGTGTAACAGAGAGGATGTGGAACACTTTTGGACTAGATGTGAAGAGTTTATGTGGAGCCAGTTAAAGAAGGTAGGCGGATGGATGGATCAAAGTGGTGGCAGAGGTAGAAGTATTCTCGCAAGCCAGCCCACTTAACGTGCGGAAGTAGGCTGGTCTGTGTGACTAGTAGCATGGAAGGAACGGGTGCATGTACGGTGGTATGCCATTGAACCTGACCCAAACTCACCCCCCTTCAACCATCAATACCCATTAATTACATGATAGTCATAATTATTTGCCTGTCCTGTATCCGTAGTACAGTACTGTATACATGATAGCTACTATGTACACATGATGGCCATACTGGGCTCGACTAAATCATTATTATGCCACTCATGAACCTGCCTCTTCAATGCATATGGCTACTGCAATTGGTGCACCTCATGGCAACAAATTGAAGATGGCGAGAGTGCTTCATCTGTTGATGCGATTTGTTACTGTCGGCCTAACCATGCATGCAACAGCTAGGCCATGTCTGACGTGCCTGCTAGGCTGCTTCGGCTAGCGGCCTGCATGCATGCAGTCTGATTGACAATCATGTCTACGATCTGCGATGTGCCTGCTAGGCTGCTCCAGCTAGCCTGAGCCTGCAGTCTGAGTGACATGCCTATGATGTGCACTGTGCCTGCTAGGCCTTCACACCATCCTGCAGTTGACTCACATGCAGTTCACTGTGGCCGCTATGTCACTACGGTGTACTTACGGTGATATAACAAGTTCTGTGTCCTGAAGTTGTGCTCAGACACATAATTTCTGATATCAGGCGGCAACTGCTCCATGTCCTGCCATTTGCACTCGCTCAGGCTCGCCCCACAATGGCGTACATTCCTCTATAGTTAATATATGGTGAATAACAACAAACGTACCGTCTCCTTTGACATCCACGTCAAGGTCAAACTGTTGCGATGTAGCCGGACAAACGATGACCAGGAGAGCACACAGCGCTTGAAACTGCCACATTTTGTAAGAAGTCTGCGTACGCTATCAGCCGAGCTAGCTAGAGCTCACTGGAACAAAAGATTGGCAGGAGTTTGAGTTTATACATGTTCGTTGTACAGCTTCAGTACGCGACCGCAAGTTATCAGCGCGCGCCGCACGCCATGCGCCATGAATGAATTTCTGTCAACTCTGACTACTACTGAGTGCGCGTGTCCACCTGCTGGGTTTTTATTTGTAGTGGATCCATAACACTTCACTAGACCTCAGAGCCATTCAGGATACATTGCATTACATTGTACAGACACATGCACATGCAAGTGTAGCTAGCTAGCTAGCTACCACAGTGAACAATGTGACATTGGTAGCTAGCTATATAAGTTCAGTTTGATAACCTGACGGGTTTTCATGCACCCAATGATCACTGAACTCTCTTGAGCTACCAGGCAGTGCCGCACATACTTGTTTTCTGGAAGTACAAATTCCTTTTCATAGCCCTTCAACAGAAAATCGTTGAGCCCAGGAAGGAGCCTGAACCTTAGCTAGTGAGCACTAGAGATTCACACTCTACCAGTGCACCACTGCTGCACTGTAGCAACCTTTCTACCAAACATGTGCCAAGTATCAGTCAGGACAGAAATTCCAATTGGTTGTAGCTAGCTATAGTGGCAGTGCATGCTCCTCTTCATTCAGACAGTATAGCTAGCTATAGTGTCAGTCACGGCTCCTCTTCAGCTAGCTAAAACCTCTGATAGTGGACCCTCTGAGATAGGGACACTATAAGCATTGTGACAAATAGACCTCTTTATAAAGGACAATTTCAAGGTCCAAATGATTGGTCCTCTGAGAAGGAACGACAACCTTTTTACAAAGGACAAAACAACCAATACATCAATAGATATAGCTATGACTGATTACATTACCATAGCTACCATAGTCTCGGAACTGTAACAAACACTTGATTCAGAGGAAATAGCCTATATTCAAAATCACAATAGAAGGTGCACACCTATTTCTGTATCATTGAATCCCAGGACACCCCTCTTTGCGTGGCTTTGATTAATCATTCCAAATTCACTTCAATCTCATGTTTCTAATCAACAATAGTTGAGGGGCCTGGCAGCTAACCATTCACAGCAGATAAAGCAACTCTGTTTTGTGTGGCCTGCATGGGAAGTACAATAAACAGCTAATAGGAAATAGACAAAAGCATAATAGAAAAGCACGCCTATATATTTCTGTAAAGTATTGTATCCAAGGACATCCCTGTTTAATTATCATTCCACATTCACTTCAATGACTTGTTTCTACTTATGAGGCCTGGCATCTATTGGTCACATGCACAAGAATGAAGCTTCAACCCGCCAACAACTCTGCATATTGAGAGGGCTGGCATCTATAGCTATTCACAGCTGTGAAGCTTCAAAATAGAAGTTTCAGCTCCATGGAGTGGACAATCAGTGTGGCCTATCATCAATATAGCTAATTATAGTGTTATTTAGCTAGCTAGCTTTTGAGTTTCTTGGGATTAACTAATGAGACCTGCACGTATAGGTTCTCTATCAAGTAGGAAATTTCATGGGATACAGTTCATTCATGGATGATGTTAGTAGCTAATGGAAAGAAAAAAACCATCAGAATACAAGGTTATAAGTGATTATGCATATTCATTAGGTTAGGTGGAAGTGGAGAATTGAAGAGGGAATCGAATTCACATCCTAAACAGAATACATCCACAGCCACCAGATAAGATGTACTTTTGGGCCACATGGAAGTGCAGGACAATTGGGGCACTATATATGTGAGGATTGAGAGTGACTCTGGAAGACAGCTGTATAATAAAAACCTCATTCAGCAGATTCTGTGGTGCAGCTAGTCAATGTCATCATGGATAATAGAGCACGGGTGCTCTATTATCCATGATGTCATGCACTTCTGTGTTGGGGTCTCTTGAAAACCAGTCAGGTGAAATTATTGCTACTTACCAGTTACTAATCATGCACCTAGTTATCTGTGTACACCTCTCTTGTATGTTTACCTCTATAGCTGTGTTTTGCATGGTCTTAGGATGCCCTTACACAGAAACAGAAAATTAAAATTCATTATGGAATCTTCCAATGAACTTGTGAGTTGGAGCATCTTGGATACAATTATAAGGTTATGGCATATTATGCTCCAATGAAGGACCACGGTGGCAGCACATGATGTATCTTTAATTGGTATGTGATTTACTGATTGCATAATTATCCATTATTGCCCGTACTGTGACTCAATTCAGGAAGTGCAATAAATTAATGCTGGCCTCAGAGGAAATAGAAATACTATTCAACACATCCCTGTTTGTGTGGTTATAACATTCATACCTATGGGGTACCGGTCTAGGGCTGGCATCAGCCATTCATGGAGTGTTAGCATGCCATCACATATTTTTTTAACTTATTACATCCATCGATCATTCTTTACTTTCAGGCATCTAGCAATAAACTAGGGTTTATTGATTCGAATTGCACACTGTTGGATTGATCAGTGGTCCTTTGGCCAGCATTAATTCAAGTGTAGTACGAAAGGATGTAGATTACGAAAGGATGTACATTAAGCATGCAACTGACTGCATTTCTAATTCTGTATCATTGTACAATTGTGTCGACCATTCTGTATCATTGTACAATTGTGTCATTGTACACTGAATGTCCATAACTATTATGCAGATCAATAATTATTGGCATGTTTAGCACTGCATGATCGGAATCACTCTACAGCTCCAGTCATGCTCATTGCCTATGCACTACCTATTTTGAATTCAGTTTTTCAGTTGCCTAATTATGCTAGCTACTACTGAGCAGCTTGCACCACTATAATATTATGGATTCTGCTTACAGGAGTATACATGCGTATACCACACTATTACTAGCTACTGCAGTAAGTGAAAATGCATGTGTAGGATGTGTGTTGCACCAACTGGATACCTCCAGAGTACCATAGAATTAGCCTCATTCCCAGACCAACCAACAAAAAGCTGGGCAGGGCCTGGGAACGAGGTTACCATAAAATTAGTGTACACCCTTGAGTGGTGCATATTTCGTGCACCACAAACGTCAGTGCAGTGAGTGCACCCTCCCTGCATATGGATAATTTATTTTTGTGCCATGTGCAATATGCACTCAGCCGACACCACGACTTACAAGTCACACAAATACATTTATAAAAGAAACAGATTTTCTATAATAATTATGAGACTGCAGTACTTAAACAGCTCTGTTGATAAACATTATGTATGGAAATGTGACTGTCGATTCGCCTGCTGCACAATTTGAACAAATTTGTCATTGTCCCTTAACATGCACTGCAAAGCCTGGATGAGCTTGCTCCATCCGACACAGCAGAGGGCTCCTAGCTAGCTAGCTTCCTTCAGAAATGCTGCTCATCCTCCACCATGCCTGTATTGCAGGTCTTGCACTTTCTCTCTTCCACAGGGAGGCAAATGTATCTGCCTAACTCAATTTGGAGAGGTGCATATAGTTATATCAAGTGCATGTACTCTATGGCACATCCAAGCTGGTGACAGCAGTATAGTGTGGCTAGTAAAGAGTATACTGTTTTAGCCTTGTTCCCAGGTGTTCGGTAATTACCGAGCGCCTTGGAATGAGGCTAATACTGTTTGTACAGAATTGGCACACACGAACAACTGAGGAGAGTGAGAAGAGAGTTGGAAACTCGCTGAGACCTCTGCTGCACAATGGCCATCTTCAACTACATGCAGGAAGAATTGAGTCACACCTGCCACCTTTATACTGCCAGCATTGCACAGTTGGATCTACATAGATTCTCCAATCCAATTGCATGGTAGCACAAATTGTGGAATTCAGCAATCACACACAAGTACTGTATGTATTGAGAAACTATGTCATTACATGCTCAGTGCAAAAAAGACAACTACTTTGTATAAATCTGGGATAGATTAGCTTTAATAACTTTCGCAAGTTCAGAGAGTCCCGTGTCCTTCAAAATCTCTATGAGTGTCTGCCAAGTAACTGGTCCCTTGCCTCTTCCTTGCAGCCACTCCTGCAAAATCTCCATGTTGATGTGTTCTCCATTGTTTGCATGCTTCTGAGCAATAGCCGTGATTCTTGCTCCGGTCTGATCGTCTAAGAGCAGGATCCCAAATGTCGTATAGTTCGCTCCTATTTCGCTCACGATGTTGACAGATCTCCTTTTGCAAGGAAACTTGAGCAGCTTGGGTAGTGTTGGACGTCGGGCTAAGTGAGAAGAAAGCATAGCATGCAAGTTTGGATGATACAATCAGGATCAGGTTACTGCATTGACAACATTCTACATGCCATGCATTTTCAGGCCTACTATATACATAGCAGTTACTATTATAATAACAATTTCTGCAGCTATCTCAAGACTTTGTAGGAGTGTGTATTCCCATGCTCCCTCCCACCTCCCCTTCAGTCCAGGTTCACTACTGAATTTAATTCTCCAATCCACCCCTATGAGGAGCAGTAGGCAACCTATCTGAAGGTCATCACCGCCATCCTGCCCAACTCCTAATGTCTTCATCTTGGCAGTATCACAAAGCAGTCATCAGTGGTCAATATAGTTAACAGGTATAAATTCACCTTTCCAGGTTCTCTCCTCCATCTGTTTTTCAGGTGAGAACCTGGGACTGAAACTACACTTTACAGCCATCCCACTCTAAAGCAGGAGCTACTGTAGATCGGGACATTTTCGCCGTAATTAATTTTCAGCAATACTGATAACGATGAAAATTAAAAACACGAATTGTTTTCAACGTCGAATAATGATTCTACTTAGTTTTCATTCGAATGTTGACTGAATCGAAGTACAAGTATATATGGCTGCTGCGCTACCAGAAAACTGTCGAGGGTGTTCCCGATCCTGGAAGATCACTGAGCCCAGCCCAAGCGCGTGATCGCAGAAGCGAACTTCTGAAGGCAGTTGGAACTGCGGACCGAGACAGACGGGTGAAATCTTTCGAGGTAAGTAGCCGATGGCAGTTCCCTCTCTATCAGTGATACGGCATGGGTGTCTGCTGCATTCCCTCACTCGTGCTGATGCTCCAGCTCCTCTCCAATAGCGACATGGTATCCAGCCCCAGGTACGCGCACGTGTTAGCACGCATGAATGAAATTTTCGCGTGGTTTAATTTTCGTCGGTGTGCTCGAGTGATGAAAATAAAACAACACAAAAAATTAACAGGCAAAATTTATTTTACGTGAAAATTTTCCGATCTACGGTATGTAGGAGACACGTGTAAAGCTAAACCTACTTACAGAGATGATCATCAACATCCTGCTCTGTGGGAGCACCTGCTGTGGGATTCTGATGAACAACTTTAGACTCCTCTGCGACTGTAAAACAAGAAGATTTGGGAATTATAATCAATCATGACTATGATACTGTCGTAAACAAGTGTACCTGTTGAACTCCCTGTTGTTTGCGTACCAATTCCCCACACTAACATATTATCTGCCAGACTACCAAAGACTTCTCCTCGCTTCTCAGAGCATCTCCAATATTTACGTCGAGGTAATATGTGAGCAACATGAAGTGATGAAGAACAGGCTGTAGTTCCCGATTTCGGACAAAAGAATGCCTGTTTAGCTTGCGGAGCTTTGTGAGAAAGAGCAGTGAACAATGCTTGACGGATTTCAGGACAGAACTGCTTGCATTCTTCAAGAGGTGCATCAACATGGACTTCAAAATACCCTCGGTCAAAAGAGTCTATCAGAGTTATCTTCCCCAACATTTCCGGATACTCAAACTCCAAGCAGTTCTTGTACAGGCAAGTGGGTTTGTTACCTGAGTCTATCAAGACCTCCCATTTACAGGTTGACAGCAAAGAAGTAAGAAAAGAGCAGAAGACTCCACTGGTCGGCCATTCATCTGGGAAGTGAACAAGTAGAGGAGCAGCTGGTGAAGTTGCAGGATTGCAGCGGTGTTCGTCCAAATCATCCGGTTTTAGCTCAAACAGGAGAGAAGGCATGACATACTCAGGGATGACATCAGTTGTGTTGACTTTCCCCACGATACGAAGAGCTTCAAGAAGCTTCAGGAGATCAGATGGGGTAAAAAGATCTGGATCATAATGCCCAGAAAATGCCTTGTCATGGAGCAGCTTTTCTTGGAAAACCCCAAATCTCTGGAAACGCATCCACTTTTTGCCACTAAACACACTCATGCATGATGATGCAGCATTCCCAGGTAGGGTGTTGGAACCACCACAAAGGATGTGGTAGTATTGAACTAGCTCATTGATCTTATCCAAGGCAACCTGCGGCTGACAGAAGAGCACATTCGGAAGCACAGTGGGGTAGTACAGGAAGACGTTCAGGCTAACAAGGTATTGCAAGGCGGCATCAAAGGCATCATGCTTGATGTGCAGTCTCTCAGCCACTTCACGGCACCTGTCAATGTGCATCACCCCAGTGCCCCTTTCCTTTGCCAACAATTTAAGCACATGCTCAAGAATGAACCATGGTAGTGGGACTGGCTTTGGGGTTGACAAGGGGAGGATTGCTTCCCTGAGATTACCAGCAACTCCTCGGTCTTCCTGACTTGGCTGTCTTGCATTTACAGGAAAGATAAGCTCTTTCACATTCCCAAAGAAGATCAGATTGTTACCAAATGTGGGTTGAAGGAGATCAAGGAGTTGCTGGTTTTTCTCTTCTCTTGTTTCTCCTTCACATGAAAGCTCCAGATCTCTGTGTGTACCAACTATAGCTATACAAGGAGAGTTAGAGCTACTGCTTTCAATGGACCTCTTCTCTGGTTGTAAGGCTCGAATGCAGCGCTTCAGGATTTGCTCATGAGAGTAAAGAGATCGGTAAGAACACACCAACCTTCCCTTCTCATAGAATTTGACTTCTGGATTGTGGCTAAGCTTTTCTGAAAGCTTGAGTACGAACAGAATGGCTGAGAGGTTTGGAATGAAAGATGGAAGCAGTTCGTGGAACTGGGGCTGTCCCCCACTGTCAAGAAAATAGAGAAAGTCAAGCTTGGTGACACGCTTTTGACCTCCAGATTCCTTTAACACGTTTGCCAACTTTTCAAGTAACTCATCTACAACACCATCGTGAGAAGCCTGGCTCTCAAGCTCAGATTTACATGAGTCATTGGAAGATCCCTCAGTGTGAGAAATGGCGTAAGACTCAAAATGGTCCGAAGCATTGAAAGACCCCTCTGTGTCAGAAGTGTTGGTAGGCTCAAAACTGTCTGAAGCATTGGAAGAGCCCTCTGCATCAGAAGGGCCTGACATCTCCTCAGGGCTAGCAACAAGACAGGTCTGAAAAGCGGGCTGCTCTGTAGTGTTGGTCACCGTTGTAGCACCTGCTACTATGTTCAACACCTTATCCTCATCTACTATAGTCCATTCAGAGCTGTCAGATTCAGAAGTACCCACTACAGTAGAAATTGCCCTGACAGGTTCACACAGTCCCGTACTCTCGCGAACAGCTGGTGGGTCTTCATTGAACACTAGGGACATAGTATGGGACTTTCCTGACCCAGCTGCCCCAGTCACTGCACATGTTGTCATTGTGCATTCCACATATCCGTGCTCCATGGCATCTTCAAAGTGCTTCTTTTCCTGAAGGGATTAGTCATAGGTTACAAACCCATGAGCTAATTAACTATATTCATGGGCTCTTCTGTTGACAGAGGGGTTTCCATGACATGCTTATAATTACATACCTAGAACAGTCACATGTGGATAAAGAGATGAACTTCCAACTACATTTTGATAATTATGTGATCATTACATATCACACGGTAATAGCAACAAGCAGCAAATTTAGTAGGAGGTCCTGCCTACATTGGAGGCAAGTCTTTCAGCTTGTACTTGACATATAGGTATAGTTCTCTGGGGTTTTCATGCTCCAAACTACACACAGGACTCCATTTAGCCATCCATGACTCTAACCCCTAATAAGCATGTGATCAAGTTACTCAGGCAATTCTAACCCATTCGGGCATGCTAACCTGCTCTAGCTGAAAAATTGGCCTTGAACACTGGAATTAGAGGTTACAAGGTGAGAGGACTGTTATCTCCATCCATTTATACGTAAAACAAGAGAAATGCTTTACATTGGCTCCGACTGAGGTTTTCACAGCTAAGTCAACAAAAATAGTCATGTTGTTTCGCCATTCGGATGAGCAATCAATACAATCTATCTTCCAAGGACATTGCCAGGAGTATGAAGCTAAAAGTCTTATGACTTCACTGGTGGTTAAAGGTGTAATGTGGAGAGTAAAGCCTACAACCCAAACCTACTCAGGTGTGTTAAGGCAGCCTCAATTACTGAGTGAATGCAGTGGGGTTATGACAAGGCCTGGCGATGCCCGACAAGTGCTTATTTAATCAAATCCTCTCATTGGCAAATTCTAAGCTGAGGTTGATATAGCTAGCTATTCAGCCAAGAGTTCAAGGTGACATCATCATTATCGCGGTGGGGGAGGATGACTTTGTATTCTCCCCGTGGTGAGAGCAGAATTTTTCATGCATACTATAAATAGCACAGCTGTCACACTGTAGCAAAGTTTCCAAAACAACCATGGAAAATGAGCTGCTGTCATCACTAAATACGACCTGCGCTGCCGTTAAAACAAGTGGTGTCAGTATGCATGGAATTGGACAAAAACATGGAATTCCTATGAGCACTCTGCAACATCATGTTTCAGGGAAGTATGAGAAGGTTGGCAGGGGTATGCTTACGAGCACTGCAGAGATAGAATCGCTTGACATGCATGACATTAAGAGACATGGGTTTTGGTCTGATCACAGCGTCTTTGGAACTGTGACGAGACTGGCTTTTGTACTGTAGCAGGAGTGAAGAGCCTGCTTGTCAAGCGGGGAAGTGAGTGAAGAAGTAAGCATGCGGTTCTAACCATGAGTACAAGCAAGTGGCTCTAACTGGGAGTGAAATCAGCATGGCCGTGACTGGGCTTGGACGTTCAGTTGGAGCCAGGTGGGCAGCTGAGTGGGTGGCTAGAGTCATGTACGTACTTGGGTGCAGTCCTATGTGCAGCTTGGAGCATGTAACCTAAAACACATTTGAATGGTACACTGTGTATGGATGAGTATGCACTGATTCAGTCTTGGTAGGTAGATTCAAGAGAAGCAAAGCAAAATCCATAATCACTTTTGAGATGCAATTCTAAGCCTATAAATACCGTATTTCCGCGAATAGACGCCGCCCTCGAATAGACGCCGCCCTCGAATTAACGCCGCACAATTGGAGCCGCTGAGTGAAATAAACGCCGCCCTCGAATAAACGCCGCGGCGGATTTGCATTTGCGTAAAGTAAAATGACGTGACACTTCGTACTACTGGCGCGGCGTCTTCCAACTGTCGTAGAAGACAGCCTGGGTCCTCGAGCTCGTTGCCATCCCGCGAAGGCATCTTCTTCACCATCGTTTTCGTCCCGTGTGTATCGCTTTGTCGCAAAGCGACGGCTACTCAGTGCTCAATCTGCGGACGGCACTTGCCGAATCTTGCCCGTTGTGAGTTGTTGTGTTGTGTTGTGTTTCTTGTATGAGCCATACCAGCTTGTCGACGTAATTCGACGGTGAGCTAGCTAGGGATGCTGTGTACGGGGCACGGTCATACTGCCCAAAGTAATAAACGCCGCCCTCGAATAAACGCCGCCCTCGAATAGTAGCCGCACCAAACTGAACAACGAAATAAATAAACGCCGCGGCGTCTATTCGCGGAAATACGGTATGTGGGCAACACATTGTGGTGACGTACTACGTGCCGATTGGTGACGAATAGATCTACCTGCGAAGTTGCTCTCTCGGCCAACAAAAATACCATGGACGAATGGAACTATACCTCGAGCACTGTGTCTCGGAACTTTGGTGCTGACACAAGTACTAGTAGGAATGATCAGTACCACCAAATTATCATTCCCCACACAAACCTGGAAACTTCAATCCTGAGTACACAAACATGTTTATTCAAAGGCAACTTACCCACTGAGAGTGCGCCAGTTCACAGTACACGAAGTGGAGAAAGAGGGAAAAATGTGATGATCATCCTGACTTCCACCAAATTATCATTCCTCACACAAACTTCAATCATGACTTCGCTAACATGTTAATTCAAAGGCAACTTACAAACTGAGAGTGCACCAGTTCACAGTACAGGAAGTGGAGAAAGAGGGAAAAATGTGATCATCATCCACCAAATTATCATTCCTCACACAGACTTCAAACCGGAATACGCAAACATGTTCATTCAAAGGCAACTTACCTCCTGAGAGTGCACCAGTTCACAGTACAGGAAGTGGAAAAAGAGGGAAAAATGTGATCATCATCCACCAAATTATCATTCCTCACACAAAGTTGGAAACTTCAATCCTGAGTACACAAACATGTTTATTCAAAGGCAACTTACCCACTGAGAGTGCGCCAGTTCACAGTACACGAAGTGGAGAAAGAGGGAAAAATGTGATCATCATCCTGACTTCCACCAAATTATCATTCCTCACACAAACTTCAATCCTGACTTCGCTAACATGTTAATTCAAAGGCAACTTACCAGCTGAGAGTGCACCAGTTCACAGTACAGGAAGTGGAGAAAGAGGGAAAAATGTGATCATCATCCACCAAATTATCATTCCTCACACAGACTTCAAACCGGAATACGCAAACATGTTCATTCAAAGGCAACTTACCTCCTGAGAGTGCACCAGTTCACAGTACAGGAAGTGGAAAAAGAGGGAAAAATATCATCATCCACAAAATTATCATTCCTCACACAAACTTGGAAACTTCAATCCTGAGTACACAAACATGTTTATTCAAAGGCAACTTACCTGCTGAGAGTGCGCCAGTTCACATTACACGAAGTGGAGTAAGAGGGAAAAATGTGATGATCATCCTGACTTCCACCAAATTATCATTCCTCACACAAACTTCAATCCTGACTTCGCTAAAATGTTAATTCAAAGGCAACTTACCACCTGAGAGTGCACCAGTTCACAGTAAAGGAAGTGGAGAAAGAGGGAAAATGTGATCATCATCCACAAAATTATCATTCCTCACACAGACTTCAATCCTGACTACTCAAACATGTTCATTCAAAGTCAACTTACAGACTGAGAGTGCACCAGTTCACAGTACAGGAAGTGGAGAAAGAGGAAAATGTGATCAAATTATCATTCCTCATACAAACTTCAATCCTGAGTACACAAACATGTTCATTCAAAGGCGACTTACCTCCTGAGAGTGCACCAGTTCACAGTACAGGAAGTGGAGATAGAGGGAAAAATGTAATCATCATCCAACAGATTATCATTCCTCACACAGACTTCAATCCTGACTACTCAAACATGTTCATTCAAAGTCAACTTACAGACTGAGAGTGCACCAGTTCACATTACAGGAAGTGGAGAAAGAGGGAAAATGTGATCATCATCAACCAAATAATCATTCCTCATACAAACTTCAATCCTGACTACACAAACATGTTCATTCAAAGGCAACTTACCACCTGAGAGTGCACCAGTTCACAGTACAGGAAGTGGAGAAAGAGGGAAAATGTGATCATCATCCACATAATTATCATTCTTCATACAAACTTCAACCCTGACTATGGAAACATGTTCGCTCAAAGGCAACTTACCGCCTGAGAGTGCACCAGTTCACAGTACAGGAAGTGGAGAATGAAGTAAAAATGTGATCATCATCCACCAAATTATCATTCCTCATGCAAACTTCAATCCTGACTACGTAAACATGTTCATTCAAAGGCAACTTACCCCCTGAGAGTGCACCAGTTCACAGTACAGGAAGTGGAGAAAGAGTGAAAATGTGATCATCATCCACCAAATTATCATTCTTGACACAAACTTCAATCCTGACAATGGAAACATGTTCGCTCAAAGGCAACTTACCCGCTGAGAGTGCACCAGTTCACAGTACAGGAAGTGGAGAAAGAGGGGAAAATGTGATCAATCATCATCAGGCTTTCATTTAGAAATTTTCCCAAGAGGGGGCGAAACTAGGCTTCGATGAACTTTGGGGGGGCATAAGTGGCATGTGTTACTACATCTTACAGGGGGGTCTGCGTGGCCTCCCACAGGAAAATTTTTGGAATTTAGATCCTCTGAGATTGATTCTGATGCAATTTGAGGGGCAAAAATCACATTTTATTACTAACCAAAACAGACCTACATATGCACGTTACAAGAACTGTAATCTGAATGGCTTGTGCCATTGCCTATTTCTTTTCACAGTACTGTATAATAGGGAATGTGAAAATGCTAAGGGGGGGCAAAGAGATTCTAAGGGGGGGCGAATGCCCCCCCCCCCCCCCCCTCCCCCCCTCTAAATGAAACCCTGAATCATCATTCCTCACACAGACTTCAATCCTGACTACGCAAACATGTTCATTCAAAGGCAACTTACCCGCTGAGAGTGCACCAGTTCACAGTACAGGAAGTGGAGAAAGAGGGAAAATGTGATCACCATTCTCCAAATTATCATTCTTGGTACAAACTTCAATCCTGACAATGGAAACAAGTTCGCTCAAAGGCAACTTACCCGCTGAGAGTGCACCAGTTCACAGTACAGGAAGTATAGAAAGAGGGAAAAATGTGATCAATCATCATTCCTCAAACAGACTTCAATCCGGACTATGCAAACATGTTCATTCAAAGGCAACTTACCCGCTGAGAGTGCACCAGTTCACAGTACAGGAAGTATAGAAAGAGGGAAAAATGTGATCAATCATCATTCCTCACACAGACTTCAATCCGGACTATGCAAACATGTTCATTCAAAGGCAACTTACCCGCTGAGAGTGCACCAGTTCACAGTACAGGAAGTGGAGAAAGAGGGAAAATGTGATCATCATCCACAAAATTATCATTCTTCATACAAACTTCAATCCTGACTACGGAAACATGTTCATTGAAAGGCAACTTACCAGCTGAGAGTGCACCAGTTCACAGTACAGGAAGTGGAGAAAGAGGGAAAAATGTGATCAATCATCATCAGGCTTTCATTTAGAAATTTTCCAAAGAGGGGGCGAAACTAGGCTTCGATGAACGTTGAGGGGGCATAAGTGGCATGTGTTACTACACCTTACAGGGGGATCTGGGTGGCCTCCCACAGGAAAATTTTTGGAATTTAGATCCTCTGAGATTGATTCTGATGCAATTTGAGGGGCAAAAATCACATTTTATTACTAACCACAACAGACCTATATATGCACGTTACAAGAACTGTAATCTGAATGGCTTGTGCCATTGCCTATTTCTTTTCACAGTACTGTATAATAGGGAATGTGAAAATGCCAAGGGGGGGCAAAGGGATTCTAAGGGGGGGCGAATGCCCCCCCCCCCCCCCCCCCCCTCCCCCCCTCTAAATGAAACCCTGAATCATCATTCCTCACACAGACTTCAATCCTGACTACGCAAACATGTTCATTCAAAGGCAACTTACCCGCTGAGAGTGCACCAGTTCACAGTACAGGAAGTGGAGAAAGAGGGAAAATGTGATCATCATCCACAAAATTATCATTCTTCATACAAACTTCAATCCTGACTACGGAAACATGTTCATTGAAAGGCAACTTACCAGCTGAGAGTGCACCAGTTCACAGTACAGGAAGTGGAGAAGGAGGGAAAATGTGATCATCATCCACCAAATTACCATTCCTCATACAAAGTTCAATCCTGACTACGCAAACATGTTCATCCAAAGGCAACTTACCCCCTGAGAGTGCACCAGTTCACAGTACAGGAAGTGGAGAAAGAGGGAAAATGTGATCATCATCCACCAAATTATCACTCCTCATACAAACTTCAATCCTGACTACGGAAACATGTTCATTCAAAGACAACTTACCCCCTGAGAGTGCACCAGTTCACAGTACAGAAAGTGGAGAAAGAGGGAAAATGTGATTAAATTAGTATTCCTCATACAAAATTCAATCCTGACTACGGAAACATTCAAAGGCGACTTACCTCCTGAGAGTGCACCAGTTCACAGTACAGGAAGTGGAGAAAGAGGGAAAAATGTAATCATCATCACCAAATTATCATTCCTCACACAGACTTCAATCCTGACTACGCAAACATGTTCATTAAAAGGCAACTTACCAACTGAGTGCACCAGTTCACAATATACAAGTAAGAGAGATATATGTGACATTCCTCACACAAACTTGAATAAATTATGCAAACATGCATGACATGACATATTGTTCATTCAAAGGCAAATTAAGTCCTGAGAGTGCTCCAGTTCACAATACAGCAAGTCGGAACAGGAGTAAAATATGGTTGTTATCCGCCAGATTATCATTTATCACACAACATTCAATCCTCAGTCTGCACAAACATGTCCATTCAAAGGTATAACATACCAAATGCCCCCATCTTTTTCGATCTTTGCTGATGGTCAGATATACTACATACTCTATGGTACATATACACATCTTACCAACCGATCACCACCTTCTCTGTCAATTGGTTGGACTGAAGTCTTCCTGTTGATAACAAAGATCATGAAAGTATAACATATCCAACAATGTAGGATTTAGGAATGGGATGGGACTGAGGTTGGGTATTGGCATTTCCCTTGTTTCTTTGCTTTTTCAAGAGGTGGAGAGGGACAGGCTATCACTAATTCTGTTTAAAATTTTCGGAGATAGTTAACATTTTACTTTCTTGTTTGTTAGCACATGAAATGCATAGTTATGTCACGAAAGAAAGTCAGAAAACCACACTTCCAACAGAGTCATGATAGTTCTGGACAAGAACAGGCTGGTAGATATTCCTAGAGGCAGTAGTGAGTCAGCCAAAACCGCCACCGTTCACAGTTTGCAGACCAAGGACATAAAGGCACCAGGCTCTGCTACAGTGAAAGCGGTGTGGTTTTGGGCATAAAGTAGTAGAACTGCTTTTGTTTTGTAAGCAATGCTTGACTATGAGGAAGAAGAAAGAAGATGACAAAATCGAACTTTTTCAGCGAGTTGTTTCTCAACGCTAGCTAGCATATAGCCTTAGGTACGTTTGGGAGTATTTTTATGAACTGCTAGACTGTATCAATCTATCTGCATGCTTGGTTTGGGGGTTTGGAGCTTCTTTGGGCATTACCCTACTGCTACATCATGCCAGGATGGTAAATTCAAAATTTCTTTGGCCATCCCTAAATAGAGAACACTACCACGTTCTCTGATAATACAAAAATGTTTAATGTGTAACCTTTGGTAACAACATACCATTTATTCTGGAGTGTTTTCATAACAAAGATGACTTCCAGTGTCACAAAAAAGCATCGCGAAAATACCGAACCCGAAAGTCACCAAAGTGAGCTCTCAATTGCTCTTCACTATGTTACATGAATCCGGCATAACTCACTATACTCTGATGTAGCTACCAACAAAAGTTACGTAGGTAAAAAGGTCACATAATATTATGCCATGAGTCTAGTCCAGCCCACTTCTGTTACAGAGGTCACCAGCATCACTAGTCTAGTCCCACCCCCCAAACTCCCCACTTCCATTATTCATGCACACATGGAGAAAACATAATGATTGATGTCAAGTTCTCGTACTACCAAGGTTCTAAACAGTTTTACCATCCAGAACAGTCGTTCCACCAATGGCAATATACAGACTTTTATTGAACAAACAGCACATGGTCTTCAATTAATTTTGCAAACTCAATCTTGGAGAAATGAGTTGCTGTAGGTGCCTGGTTAGCCAGAGGTTGCATAAATCTATGTATGCCATCACTATCCACAGCCAACATATCAAGTCACAGCCTTCTCAGCTTGACGGTTTGGGAGGGATGGTTCGGTTGGCCTCTTGTAACATCAGTGCCAGTTTCTTTTGTTTGCTCCCCATGAGCTGCATGAAACTCGTACCATTCATGAGCTGGAGTAGTACTCCACAATATGTGAAAACCAGATCAGAACTGCAAGTAGTTTCTGAGATACAGGCACTTACATATACACCAAAAGTTGCAGGCCTATACGGGTGTAACTGTTGTGGTTGTAAATAACACATTTCCGCACAATACTATAAAACCAGAAGCCATATGTACCTCCTGTACAGGTTGCACCACGGAAAAGGCTGTATAATTATAACTCTGTAGCTATATGTGACAATGTTCATAGCATTATCAATCACTAAACTATTATCATCATAATCATAATTATATATCACACATTACATCATCATGATTACATCATATAGCTCATGTGATCAGGTTCTTGATGATGCTATTTGGAGACTAACTTGAGTTCTATTGTCTCTGTGAATCCGGGTTCTTTACATGGTGTCAGAGGTGGGATGGAACAGTTTAGACCCCCAGACACCTTGTCTCTAGAAGGAAACCTCGCGGAAAACTGGCGAAGGTGGAAGCAGCAGTTTGAAATATACCTGGTCGCTTCCGGGAAGAACGATAGATAGATAGATAGATAGATAGATAGATAGATAAATTGTAATTTTCGACAGGAATGTCTCATCAGCCAGTGGCTGGTCTACCTGAGAGTCCTGCAAATAAGAGCGACGATGTCAAAGCCGCCACCTTCCTCCATCTGGCTGGGCCAGAAGCTCTTGAGGTGTTCAACACCCTGTCATTTGATAACCCTGGTGACGAGAAAAAGCTTGACAAGCTAGTGGAGAAGTTTGAAGCTTACTGTATCCCAAGAAAGAACGTCACATGGGAGCGGCACGTCTTCAACACTCGGAACCAACAGCCGGGTGAGTCTGTAGACCAGTACGTAACTGACTTACGTAAGAAGGCCAAGACATGTGAATTTGGGATCCTCACAGAGAGCCTAATCAAAGATGGGCTAGTATGTGGGGCGGCTAGCGACAAAACTAGATCTCGATTGTTGAAGCAGGCTGACCTAACCCTCTCTAAAGCCATGGACATTTGCCGCGCAGATGAAGCTGCTCTGGCACAGCTGAAATCAATGGCAACTAGGCCACCTAGCACAGCTTCGTCCGAAGACGTGGATGTCCAGCTCCTGAAGACGCGACGTCAAACCCAGCATTACAGGCAGCAAAGCCAATGCACCTACTGTGGTGGTTGGCATCACGCACGACAGAAATGCCCAGCTGCTGGAGTGCAGTGTCACAAGTGTGGACGCCGAAATCACTTCGCCCGAGTCTGCCGCTCAGGAACTCAGTCATCACGCCAGAAGGTTCACGAAATTCACGACGAACAAGGGGATTCCAGTGAGGAGGAACTGCTCGTAGCTGCCATAGAAGATGGGCCGCCCCGAAAAGATTGGAGTGCCACAGTCACTATCAATGCACACCACGTCACCTTCAAAATCGACACGGGCGCTCAGTGCAACGTCATGTCCTATGCCACCTTCAGCCGTATCAGTCAGTAGCCACTAAGGAAGTCTCACTCTAGGCTAGTTGCCTTTGGAGGACACCGGCTCAATTCTCTGGGCAAAGCAACCCTCCTCTGTGAATACAAGCACAAGTTCTGGGCTGTAGACTTTGAAGTAGTCGATAATGCATCAAATGTGCTAGGCCTAAAAACAAGCGCCGAGATGAAACTTGTGCAGCGTATTGAAACCCTTGAAAGTGACATGCTGGCCAAATATGCTGACACCTTCACTGGTCTGGGATGCATCACTGGGGTCACTCATCACATTCAGCTCGATCCAAACCACAAGCCTGTGGTTCACTCACCCTGTAAAGTCCCAGTCACCATACGATCGAAGGTGAAAGAAGAGCTGGAACGGATGGAACGCCTGGATGTCATAGAACGTATCCAAGAACCCACCGACTGGGTCAATTCGATGGTGAATGTCGTTAAACCAAATGGCAAGCTCCGCATCTGCATCGACCCACGTGATCTCAACAAAGCTATCAAACGTGAGTTCTACCCAATGAAAACCGTGGAAGAAGTAGCAGCTCGGATGCCTAATGCCAAACTGTTCTCAACATTGGACGCCAGCTCCGGGTTCTGGCAGGTGAAACTCGACCACGAAAGTGCCAAGCTTTGCACCTTCAATACCCCTTTTGGGCGCTACATGTTCAAACGGCTACCATTTGGCATCTCCTCAGCCCAAGATGTTTTCCAAGCCGTCATGACAGAGATGTTCGAAGACATCGATGGCGTGGAAGTTGTGGTGGACGACGTGATAGTATGGGGGACCACTGAGGAGGAGCACGACATACGGCTCAAGAAAGTCCTCCAGCGTGCTCAGGAGCGAAACCTGAAGCTGAACAAAGACAAAAGCCAAATCAAAAAGAAGCACATCAGTTATATCGGTCACGTTCTAGGCGAAGATGGTGTCAGGCCTGACCCCAAAAAGGTCACTGCTGTCGTAGAGATGAAAACACCAGCCTGCAAGGATGAGCTTCAGTGCTTTCTAGGCATGACCACTTACCTCTCAAAGTTCATTGAGAACTACTCAAAGATGTCTGCACCACTCCGAGTGCTTCTCGAAAAAGACACCGAGTGGCACTGGACCGATAGGCAAGACGCGGCAGTCCAGCAGCTGAAAACTGCTGTCACAATTGCACCCGTGCTGAAGTTTTTCGACCCCAGCCAGCCGACTACGATATCTGTTGATGCAAGCTCAAAGGGAATGGGTGCCGTCCTACTTCAAAAGCAGTCCCCTATCGCCTACGCCTCCAAATCGCTCACAGCAACTCAACAAAACTATGCCCAAATCGAAAAAGAAATGCTGGCAATCGTTTTTGGCTGTCAAAAATTCCATGATTACGTATATGGACTGCCGAATGTGGACATTGAAACCGACCACAAACCACTTGAAACCATCCTATGAAAGCCCTTACATGCTGCACCAGCCCGCCTGCAGCGCATGATGATGTCCATCCAGAAGTATCCGATCAGTGTCATGTACAATGTATAAGCCCGGGAAAGAGCTCCTAATTGCTGATACCCTTTCCAGGGCATCATTGCCTGACGTTGCTGATGAACTAGAGTTTAGACAGTATGACATCAACATACTGCACACTCTACCGATCACTGAGCCAAAACTGGAGGAGTTCAAACAACAGACCAAGAAGGATACAAGGCTCCAAGAATTGGTGCACACTGTCCAAGGTGGGTGGCCAGAACACAAAGCCAACTCACTACCTGGAGCAAGACCATTCTGGAATTTCCGTGACGAACTCACATACCACGAAGGCATCCTCTTCAAAGGTGCAAGAGTCATAGTGCCTACTTGCATGCGTCCAGAAATGTTACGGCTCATCCACGGCTCACACCTGGGAGTGGACAAGTGCAAACGTCGAGCACGGGACGTCCTCTACTGGCCAGGCATGGCCGCCCAGATTGAAGACACAGTCTCCAACTGCTCAACTTGTGCTATGTACCAGCGAAACAACCCTAAACAACCACTTCTGCCGCATCCAGCACCCTCAAGACCCTGGGAGAGAGTAGGTGCTGACCTTTGTGAGCTAGGTGGGAAGTACTATCTCATCCTGGTGGACTATTACTCCAATTTTATCGAGGTTGACCACCTGAAAGAGACCACAAGTCTACAGGTCATCGAACGCCTCAAGCCTCATTTCGCTCAACATGGCATACCGGACATTCTCATCACAGACAATGGCCCGCAGTTCTCCAGTGACACGTTTCACAAATTCTCGGCAGACTACCAGTTTCAGCATCACACCAGCAGCCCCCACCACCCTCGCTCCAACGGAAAGGCCGAGAAATCAGTCCAGACTGTGAAGAACCTTTTACGTAAGGCACAAGCCAAGAACAGTGACTTTCACTTGGCACTGCTGGACTTTCGCAACTCGCCCACTACCGATGATGTGGGATCCCCCGCACAGCGCCTGATGGGCCGGCAGACCAAAACTCTCCTACCGACTGCCGAAAAACTTTTACTTCCCAAACTATCCCCCCCACAATTGTCAAATCGGAGCACCTCGACAACAAGAGACCCAAAAGCACTTCCACGATAAGACCTCTAAACCACTTTCTCCTCTGAAGCCAGGCGATCATGTTCGTTACAGGAGCGGAAAATTGTGGCTAACAGCAGTGATCGTCGAGATCTCTAAGCACCCAAGGTCTTACACGATCCAAACCCCTCAAGGACAAACGTACCGTCGTAACAGGGTACATCTCAAGCCTGATGCCCCATTCGGGAATGACAGCGACGACGAAGATGATCCTCACAGCGATGAAGAGAGAGGAGACAATGCAAGCGATCCTGGCAGGGAAGTTGTTGAGTCTGCAACCAGTGCAACCGATACAGTCACTACATCCAGTGCCCCCACTGAACTGCGTCGATCAAAGCGAACCACCCCGAGGCCTTACAGTTATGCCGGCCCCTATACCCTCAAGTTTTGAAGAAGGGGGATGTGACAATGTTCATAGCATTATCAATCACTAAACTATTATCATCATAATCATAATTATATATCACACATTACATCATCATGATTACATCATATAGCTCATGTGATCAGGTTCTTGATGATGCTATTTGGAGACTAACTTGAGTTCTATTGTCTCTGTGAATCCGGGTTCTTTACACTATATAGCTGTATACTTACAAAGACTGAATGAATCAATAATCAATCCACACCCCAAACGGCTGGTTTCTCCTTCACTTTCTTCCTCCACCCCTCCAACTCCCTCCTGAGCAGCTCATCATGCAGCAGTTCCTCTTGCTGTACTTCAGGTAGGTCTATGTTGCTGTGTACCTGGGACACTAGCTACAATGTTAATACCAACAGCCATGCTACCATTTTGCACCTACATATCCACAGCTCTAGCTACCCCAGCGTTTGGCTGAACTAAGACTCTGTCGGGGCTGAACCATCTCTACACTGGTCCCATTCAGGCTATGGTGCTGACCACCAGACTACACAGAGGCATGGCTCTGGAAGAAGTCAATGTCGTCAGTGGCCGTGGCAGCGGTAAGGGACTTACGTTAGCAGACACTCCTGGTGCAAGTTACACTGGGCTGATACCCTACATGTATCAAGGGTCCTCGCCTCGCTAGACGTTAGTCACCACAGAGCGACACATAATGCAGACTACAATCACACATACCACATATGCAACACCAAGGGGGTACCACTCCCCAAAGACGTTGTCACAGTTGCAACTGGGTTCAGAATCTTTGACCATCATTTTGGCTGCTTGATTGCTTCACCGCTCTGCAAAATGGCTCTTGACCTTCCTTTGACTAAAATGTGTAGCGACTTCACCCCTTCCTTAGTATACGGGGTCAAGATCCTCAGTCGCAGCTGTGACTACAGTGTCTATGGGAGTGATACCCCTTGAATGAAGATGGGTGACCAAGCTTATCATTTGAGGAGCATGGGAGTAGCAACCAATTTTGATCTAGTAAGGCCAGGGTATACTAGCTGGATGGAGTCCCCCCCCTCACACACACACACACACACACACACACACACACACACACACCCAAAAGTCTACCTTGCATGGTAATATTCTGGTTTGCCAGGGATAAAAAAGAAAACTTGAGACAATATACACACGACACACACAAACCTCAAAAATTTCCAAACAAGCTTAGACGATGCTCACTGCCAGCTACAAAATTGTTACCCACATCGGCTAAATTAAGTTGGTCGGTTTTGTCCTTGTGAACATGTAGTAGCAGTACATGATTTAAGCGTTGTTGAGTCATCGTGTTTCTCAAGTAGGTTTTCAGTCGCCTTAATGCAAACAAAACAGAAGGCAGAATCTGTTTCCAGAATCATCCCTGTAATGAAGCCAGGACCACTTGTCGAACCATGTTGGTTGGAAACAACGCTCCACGGGGTTCTTGACACCAAACTTGCGTTTCGGAAAAGGTAACTTGCGTGGTTGATGAGCCTCGTCGCCAATATCTACCAGCTGTCCACCGACTGTGCTGATTTTTCTCGCCATCTTCAGTCACGTGTTCCACTAGCCTTGTCCCCCGGCCCTAGTATTGAAACTGGGAACGAGGCTAGGGCATGGCTAGTCTCGTACCCAGGGACGAGACTACGCATGATGGGCTGGGAACGAGGCTAGTCGAATGGCACGCGTGCTAGCGAGCAGCACAGCTCAGGCGTCTGCAGAGAGTTTTCTAAACAACACTGAAAAATCTAGTACGGCCATGGCCGTACTAGCCGTACTGGCTCCTATGCCCCTGAGGAGAGTTAGCCAGGTGATGGCTCTAGGTATAGCTACTAGCAAAGCCCTCCAGATCAAAGGTGCTAGCATGGCTACTAACAGGTGCCTGCTCATGTGAACCAGTGGCGGATCCAGGGGTAGTTCGTTGGGTTTGGTTGAACCCCCCTTCTTACAGTTGAATTCATAACGAACATACCTTACTTTGAACCTACAATTTCAAGCGCTTGCTTGCAGCGGTGACGAGCATCGAGGGCAACATCGAGCGCTCAGTTACTACATGTACTAACTAGCTGCCATTACATTGCAACTCCTGGCTGAAACCGAAGGGCTTGGGAACGAGACCTCTATCTAGTATCTCGTAGACTACATATATGTATTACGTTGCGGAGTGAAGTTTGAGCAAGAAACGGAAGCTGCAATCATTTACATCTGGAACTTGCAGTGCAAAGCACGAAGGTGCCACGAAAGCCCATCCTGATAACTGAAAATGAAGGCGAAAAAATTTTCCGCGCTTTGCACGGACTGATTGCCACTTGGCACCTCTGTGCGCTGCCTTCGGCAGCAGCCCTGCATATAAAAGAACCCCCCTTCTAAAATCCTGGATCCGCCCTTGTGAACTGAGGGAACAATACTAATTCGCCCTTTGTACTGTGTTTCAGCAATTCCAGTCTGCTACAGGTATTCACAGATGTACATGTATGGGCCCCACATTCTTTTATCCATGCACATAATGAGGACCTTATACTTGGATCGTGGAGGCACATTACAACTGGTGAAATGTCGTTGCCCGATCAAATTAAGCTGTCCTTGGAAGATGAATGTTATGTAACCACATCATGATGATTGACATTGCTACGCTGCCAGAACCTATCCTGGAGCTCATTCACTTTATCTCTTAGCACAGCGAGTCTGACTGCCTGACATGCAGGCAGAAACAATACGCTTACTCGCTGGAAGTCATTATTCTCACCACGTGGTAATGGGGGGCATGCAATTCATTTGGTCTGCATTCCACGCGAATATCTCATACTGTCACGCAAGGCCTGATCGAATCACCCCAACATTATGGCTTCTCCAGGGCAAGCAATTAGGGAGTAGGCCGTGAAACGTAACATGTAGATAGCACAAGCATAGGTCTATAAAACCACTGGCAAACCAGATGCATACAGTTGCTCCATTCTTGGATACAGCCCATGCTAACTCACTGGAAGACAAGGTTCCACTAAATCAACATTGGAATGTGTTTGTGCTAGGCAACGAAAGGTATCGTATGTGCTGGTACATACTTTGCAATGTGCATGCGCAAGTGCAGGAATACCTGCAGCAACCAGCTCCTCACTTTGTCAAATGAATTTATAGCCTTCAAATTAAGCATCAAAAGTGATTATGGGTTTTGCTTGGCTGCTCTTGAATCTACTTACCAGCTGTGACTGGATGAGCATAGCACAACCTCAGGCCACAGAATATCACATCAAAAGTACACACATATCCACAACACAGGAACTGCGAGTCAGGCTAGCTGAAGCAGTCTGGCGGCAGGTAACAACACACAACCTATACGCATGCTGCACACTGGTCCATGTGCATGGCCAACACACCGTGTATTCTGCAAATAGTTATAACGGTCAGTCAACGGACCAAATCTGAACAAATATGCCACATTATCGACCACACAGTACTGCAGTCTGGCAAAATGGCTGGTCAAAAGTGTCCTGCTGCTTGGGCATCTAGCCTCTTTTACAGTGCTGCATCACAACTAGAACTCATGCTAGCACTGGGAAATAATGGACACTCTGATGATCAGTCACCATTCAAGAAATGGCCATGTGCGGAACTTCAATCGGCAGGACCAGTGAGACACAGCAAAACAGGACCGAGGCCTCTTCTGTGGTGATCGACCTGCTGGGAGTACAAAACCAAGGCTTGCTCCATGAAATCTATTCGTAGGCATGGGTACCTCAGAGAATCAGCAACTAGCAACCATGTGATGGACCGTCAACCATCTTGCGAGTGATCTAACTGGAGTTGCGATGTCGCACTTACCCTGCACTGTGCAAATGACAGCAGACAAGGAGCTGGTCATGAGCTATGCTCTCATTGCACATTCTCTGGTTTGAGCAACAACAGCGACTATATATACTTCACAAACCAATGGTGGGCTATAAATGGAAAGTTGGTGTCAGCAGACATGCCAACTCTCACGCATTGCACGTGAGACTCATGCACACACATTTGTCCGCAATCTCACACTCTCATGCTTACTATACTACAGCAAATCTCATGCATTAGTATAGTATATGTAGCTATAGCTAGGCTTATTTTGTGGGTGGGGCCTGGGAATATGTTGCACGTATGCGTATGTAACACCTGGGTGTTTAGCTATTACGGAGTTCTGAATGTGTATGGCTGATGTGTGCCCTAAGGAAAAGGATGACTGCAATTCAAGCGACTCAAATGGACTCCTAGCCTGTGTCCATCCGCATCGAAGAGCTCGAGGATAAACACCGGCGCTACCACCTTGTCAAACTGCAAAATTAGTCTCGGTACCAGACTATTCGCGCAAGGCGGAATAGTCTGGAAGACTGCCCATATACGAGTGGTTCTGACACCAAGCATCTGCAAACCACAGCGTTTCCATATACAGCATGTTAATTCCAAGGGGTTAAGTAAACTACACGCAAGCAGTATACTTAACGCCTTGGAATAAACGTGCCATATATGGAACCACTGTGGTTCGCACCTACTTATCGCTCACGCAAACGGTGTGAGTGTTAGAACCACTCGTATATGGGCAGTCTTCCAGCTAGACTATATTCCACCATCCGCGAATAGTCTGGTACCGAGACTACTGCAAAATGTTGAGTGGTGCAGCCTTCTGCTTAGGACCAAAGGAATGAAGCAACTGGAATGAACTGCTGTGCGCACTCTTGAGTTGTTACAGTAACGTTAACATGCCCCACGCATGCACATCTCACTCATTCACTTGCTAAGTAGTTGGCATTTCGGTGTCATACCATGTCCGATTAATCCTGGAAGTGGTCTGATACATTGTCTAATCACTTTCTGAAAGTTATATTTGTCTCTGTACGCAGGTCCACCAGTGGTATTCGTGTTTGCTGTTGCCACCATACATAACAGAGTATAGTCTATTATCTCTGTCGCCAGTGAGGAGGTACAGAGGTAGACTGTTCTTGGTTTGCCCATCTAAGGGGTGCCGGAGCCGGCCCCGCAGGTCCCGCGGCCGCCGGACCAATGTTTGACCAAGTGCTTATTTAAAATTCATAGTGTACAGTAGTCGCGCGATCGCAGAACCACAAACTGAACCCTTATGAATCCAATTACCATGCAGTGGGTTGGATTGTGGTTGCACAAGTCAATTTAGTGTAATTTTGCATGAGTGGCTGGGCTCAGCGTGCTGCAACAGCTGGTAAAAGGCCCCCGTAATACGTGCGCGACTGCTCATGAATAATTAATGTTACGTAAAAAATTTCGCACGCACTCCGCGCGCAAAACATCACCACATCAACACTAATTTGCTTCCGACGCCCCTGCATCTCTCTAGGCCTCTAGCCAATGAATTGGTAGGTCATGAGCGGGCTGGGTTTTTGTTGTTGCCATCGAACAGGTAGACTTAGTCTCAGTACCAGACTCTCGCGCATGGCGGAGATTTACTGCATGATGTCCGGAAATGAATGCAATGTTTCGTATGTTATATTGCATGTGCCAGATTTATGGTATGGGAGACATATCGACAACATGACAGTGTGAGCCGTGCTCGACTACGACTACGGCTCATGCTCACCCAACAAGTACAACATGACTCTAACCACACCCACTCAGCTCTAGCTAGCTATACAGATAATTGCAGAAAGAATCAGCCCTGAGCAAGGTGAGGGAATTGGCGTTTATGCCCATTCATGCAACGCCCAACCTGGCTCCAACTGAACCCCAGACACAGCCATGCTGCCTTCACTT
The DNA here is from genome assembly GCA_963931865.1 of Axinella damicornis. Classification (NCBI taxonomy): domain Eukaryota; kingdom Metazoa; phylum Porifera; class Demospongiae; order Axinellida; family Axinellidae; genus Axinella; species Axinella damicornis. Next base: position 2,295,554 of record OZ007508.1, on the reverse strand, counting down.
TTCATGGAACATTCCCACCTCCCCTTTGTGCTCACACAGAGCCTCCCAAGGATATTGACACTATAGCTGAAAGTCTCATAGCAGGGTTTCCATTCATAAAGGGTTAACCAGCTGCCATATGAATAATGAACCAGCAAGTTGAATGAATGTGCTATTTGTCTATATTATTCCAGTATAAGTGTCGGGAGGGTTTGGTGGGTGAAAGACCCAGGACCCAGGCTGAGCTGAAGAGATCCTATGATGACGTTCCTTGTGTCAGCTCCGGCCATTCCCACCTTATGGCTGGTGATAGGAAGTCATCATTATGCTGCCATTATTAATTGCAGGTGTACGTACCCATTATAGCCTTAACTCCAGACCCCCCAACCCACTCACAGACTGTCTCCATCCTGCTTCAACTGGCTTGTGGGTTCCTGAATCCTTTGCGTGAGCTCTGAGTTATCTGTGGACTGCACCGGAGATGCCATCTCAGGGATAACAAATTGTGCTTGGTTCCCTGGTGGAGGGAGGGAGTAACCAGTGGACTGCACCGGAGATGTCATCTCAGGGATGCCGCTCAGTGCTTGGTTCCCTGGTGGAGGGAGGGAGGAGGGGAAAACCATCGTCATGCTCACTCAATCTAGCCTTACCCATAGTTTATAACCGGATGGGTAAATTCTTTTGCACATGTCATTTCATACACTGTACTTGTCATTGCAAATTCTAACACATGTACAGTTCAGTCATGATGTCATCCCCACAATGGGGCCCAGGACCTGCATTAGCTACGTTCCCAGGCACTCCAATTATCGAGCTCCTGGGAACGAGGCTAGGCCTGCATTAGAATCCCCTGCACTGGAAATGCAGCATTGCTGGGATATCAGATCAAAATGAGCTAAACTGTGACGTGTCACCCAAACAAGGCCCTCTTCCCCTTGTGTGATACTGGAAGCAAGTGACTCTGTCTGCTGTCCATGTCACAGGCTAGTCTAGTTCTCAGACCCTCCCCGAAAAGCAGAAAGAGGGTCAAGTGTTTTGAGCAAACTTTCTTGTCAGATGGGCCATGGGGCGGGGTCATATGGCATAAACAATGTCCTCATTTTAAATCGGAACTCGAGTTTCTGATGTCTCAGAGCATATAGTAAACAACTACAAAGCACAGTTTACAAAAGCTCGGGAGGCTGCAAGACAAGCGCTTACTTACGAACGCAACTATACCATACTGTAGGCGGTCTGCCTGATTGCTACGTCATTCGCGTTCTGCCATCTGATTCCAGCTCTCAAATCCAAGAGCAGCCCCAGACCCTCTTTTGCACGTGCTGGAGGGTCTGGGCACAAGACTAGCCACTGGCTGCTGTAGACTAGACTGGAGGCAATCTGTGCTACAGTCGGAGCCTGGGAACAAGAATAGCTGATAATCTCTACAAACCTAGTCTCGCGGGACAGCCGCTTTTTCCAAGTAGGGGGCAAGGCAGCAATAATGTACAACTATTCCCAGCCAACAGAAGCCCCCAAAACATATCATCAATTCAAAATTAATCTAGTCTCCAGACTTTGCTACCGCGGCGAGACTAGGTAAATCTTTCGTTGTGTAGCCACACAAACAACTTACCTCCCAAAATGGTAGCGAGGCTACCAAAATGGTAGCTTTCTCGGCTGAATTTCTACCAGACCAGGTAGTTTGTTTACGTTGTGTTGGACAAGAAGAAATTCAAGAATCATTCGCCTCTTGCAGATTTTGGGGCCCTCAAAGAAATACCTGAGTACGCGCATGCGCAGATCGGATGACGTCAAAGAACTGAGTACCCGGTACCCATGCCCAGTATCCAGTATTTGCATACGCGGTGGGAATGGCCTGGGAATACTGGAAACGATCAAAATTTAAAAATAATACTGGCGGTGGGGACGAGAGCATAAAAGCACTGTATATGTGATTGATTGGCACACCACCACTGAGACCCAATTGTGATACATTGGTCACAAAATGACTGAAGTTGATATTCCATTTCAACATTACAGAATGATTTCTTCCGCTTATCGCTTGTGATCCTCCTCAGCAGCATGGCAACAACCAGGAAACAGACCCCGCAATTGCCTAACAGCTAGCTATATCTATCACCGTCACTAGCTGGATACTCCCGTCATGACCGGCAGTCTTCCTGTTGCGATGATGCTCCCAGGGTTGGTGCAATGTTAGGTAGTAACCAACTGTGACGTTTGCCTCTCCTCACCACCTTCTTTCAGTTTCATTTTCTGCGCTGTGTAAGGGATACTGTCACACAGTTCAAGTTGCGTACAGTGTCTTCTGAATTTTGTCCATACCGTGTATTGGTGTCCCAATAGAAAGGTTGTGTTGAGAAGCACAGCTTGGATGTTGTATGCACTTTCCCTTCTGTTGCAATCACAGGATCAGTTGCCTCACCTTCTCCACGGAGACAAGTTAATTGGTAGGGATGCTAATAGAGGTCTATATACAACCCCCTACATACCTGTACTGTGATAGGAGTTGTATTATCAACTTGTATACTGAACTGTTTTAAACTATACCATCCGTATAGCTGTCACCCTGCATGCTTTTTGCAGTTCTGCTATTCCTACATTTTTAATGTACATGTATATAGCCATATTCCTGTATGCCGGTCCTGAGGTGGCTAGTTGAAACAACAGAGCTATCTAGAGTAACGTGATGATGACACACTGTTACTACAGCTGCACGCAGACCCTAGCTGCTCGGAATTGGAAATACATGACTATATATAGTTCAAGGTACTTCCTGCCTACTCAGGACAGTAGTATACTATGCCTGGAACTTTCCACAACTGCCATGCATATCATTATGGACATGTCAAGAGAACATGCAGATTGTTGCTGCTGCTCAAATGCTTGATCCAGTGCTCCAGGAACACAATCATATCAATTTAGTGGTGCAGGGGGACTATGCACTGAAGCTTACTTGTTAGGGAAGAGGAACCTTAAGTTATTGAGAAGGGGATATTAACCCAATGGACCCGGTGGGTGTATGTGGACATCTGCATGGGTATGCCACTACTACTTGTTAATAAGAAGAGGAAGTGTAGAGGCCCCACCCAATAATTCAAGCCCTTCCTTAATTCCGGGATATTTACCAATTTTAGTCCCCCCCCCCCCCCCCCCCCCCCCCTCAGCTAAACTTGACCTTAGATAGGCTACTCGCTAAACCAGGTTTACAAAATTATAGCAATTTGAGTGTTTATAATTATATAGGGTACAAGTAATCAAAAACATTTCAAAATGTAACAGGATGTAGGGATGCCAGAACGGCAAAAAGTAAGGAAACAAGGTAGGGATGATCACACAAAACAGTGAAGTATACAACCCCCCTACAGAGATCTTTTTCTATATACGTGTAGCTATAATGAAAAAAGATATGTAGGGGGATTGTATACTTCACTGTTTTGTGCGATCATCCCTACCTTGTTTCCTTACTTTTTGCCGTTCTGGTGTCCCTACATCCTGTTACATTTTGAAATGTTTTTGATTGCTTGTTTATGTCATTCTTTTTAGCAGCAGCGCATGTTTGAGCTGAAATTTGCCATCACACAGAGCAGAAGTTGGTGTCCTCACAGGTAGTAGGAGCCCTTGCTTTGGTATATGGACTCTGGCATTCACACTACCAGCATTGGCTGAAGAATCAGACCCAAGTCAACCCTTTTCTGGATGGCGGATACTAAGCCAGTAATCACTGTCTGAAGACCATAATAATTATTAGCTATACCAGATAGTAGCAAGATTTATATATTGTTCAGTCTTTAGATAGGCATTCAGCCCTCTCACAGAACACAGTAGGTAGTAACATACATACGCACAGAGTTTAGAATTTACCTCGGTTTTATGAAGTACCTAGTTATGTCCACATGAACACAACACAAAACGCAACAGCACAAGACACTTCTAATTCAGCGATCTTGAGTAATAATTACGTTCGTTGCTAAGTGATCGCGCATGCGTACAAACGAGAAAATGGCGTGACAAAAGAAGCCATAGTTATTGAGTGGGCAGCTGCAGCCGCCTGGTGAAGACTGGAGGTTGCAAAAAAGCGATGGGCTGATGCACTGCTCGGTGTAAAATGCTGCTGTTTCATGCGAAAACCATCATGAGAGATTGAGGCGACGTTGAGCTAGCCCGTCAGTCTGAAGAAGAAGAAGAAAGAAAGAAGCCTGAAAGAAAAACAATTTGCCCGTTTTGCGAGTAGCTAGCTAGCTACCTGGTGCAGTACTTTCGCGACGGTTTTTCGCGACGCGAGGAGTCTTGTTGGTCATGCATGAAAACACTCGAAGATGAACGGTACGTAGTTATAAAGGCTTATAGCTAAGTGTGCCGTTTCTGAGATCATAAGTTGGAGAGATTTTTTTAATATTAGCTAGCATATATTGCGTGTACGTCGTATCCCTACATATAGAGTCTATACCGACTCTATGATAGTTCTTCAATTTCAGAAGCATGCATGATCTCTGGTGTCGTAGTGCCCTTCCTTGTGAAAACAATATAACCCCATTGCATGTAGCTACAGTACAGTATCATGACAAAAACTAGGGAAGTTTCTATTTTGAATTTCAATCCAAGACTACATGTGCATGGTGCAGGCCAGGTCTTGGCAGGAACTACAACTCGAGTACCACATGTACGATTGAAGGGCTGAGACCAGAGTGGTCTAACCCAAAATCAAGTACTGGAATTGCATGAATTGCACAAAAATGGAGTAAAAAATATGCAATGGGTATGAGCATATGACTGAAATTTTCAAATTCTTGAAATTTCAGCAGCTCCTGAAACACATTTTACCAGTATTCTCAAGTTTAGGGGGGCTAGTTCAATATGTTTGTGGGTTAGACCACTATGGTTCTGAGCCCTTCAATTATTAGAATAGCCAATACTCCCAAGTGGTGCATAATAATTGTCATCCAAGTGGCAATCCAAGTATACCTTGTACTGTAAGACGCAGTTGCTAAGTAGATCACCATGCAAGTCATAATATAAAGCACAATCATAGAACTATTGTGTAAATTGTACAGAAACAAATCAACTCAAAACTTCTGTACACAAAACCTATGCTCCAGTTTAGCTGCCAACGTTTCTTCTCTAATAGCCACAAGTGCATTCACAACTGCTCTCCACGAAGGATTTTTGCAAACCTTTAACCAGTTCTGAAACAAGAGTCTTAGTCGATCTTCAACCCCACTCGCATTGGCACTGATAATGTTCAAGCTATGTTCACTAATGTTTAGCTGCAGTCCAAGGCGGAACCATTTAGTAGTCTCCACACTGTCCAGCAGGTCACGAAGGAGGGGTGCTTGCAAACTGTGGGTGGGAAATAATATCTGACTGAAATCAGAAAACCAACAGTGTACTCGTCCAGCCTATCAGGTGTACTGGGCCTAGAACTTTTGTATGCTTGTACATAATGCTTTCATGGTAAGCTTGGTATGCTGTCAATAATATATGTGACACTTGTATGCTTTCAAGAAGTTGATGGTAAGCTTGTATGCTTTCAAGAAGTTACTTGTATGTAGCCTCGTTCCCAGGCGCTCTTGGTAATTACCAAGAGCGCCTGGGAACGAGGCTAGCTTGTATGCTTTCAAGAAACGTACTAGGTTGAAAACGTACAAGAATACTACTAGCGGAGCAGATTTAAGTCATGTAAAATTAATGTTACCTGCTGGGACAAGAACAAAAAAGTCTCTTGGGACAGGTTATTAGTTGAATTCAAGGAGAGTAACAGTTTGTCTCAATAGTGTAATTTTGGTTTCCACAAGGAAATGTACCCAAGCAGCCATTTGCTGTCAGCAAATATTAATACGTAAAATGTCTGGCTTGTAATGTTACAAACATAACTCACACACAGTTACTTACGCTTGCGCTGCATCTGCATCTTTTGAAGTGTTTTGCTGTGCTGTTACATTCTTTTCCCAGCAAGCAAGTCTGTAGGGGGATACAAGTATACTACCAACATTAGAAGGACATGTACAACAATACTTTGAGATTGTACTGTACATTAGTATAAGAGTGCACAATGACGTTATCCTCATTGCAGCAGCATGCAGAGGGAGAGTGTGTAACTTCGTATTCTCCAGCACTGAAAGCAGAATAGTTCACGTGAACTACAAATAACACCCGGTCACGTTGTAGCACTGTTTCACGAGAACTTCGAAGGAGAAGCTCTCGTTGTCACTAAAATACCACGTGTGCTGGCTTAACTGGACTGCCATCCCCTTCAGCCTTCATCGACCAGACAATAACCCACGGTTCGTTTCTCCCCATCTTCATCTTCTCCACTGATCCCAACCTCTTGGTCTGTTAGGCTTGGGTAGCAATGTAAAACAAAGTTCTTCATGTCGATAAGGGACAAGAAGCATTCCGTGCATGGAGGTAGACTTTGCATGGTGAAGTTTGAGCGCTTTCATTTCAGCTATAGCTTCTGACTGCAAGTACTTACGTATGTATGTGTGGTGCAACAAGCGTGTGTTGAGTTCATGTGTTCTATCTTTAGTACATGCGGGACATTCTGCCTTTTCAACGTTTTGACTTACACAACCTTCCATTGCCACGCCGCCGCAATGAATATCATGGGCTCTTGATTAGAATGAAAGAGTGTAATAACTTACATGTCAGCTGCCTGTGCGAATCCAGTGCCCTGAAGAATGTTTATCAGCTCCTGTCTGGTACGTGTTCCAGATGACTGCCATTTCTTCAACATCTGAAGTGCCTGGCCCTGTACACTCTTGTACTTGGATCGGATGGTTGACATGTCCTCATCAGGAATATCCAGAGCAGCTGCTAACAATGTTAGATCTCCGTCAATGTAGCGGGAACAGGCAGTAATGTCCATCAGTGATAGTGACTCTGACAAGCTATTATTTCCGGAATGAGACTGCTGATGGAGTGAGAAGACTGTGAATACCTTTCAAATAGTTTATTGCTGGCAAATTACATCATTGAATACCTACTCCAAGTACAATTCACTACACTGATTGAAGGTGTAGTTATTATAATAATATACAAAGTATACAGTAAGAGAAGAATATTATTGTCACATGCTATGTAACAGGCACTATTTGAACTTACTGCACTGAGGTTCGCTGCAGTTATGAGATCAGTACGCTCTTGATAAAGGAGTCTGAAGAACAGATAAAGCAAATCATCTAAGTTTCATAAAATTTACATTTTTGTGTGTACCTTCCAGCTTTCTGAATATCCTTCATTGCTAACCCCTGCAATTCCGTATCATCAAGTTCACCCTTCTGTACCTGGGACTATGCAATGAACATGTAGATGGGAGCAGGCTCAGATATCAATTGACAGAATGTGCACGTGAAGTAGTCATTGACCAACAAACCTCTGAAATTTTTGGCTTCTCCTGTGAGGGATCCTGGTTGAAAGCAGCTTGGTGGCACTCTGTATTGGATATGAAAGTTAAAATATCATCAGAATGGCAATAGTAACAGATACGCACATGATGGGGGGGGGGGGGGGGGGGGGGGGGGGGGTGTTTGCAATGATTGTGTGCTATAGTGGAGTACCTAGTGAAATTCCAGCACCACTTCCCCACACTGCAATATTTGGTACTTCTGCAAGACTACCATAGACCTCTCCTGGTTTCTCGGAACATCTCCAGCATTGACGCTGAGGTAATATGCGAGCAAGGTGAAGTGACGAAGAGCAGCATGTGCTTCCCAAATTTGGACAGAAGTATGCTAGTTCAGCTTCTGGAGCCTTGGGAGGAAGAGCAGTGAGCAATGCTTGACAGATTCCAGGACAGAACTGTTTGCATTCATCAAGACGTGCATGAACGTGGACTTCAAAATACCCTTGGTCAAAAGAGTCAATCAGTGTGATCTTCCCCAACATTTTCGGATGCTGAAACTCCAAGCAGTTCCTGTACAGGCAAGTGGGCTTGTTCCTTGAGTCTATCAAGATCTCCCAATGACAGGTTGAGAGCAAAGAAGTAAGAAAGGAACAGAAGACTCCACTGGCTGGCCATTCACCTGGGAAGTGGACAAGCAGAGGAGCAGCTGGTGACGTTGCAAGACTGCAGCGGTGTTTGTCTAACTTGTCAGGTTTTAGCTCAAACAGGAGAGAAGGCATGACATACTCAGGGATGACATCTGTTGTGTTGACTTTCCCCACAATATGAAGAGCTTCAAGAAGCTTAAGGAGATCAGATGGGGTAAATAGATCTTGATCATAATGCCCGGAAAATGCCTTATCGTGAAGGAGTTTTTCTTGGAAAACCCCAAATCGCTGGAAACGCATCCACTTTTTGCCACTAAACGCTCTCATGCTGGTTGATGCCACATTCCCAGGAAGCTTAAGGGTGTTGGAACCTCCGCAAAGAGTGTGATAGCAGTCAACTAGTTCATTGATCTTATCCAAGGCAACCTGTGGCTCACAGAAGAGTACATTCGGAAGCACAGTGGGGTAGTAAAGGAAGACTTTCAGGCTAACAAGGTATTTCAAGGCTGCATAAAAGGCATTGTGCTCTATGTGCAGTATTTTAGCCACTTCAAGGCACCTGTCGATGTGCAGCACTCCAGTGCCCCTTTGCTTTGCTAACTTTCTAAGCACCTGCTCGAGAATGAACCATGGCAGTGGGATTTTGACTGGCTTTCTGGCTGATGAGTGGATAATTTCTTCCCTGAGATCACCTGCAACAGCCCTGTCTTCCTCACTTGGATCTTTAGCATTTACAGGAAAGATAAGGTTTTGGACAGTCTCATAGAAGATCAGATTGTCATCAAAAGTAGGTTGAAGGAGATCAAGGAGTATCTGGTTTTTCTTCTCTCTTGTTTCTCCTTCACATGAAAGCTCCAGATCTCTGTGTGTACCAACTATAGCTATACAAGGAGAGCTAGAGCTAGTGCTTTCAATTGATCTCTTCTCTGGTTGCAAGGCTCGAATGCAGCGCTTCAGGATTTGCTCATGAGTGTAAAGAGATCGGTAAGAACACACCAAGTTCCCCTTCTCATAGAATTTGACTTCTGGACTGTGGCTAAGCTTTTCTGAAAGCTTGAGTACGAACAGAATGGCTGAAAGGTTTGGAATGAAAGATGGAAGCAGTTCGTGGAACTGGGGCTGTCCCCCACTGTCAAGAAAATAGAGAAAGTCAAGCTTGGTGACACGCCTTTGACCTCTGGATTCCTTTAACACGTTTGCCAACTTTTCAAGTAACTCATCTACAACACCAGCGTGAGAAGCCTGGCTCTCAAGCTTGGGTTTGCATGAGGAATTGGAAGACCTCTCAGTGTCAGAAATGGCGTAAGGCTCAAAACGGTCCGAAGCATTGAAAGACCCCTCTGTGTCAGAAGTGTTGGTAGGATCAAAACTGTCTGAAGCATTGGAAGAGCCCTCTGCATCAGAAGAGCCTGACATCTCCTCAGGGCTAGCAACAAGAGAGGTCTGAAAAGCGGGCTGCTCTGTAGTGTTGCTCACCGTTGTAGCACCTGCTACTATGTTCAACACCTTATCCTCATCTACTCTAGTCCATTCAGAGCCGTCAGATTCAGAACTACCCACTACAGTAGAAATTGCCCTGACAGGTTCACACAGTCCCGTACTCTCGCGAACAGCTGGTGGGTCTTCATTGAACACTAGGGACATGGTATGGGACTTTCCCGACCCAGCTGCTCCAGTCACTGCACATGTTGTCATTGTGCATTCCACATATCCGTGCTCCATGGCATCTTCAAAGTATTGCTTTTCCTGAAGGGATTAGATACGTTACAAACCCACGAGCTAAATAACTATTTCATGGGCTCTTTTGTTGACAGAGGGGTTTCCATGACATATGCTTATAATCACATACCTAGAACAGTCCCATGTGGATAAAGAGGTGAACCTCCACTACATTTTGATGCTCCAGAATAATTATGTGATCATATATCACACGGTAATAGCAACAAGCAGCAAATTTAGTAGGAGGTCCTGCCTACATTTGAGGCAAGTCTTTCAGCTTGTACTTGACATATAGGTATAGTTCTCTTGGGTTTTCATGCTCCAAACTACACACAGGACTGCATTTAGCCATCCATGACTCTAACCCCTAATAAGCATGTGATCAAGTTGATCAGGCAATTCTAACCCATTCGGAGCATGCTAACCTGCTCTAGCTGAAAAATTGGCCTTGAACACTGGAATTAGAGGTTACAAGGTGAGAGGACTGTTTTCTCCATCCATTTATACTTAAAACAAGAGAAATGGTTTATGTGGCTCCGACTGAGGTTTTCACAGCTAAGTCAACAAAAAATAGTCATGTTGTTTTCACCATTCAGATGAGAAATCAATGCAATACACATGCTCCATGTCCTAGGTCTATGGGTGAACATACGCACCTTCCCCTGTCCAACCCTTTTCTCTATCTTCCAAGGACATTGCCAGGAGTATGAAGCTGAAAGTCTTATAACTTCACTGGTGGTTAAACGGTTAATGTGGAGAGTAAAGCCTACAACCCAAACCTACTCAGGTGTGCTAAGGCAGCCTCAATTACTGAGTGAACGCACTGGGGTTATGACAAGGCCTGGCGAGCGCCCGACAAGTGCTTATGTACTCATTGGCTAATTCTAAGGTGAGGTTGATATAGCTAGCTATTCAGCCAAGAGTGCAAGGTGACATCAAGGCGGGGAAGAGCGTGTGACTTTGTATTCTCCCCACGGTGAGAGCAGAATTTTTCATGCGTACTATAAATAGCACAGCTGTCACACAGTAGCAAAGTTTCCAAAACAACCATGGAAAATGAGCTGCTGTCATCACAAAATACGACCTGTGCTGCCGTTAAAACAAGTGGTGTCAGTATGCATGGAATTGGACAAAAACATGGAATTCCTATGAGCACTCTGCAACATCATGTTTCAGGGAAGTATGAGAAGGTTGGCAGGGGTATGCTTACGAGCACTGCAGAGATAGAATCGCTTTGACATGCATGACATTAAGAGACACGGGTTTTGGTCTGATCACAGCGTCTTTGGAACTGTGACGAGACTGGCTTTTGTACTGCAGCAGGAGTGAAGAGCCAGCTTGTCAAGCAGGGAAGTGAGTGAAGAAGTAAGCATGTGTTCTAACCATGAGTACAAGCAAGTGGTTCTAACTGGGAGTGAAATCAGCATGGCCGTGTCTGGGCTTGGATGTTCAGTTGGAGCCAGGTGGGCAGCTGAGTGGGTGGCTAGAGTCATGTACGTACTTGGGTGCAGTCCTATGTGCAGCTTGGAGCATGTAACCTAAAACACATTTGAATGGTACACTGAGTATGGATGAGTATGCACTGATTCAGTCTTGGTAGGTAGATTCAAGAGAAGCAAAGCAAAATCCATAATCACTTTTGAGATGCAATTCTAAGCCTATAAATATGTGGGCAACACATTGTGGTGACGTACTACGTGCCGATTGGTGACGCATAGATCTACCTGCGAAGTGGCTCTCTCGGCCAACAAAAATACCATGGACGAATGGAACTATACCTCGAGCACTGTGTCTCGGAACTTTGGTGCTGACACAAGTACTAGTAGGAATGATCAGTACCACCAAATTATCATTCCTCACACAAACCTGGAAACTTCAATCCTGAGTACACAAACATGTTTATTCAAAGGCAACTTACCCGCTGAGAGTGCACCAGTTCACAGTACAGGAAGGGGATAAAGAGGGAAAAATGTGATCATCATCCACCAAATTATCATTTCTCACACAAACTTCAATCCTGACTACGGAAACATGTTCATTTAAAGGCAACTTACCCGCTGAGATTGCGCCAGTTCACAGTACACGAAGTGGAAAAAGAGGGAAAAATGTGATCATCATCCACCAAATTATCATTCCTCACACAGACTTCAAACCGGAATACGCAAACATGTTCATTCAAAGGCAACTTACCTCCTGAGAGTGCACCAGTTCACAGTACAGGTAGTGGAAAAAGAGGGAAAAATGTGATCATCATCCACCAAATTATCATTCCTCACACAAAGTTGGAAACTTCAATCCTGAGTACACAAACATGTTTATTCAAAGGCAACTTACCCACTGAGAGTGCGCCAGTTCACAGTACACGAAGTGGAGAAAGAGGGAAAAATGTGATGATCATCCTGACTTCCACCAAATTATCATTCCTCACACAAACTTCAATCATGACTTCGCTAACATGTTAATTCAAAGGCAACTTACAAACTGAGAGTGCACCAGTTCACAGTACAGGAAGTGGAGAAAGAGGGAAAAATGTGATCATCATCCACCAAATTATCATTCCTCCCACAGACTTCAAACCGGAATACGCAAACATGTTCATTCAAAGGCAACTTACCTCCTGAGAGTGCACCAGTTCACAGTACAGGAAGTGGAGCAAGAGGGAAAAATGTAATCATCGTCCACCAAATTATCATTCCTCACACAGACTTCAATCCTGACTACGGAAACATGTTCATTTAAAGGCAACTTACCCGCTGAGAGTGCGCCAGTTCACAGTACACGAAGTGGAAAAAGAGGGAAAAATGTGATCATCATCCACCAAATTATCATTCCTCACACAGACTTCAAACCGGAATACGCAAACATGTTCATTCAAAGGCTACTTACCTCCTGAGAGTGCACCAGTTCACAGTACAGGAAGTGGAAAAAGAGGGAAAAATGTGATCATTATCCACCAAATTATCATTCCTCACACAAAGTTGGAAACTTCAATCCTGAGTACACAAACATGTTTATTCAAAGGCAACTTACCCACTGAGAGTGCGCCAGTTCACAGTACACGAAGTGGAGAAAGAGGGAAAAATGTGATGATCATCCTGACTTCCACCAAATTATCATTCCTCACACAAACTTCAATCCTGACTTCGCTAACATGTTAATTCAAAGGCAACTTACCAGCTGAGAGTGCACCAGTTCACAGTACAGGAAGTGGAGAAAGAGGGAAAAATGTGATCATCATCCACCAAATTATCATTCCTCACACAGACTTCAAACCGGAATACGCAAACATGTTCATTCAAAGGCAACTTACCGCCTGAGAGTGCACCAGTTCACAGTGCAGGAAGTGGAGAATGAAGTAAAAATGTGATCATCATCCACCAAATTATCATTCCTCACACAGACTTCAAACCGGAATACGGAAACATGTTCATTCAAAGGCAACTTACCTCCTGAGAGTGCACCAGTTCACAGTACAGGAAGTGGAAAAAGAGGGAAAAATGTGATCATCATCCACCAAATTATCATTCCTCACACAGACTTCAAACCGGAATACGCAAACATGTTCATTCAAAGGCAACTTACCCCCTGAGAGTGCACCAGTTCACAGTACAGGAAGTGGAAAAAGAGGGAAAAATGTGATCATCATCCATCAAATTATCATTCCTCACACAAAGTTGGAAACTTCAATCCTGAGTACACAAACATGTTTATTCAAAGGCAACTTACCCACTGAGAGTGCGCCAGTTCACAGTACACGAAGTGGAGAAAGAGGGGAAAAAGTGATGATCATCCTGACTTCCACCAAATTATCATTCCTCACACAAACTTCAATCCTGACTTCGCTAACATGTTAATTCAAAGGCAACTTACCAGCTGAGAGTGCACCAGTTCACAGTACAGGAAGTGGAGAAAGAGGGAAAAATGTGATCATCATCCACCAAATTATCATTCCTCACACAGACTTCAAACCGGAATACGCAAACATGTTCATTCAAAGGCAACTTACCTCCTGAGAGTGCACCAGTTCACAGTACAGGAAGTGGAAAAAGAGGGAAAAATATCATCATCCACAAAATTATCATTCCTCACACAAACTTGGAAACTTCAATCCTGAGTACACAAACATGTTTATTCCAAGGCAACTTACCTGCTGAGAGTGCGCCAGTTCACATTACACGAAGTGGAGTAAGAGGGAAAAATGTGATGATCATCCTGACTTCCACCAAATTATCGTTCCTCACACAAACTTCAATCCTGACTTCGCTAACATGTTAATTCAAAGGCAACTTACCACCTGAGAGTGCACCAGTTCACAGTACAGGAAGTGGAGATAGAGGGAAAATGTGATCATCATCCACAAAATTATCATTCCTCACACAGACTTCAATCCTGACTACTCAAACATGTTCATTCAAAGTCAACTTACAGACTGAGAGTGCACCAGTTCACATTACAGGAAGTGGAGATAGAGGGAAAATGTGATCAAATTATCATTCCTCATACAAACTTCAATCCTGAGTACACAAACATGTTCATTCAAAGGCGACTTACCTCCTGAGAGTGCACCAGTTCACAGTACAGGAAGTGGAGATAGAGGGAAAAATGTAATCATCATCCAACAGATTATCATTCCTCACACAGACTTCAATCCTGACTTCTCAAACATGTTCATACAAAGGCAACTTACATACTGAGAGTGCACCAGTTCACAGTACAGGAAGTGGAGAAAGAGAGAAAAATGTAATCATCATCCAACAAGTTATCATTCCTCACACAGACTTCAATCCTGACTACTCAAACATGTTCATTCAAAGTCAACTTACAGACTGAGAGTGCACCAGTTCACATTACAGGAAGCGGAGAAAGAGGGAAAATGTGATCATCATCAACCAAATAATCATTCCTCATACAAACTTCAATCCTGACTACACAAACATGTTCATTCAAAGGAAACTTACCACCTGAGAGTGCACCAGTTCACAGTACAGGAAGTGGAGAAAGAGGGAAAATGTGATCATCATCCACATATAATTATCATTCTTCATACAAACTTCAACCCTGACTATGGAAACATGTTCGCTCAAAGGCAACTTACCGCCTGAGAGTGCACCAGTTCACAGTACAGGAAGTGGAGAATGAAGTAAAAATGTGATCATCATCCACCAAATTATCATTCCTCATACAAACTTCAATCCTGACTACATAAACATGTTCATTCAAAGGCAACTTACCCCCTGAGAGTGCACCAGTTCACAGTACAGGAAGTGGAGAAAGAGTGAAAATGTGATCATCATCCACCAAATTATCATTCTTGACACAAACTTCAATCCTGACAATGGAAACATGTTCGCTCAAAGGCAACTTACCCGCTGAGAGTGCACCAGTTCACAGTACAGGAAGTGGAGAAAGAGGGGAAAATGTGATCAATCATCATCAGGCTTTCATTTAGAAATTTTCCCAAGAGGGGGCGAAACTAGGCTTCGATGAACTTTGGGGGGGCATAAGTGGCATGTGTTACTACACCTTACAGGGGGGTCTGGGTGGCCTCCCACAGGAAAATTTTTGTAATTTAGATCCTCTGAGATTGATTTTGATGCAATTTGAAGGGCAAAAATCACATTTTATTACTAACCAAAACAGACCTACATATGCACGTTACAAGAACTGTAATCTGAATGGCTTGTGCCATTGCCTATTTCTTTTTACAGTACTGTATAATAGGGAATGTGAAAATGCCAAGGGGGGGGCAAAGAGATTCTAAGGGGGGGCGAATGCCCCCCCCCCCCCCCCCCTCCCCCCCTCTAAATGAAACCCTGAATCATCATTCCTCACACAGACTTCAATCCTGACTACGCAAACATGTTCATTCAAAGGCAACTTACCCGCTGAGAGTGCACCAGTTCACAGTACAGGAAGTGGAGAAAGAGGGAAAATGTGATCACCATTCTCCAAATTATCATTCTTGGTACAAACTTCAATCCTGACAATGGAAACAAGTTCGCTCAAAGGCAACTTACCCGCTGAGAGTGCACCAGTTCACAGTACAGGAAGTATAGAAAGAGGGAAAAATGTGATCAATCATCATTCCTCACACAGACTTCAATCCGGACTATGCAAACATGTTCATTCAAAGGCAACTTACCCGCTGAGAGTGCACCAGTTCACAGTACAGGAAGTGGAGAAAGAGGGAAAATGTGATCATCATCCACAAAATTATCATTCTTCATACAAACTTCAATCCTGACTACGGAAACATGTTCATTGAAAGGCAACTTACCAGCTGAGAGTGCACCAGTTCACAGTACAGGAAGTGGAGAAAGAGGGAAAAATGTGATCAATCATCATCAGGCTTTCATTTAGAAATTTTCCAAAAGAGGGGGCGAAACTAGGCTTCGATGAACGTTGGGGGGGCATAAGTGGCATGTGTTACTACACCTTACAGGGGGATCTGGGTGGCCTCCCACAGGAAAATTTTTGGAATTTAGATCCTCTGAGATTGATTCTGATGCAATTTGAGGGGCAAAAATCACATTTTATTACTAACCAAAACAGACCTATATATGCACGTTACAAGAACTGTAATCTGAATGGCTTGTGCCATTGCCTATTTCTTTTCACAGTACTGCATAATAGGGAATGTGAAAATGCCAAGGGGGGGCAAAGGGATTCTAAGGGGGGGCGAATGCCCCCCCCCCCCCCCCCCCCCCCCCCCCCTCCCCCCCTCTAAATGAAACCCTGAATCATCATTCCTCACACAGACTTCAATCCTGACTACGCAAACATGTTCATTCAAAGGCAACTTACCCGCTGAGAGTGCACCAGTTCACAGTACAGGAAGTGGAGAAAGAGGGAAAATGTGATGATCATCCTGACTTCCACCAAATTATCATTCCTCACACAAACTTCAATCCTGACTTCGCTAACATGTTAATTCAAAGGCAACTTACCACCTGAGAGTGCACCAGTTCACAGTAAAGGAAGTGGAGAAAGAGGGAAAATGTGATCATCATCCACAAAATTATCATTCCTCACACAGACTTCAATCCTGACTACTCAAACATGTTCATTCAAAGTCAACTTACAGACTGAGAGTGCACCAGTTCACATTACAGGAAGTGGAGATAGAGGGAAAATGTGATCAAATTATCATTCCTCATACAAACTTCAATCCTGAGTACACAAACATGTTCATTCAAAGGCGACTTACCTCCTGAGAGTGCACCAGTTCACAGTACAGGAAGTGGAGATAGAGGGAAAAATGTAATCATCATCCAACAGATTATCATTCCTCACACAGACTTCAATCCTGACTTCTCAAACATGTTCATACAAAGGCAACTTACATACTGAGAGTGCACCAGTTCACAGTACAGGAAGTGGAGAAAGAGGGAAAATGTGATCATCATCCACAAAATTATCATTCTTCATACAAACTTCAATCCTGACTACGGAAACATGTTCATTGAAAGGCAACTTACCAGCTGAGAGTGCACCAGTTCACAGTACAGGAAGTGGAGAAAGAGGGAAAAATGTGATCAATCATCATCAGGCTTTCATTTAGAAATTTTCCAAAAGAGGGGGCGAAACTAGGCTTCGATGAACGTTGGGGGGGCATAAGTGGCATGTGTTACTACACCTTACAGGGGGATCTGGGTGGCCTCCAACAGGAAAATTTTTGGAATTTAGATCCTCTGAGATTGATTCTGATGCAATTTGAGGGGCAAAAATCACATTTTATTACTAACCAAAACAGACCTATATATGCACGTTACAAGAACTGTAATCTGAATGGCTTGTGCCATTGCCTATTTCTTTTCACAGTACTGCATAATAGGGAATGTGAAAATGCCAAGGGGGGGCAAAGGGATTCTAAGGGGGGGCGAATGCCCCCCCCCCCCCCCCCCCCCCCCCCCTCCCCCCCTCTAAATGAAACCCTGAATCATCATTCCTCACACAGACTTCAATCCTGACTACGCAAACATGTTCATTCAAAGGCAACTTACCCGCTGAGAGTGCACCAGTTCACAGTACAGGAAGTGGAGAAAGAGGGAAAATGTGATGATCATCCTGACTTCCACCAAATTATCATTCCTCACACAAACTTCAATCCTGACTTCGCTAACATGTTAATTCAAAGGCAACTTACCACCTGAGAGTGCACCAGTTCACAGTAAAGGAAGTGGAGAAAGAGGGAAAATGTGATCATCATCCACAAAATTATCATTCCTCACACAGACTTCAATCCTGACTACTCAAACATGTTCATTCAAAGTCAACTTACAGACTGAGAGTGCACCAGTTCACATTACAGGAAGTGGAGATAGAGGGAAAATGTGATCAAATTATCATTCCTCATACAAACTTCAATCCTGAGTACACAAACATGTTCATTCAAAGGCGACTTACCTCCTGAGAGTGCACCAGTTCACAGTACAGGAAGTGGAGATAGAGGGAAAAATGTAATCATCATCCAACAGATTATCATTCCTCACACAGACTTCAATCCTGACTTCTCAAACATGTTCATACAAAGGCAACTTACATACTGAGAGTGCACCAGTTCACAGTACAGGAAGTGGAGAAAGAGGGAAAATGTGATAATCATCCACAAAATTATCATTCCTCACACAGACTTCAATCCTGACTACTCAAACATGTTCATTCAAAGTCAACTTACAGACTGAGAGTGCACCAGTTCACATTACAGGAAGTGGAGATAGAGGGAAAATGTGATCAAATTATCATTCCTCATACAAACTTCAATCCTGAGTACACAAACATGTTCATTCAAAGGCGACTTACCTCCTGAGAGTGCACCAGTTCACAGTACAGGAAGTGGAGATAGAGGGAAAAATGTAATCATCATCCAACAGATTATCATTCCTCACACAGACTTCAATCCTGACTACTCAAACATGTTCATTCAAAGTCAACTTACAGACTGAGAGTGCACCAGTTCACATTACAGGAAGCGGAGAAAGAGGGAAAATGTGATCATCATCAACCAAATAATCATTCCTCATACAAACTTCAATCCTGACTACACAAACATGTTCATTCAAAGGCAACTTACCACCTGAGAGTGCACCAGTTCACAGTACAGGAAGTGGAGAAAGAGGGAAAATGTGATCATCATCCACATATAATTATCATTCTTCATACAAACTTCAACCCTGACTATGGAAACATGTTCGCTCAAAGGCAACTTACCGCCTGAGAGTGCACCAGTTCACAGTACAGGAAGTGGAGAATGAAGTAAAAATGTGATCATCATCCACCAAATTATCATTCCTCATACAAACTTCAATCCTGACTACGTAAACATGTTCATTCAAAGGCAACTTACCAACTGAGTGCACCAGTTCACAATGTACAAGTAAGAGAGATATATGTGACATTCCTCACACAAACTTGAATAAATTATGCAAACATGCATGACATGACATATTGTTCATTCAAAGGCAAATTAAATCCTGAGAGTGCTCCAGTTCACAATACAGCAAGTCGGAACAGGAGTAAAATATGGTTGTTATCCGCCAGATTATCATTATCACACAACATTCAATCCTCAGTCTGCACAAACATGTCCATTCAAAGGTATAACATACCAAATGCCCCCATCTTTTTCGATCTTTGCTGATGGTCAGATATACTACATACTCTATGGTACATATACACATCTTACCAACCGATCACCACCTTCTCTGTCAATTGGTTGGACTGAAGTCTTCCTGTTGATAACAAAGATCATGAAAGTATAACATATCCAACAATGTAGGATTTAGGAATGGGATGGGACTGAGGTTGGGTATTGGCATTTCCCTTGTTTCTTTGCTTTTTCAAGAGGTGGAGAGGGACAGGCTATCACTAATTCTGTTTAAAATTTTCGGAGATAGTTAACATTTTACTTTCTTGTTTGTTAGCACATGAAATGCATAGTTATGTCACGAAAGAAAGTCAGAAAACCACACTTCCAACAGAGTCATGATAGTTCTGGACAAGAACAGGCTGGTAGATATTCCTAGAGGCAGTAGTGAGTCAGCCAAAACCGCCACCGTTCACAGTTTGCAGACCAAGGACATAAAGGCACCAGGCTCTGCTACAGTGAAAGCGGTGTGGTTTTGGGCATAAAGTAGTAGAACTGCTTTTGTTTTGTAAGCAATGCTTGACTATGAGGAAGAAGAAAGAAGATGACAAAATCGAACTTTTTCAGCGAGTTGTTTCTCAACGCTAGCTAGCATATAGCCTTAGGTACGTTTGGGAGTATTTTTATGAACTGCTAGACTGTATCAATCTATCTGCATGCTTGGTTTGGGGGTTTGGAGCTTCTTTGGGCATTACCCTACTGCTACATCATGCCAGGATGGTAAATTCAAAATTTCTGAATGTTTAATGTGTAAGCTTTGGTAACAACATACCATTTTATTCTGGAGTGTTTTCATAACAAAGATGACTTCCAGTGTCACAAAAAAGCATCGCGAAAATACCGAACCCGAAAGTCACCAAAGTGAGCTCTCAATTGCTCTTCACTATGTTACATGAATCCGGCATAACTCACTATACTCTGATGTAGCTACCAACAAAAGTTACGTAGGTAAAAAGGTCACATAATATTATGCCATGAGTCTAGTCCAGCCCACTTCTGTTACAGAGGTCACCAGCATCACTAGTCTAGTCCCACCCCCCAAACTCCCCACTTCCATTATTCATGCACACATGGAGAAAACATAATGATTGATGTCAAGTTCTCGTACTACCAAGGTTCTAAACAGTTTTACCATCCAGAACAGTCGTTCCACCAATGGCAATATACAGACTTTTATTGAACAAACAGCACATGGTCTTCAATTAATTTTGCAAACTCAATCTTGGAGAAATGAGTTGCTGTAGGTGCCTGGTTAGCCAGAGGTTGCATAAATCTATGTATGCCATCACTATCCACAGCCAACATATCAAGTCACAGCCTTCTCAGCTTGACGGTTTGGGAGGGATGGTTCGGTTGGCCTCTTGTAACATCAGTGCCAGTTTCTTTTGTTTGCTCCCCATGAGCTGCATGAAACTCGTACCATTCATGAGCTGGAGTAGTACTCCACAATATGTGAAAACCAGATCAGAACTGCAAGTAGTTTCTGAGATACAGGCACTTACATATACACCAAAAGTTGCAGGCCTATACGGGTGTAACTGTTGTGGTTGTAAATAACACATTTCCGCACAATACTATAAAACCAGAAGCCATATGTACCTCCTGTACAGGTTGCACCACGGAAAAGGCTGTATAATTATAACTCTGTAGCTATATGTGACAATGTTCATAGCATTATCAATCACTAAACTATTATCATCATAATCATAATTATATATCACACATTACATCATCATGATTACATCATATAGCTCATGTGATCAGGTTCTTGATGATGCTATTTGGAGACTAACTTGAGTTCTATTGTCTCTGTGAATCCGGGTTCTTTACATGGTGTCAGAGGTGGGATGGAACAGTTTAGACCCCCAGACACCTTGTCTCTAGAAGGAAACCTCGCGGAAAACTGGCGAAGGTGGAAGCAGCAGTTTGAAATATACCTGGTCGCTTCCGGGAAGAACGATAGATAGATAGATAGATAGATAGATAGATAGATAGATAAATTGTAATTTTCGACAGGAATGTCTCATCAGCCAGTGGCTGGTCTACCTGAGAGTCCTGCAAATAAGAGCGACGATGTCAAAGCCGCCACCTTCCTCCATCTGGCTGGGCCAGAAGCTCTTGAGGTGTTCAACACCCTGTCATTTGATAACCCTGGTGACGAGAAAAAGCTTGACAAGCTAGTGGAGAAGTTTGAAGCTTACTGTATCCCAAGAAAGAACGTCACATGGGAGCGGCACGTCTTCAACACTCGGAACCAACAGCCGGGTGAGTCTGTAGACCAGTACGTAACTGACTTACGTAAGAAGGCCAAGACATGTGAATTTGGGATCCTCACAGAGAGCCTAATCAAAGATGGGCTAGTATGTGGGGCGGCTAGCGACAAAACTAGATCTCGATTGTTGAAGCAGGCTGACCTAACCCTCTCTAAAGCCATGGACATTTGCCGCGCAGATGAAGCTGCTCTGGCACAGCTGAAATCAATGGCAACTAGGCCACCTAGCACAGCTTCGTCCGAAGACGTGGATGTCCAGCTCCTGAAGACGCGACGTCAAACCCAGCATTACAGGCAGCAAAGCCAATGCACCTACTGTGGTGGTTGGCATCACGCACGACAGAAATGCCCAGCTGCTGGAGTGCAGTGTCACAAGTGTGGACGCCGAAATCACTTCGCCCGAGTCTGCCGCTCAGGAACTCAGTCATCACGCCAGAAGGTTCACGAAATTCACGACGAACAAGGGGATTCCAGTGAGGAGGAACTGCTCGTAGCTGCCATAGAAGATGGGCCGCCCCGAAAAGATTGGAGTGCCACAGTCACTATCAATGCACACCACGTCACCTTCAAAATCGACACGGGCGCTCAGTGCAACGTCATGTCCTATGCCACCTTCAGCCGTATCAGTCAGTAGCCACTAAGGAAGTCTCACTCTAGGCTAGTTGCCTTTGGAGGACACCGGCTCAATTCTCTGGGCAAAGCAACCCTCCTCTGTGAATACAAGCACAAGTTCTGGGCTGTAGACTTTGAAGTAGTCGATAATGCATCAAATGTGCTAGGCCTAAAAACAAGCGCCGAGATGAAACTTGTGCAGCGTATTGAAACCCTTGAAAGTGACATGCTGGCCAAATATGCTGACACCTTCACTGGTCTGGGATGCATCACTGGGGTCACTCATCACATTCAGCTCGATCCAAACCACAAGCCTGTGGTTCACTCACCCTGTAAAGTCCCAGTCACCATACGATCGAAGGTGAAAGAAGAGCTGGAACGGATGGAACGCCTGGATGTCATAGAACGTATCCAAGAACCCACCGACTGGGTCAATTCGATGGTGAATGTCGTTAAACCAAATGGCAAGCTCCGCATCTGCATCGACCCACGTGATCTCAACAAAGCTATCAAACGTGAGTTCTACCCAATGAAAACCGTGGAAGAAGTAGCAGCTCGGATGCCTAATGCCAAACTGTTCTCAACATTGGACGCCAGCTCCGGGTTCTGGCAGGTGAAACTCGACCACGAAAGTGCCAAGCTTTGCACCTTCAATACCCCTTTTGGGCGCTACATGTTCAAACGGCTACCATTTGGCATCTCCTCAGCCCAAGATGTTTTCCAAGCCGTCATGACAGAGATGTTCGAAGACATCGATGGCGTGGAAGTTGTGGTGGACGACGTGATAGTATGGGGGACCACTGAGGAGGAGCACGACATACGGCTCAAGAAAGTCCTCCAGCGTGCTCAGGAGCGAAACCTGAAGCTGAACAAAGACAAAAGCCAAATCAAAAAGAAGCACATCAGTTATATCGGTCACGTTCTAGGCGAAGATGGTGTCAGGCCTGACCCCAAAAAGGTCACTGCTGTCGTAGAGATGAAAACACCAGCCTGCAAGGATGAGCTTCAGTGCTTTCTAGGCATGACCACTTACCTCTCAAAGTTCATTGAGAACTACTCAAAGATGTCTGCACCACTCCGAGTGCTTCTCGAAAAAGACACCGAGTGGCACTGGACCGATAGGCAAGACGCGGCAGTCCAGCAGCTGAAAACTGCTGTCACAATTGCACCCGTGCTGAAGTTTTTCGACCCCAGCCAGCCGACTACGATATCTGTTGATGCAAGCTCAAAGGGAATGGGTGCCGTCCTACTTCAAAAGCAGTCCCCTATCGCCTACGCCTCCAAATCGCTCACAGCAACTCAACAAAACTATGCCCAAATCGAAAAAGAAATGCTGGCAATCGTTTTTGGCTGTCAAAAATTCCATGATTACGTATATGGACTGCCGAATGTGGACATTGAAACCGACCACAAACCACTTGAAACCATCCTATGAAAGCCCTTACATGCTGCACCAGCCCGCCTGCAGCGCATGATGATGTCCATCCAGAAGTATCCGATCAGTGTCATGTACAATGTATAAGCCCGGGAAAGAGCTCCTAATTGCTGATACCCTTTCCAGGGCATCATTGCCTGACGTTGCTGATGAACTAGAGTTTAGACAGTATGACATCAACATACTGCACACTCTACCGATCACTGAGCCAAAACTGGAGGAGTTCAAACAACAGACCAAGAAGGATACAAGGCTCCAAGAATTGGTGCACACTGTCCAAGGTGGGTGGCCAGAACACAAAGCCAACTCACTACCTGGAGCAAGACCATTCTGGAATTTCCGTGACGAACTCACATACCACGAAGGCATCCTCTTCAAAGGTGCAAGAGTCATAGTGCCTACTTGCATGCGTCCAGAAATGTTACGGCTCATCCACGGCTCACACCTGGGAGTGGACAAGTGCAAACGTCGAGCACGGGACGTCCTCTACTGGCCAGGCATGGCCGCCCAGATTGAAGACACAGTCTCCAACTGCTCAACTTGTGCTATGTACCAGCGAAACAACCCTAAACAACCACTTCTGCCGCATCCAGCACCCTCAAGACCCTGGGAGAGAGTAGGTGGACTATTACTCCAATTTTATCGAGGTTGACCACCTGAAAGAGACCACAAGTCTACAGGTCATCGAACGCCTCAAGCCTCATTTCGCTCAACATGGCATACCGGACATTCTCATCACAGACAATGGCCCGCAGTTCTCCAGTGACACGTTTCACAAATTCTCGGCAGACTACCAGTTTCAGCATCACACCAGCAGCCCCCACCACCCTCGCTCCAACGGAAAGGCCGAGAAATCAGTCCAGACTGTGAAGAACCTTTTACGTAAGGCACAAGCCAAGAACAGTGACTTTCACTTGGCACTGCTGGACTTTCGCAACTCGCCCACTACCGATGATGTGGGATCCCCCGCACAGCGCCTGATGGGCCGGCAGACCAAAACTCTCCTACCGACTGCCGAAAAACTTTTACTTCCCAAACTATCCCCCCCACAATTGTCAAATCGGAGCACCTCGACAACAAGAGACCCAAAAGCACTTCCACGATAAGACCTCTAAACCACTTTCTCCTCTGAAGCCAGGCGATCATGTTCGTTACAGGAGCGGAAAATTGTGGCTAACAGCAGTGATCGTCGAGATCTCTAAGCACCCAAGGTCTTACACGATCCAAACCCCTCAAGGACAAACGTACCGTCGTAACAGGGTACATCTCAAGCCTGATGCCCCATTCGGGAATGACAGCGACGACGAAGATGATCCTCACAGCGATGAAGAGAGAGGAGACAATGCAAGCGATCCTGGCAGGGAAGTTGTTGAGTCTGCAACCAGTGCAACCGATACAGTCACTACATCCAGTGCCCCCACTGAACTGCGTCGATCAAAGCGAACCACCCCGAGGCCTTACAGTTATGCTGGCCCCTATACCCTCAAGTTTTGAAGAAGGGGGATGTGACAATGTTCATAGCATTATCAATCACTAAACTATTATCATCATAATCATAATTATATATCACACATTACATCATCATGATTACATCATATAGCTCATGTGATCAGGTTCTTGATGATGCTATTTGGAGACTAACTTGAGTTCTATTGTCTCTGTGAATCCGGGTTCTTTACACTATATAGCTGTATACTTACAAAGACTGAATGAATCAATAATCAATCCACACCCCAAACGGCTGGTTTCTCCTTCACTTTCTTCCTCCACCCCTCCAACTCCCTCCTGAGCAGCTCATCATGCAGCAGTTCCTCTTGCTGTACTTCAGGTAGGTCTATGTTGCTGTGTACCTGGGACACTAGCTACAATGTTAATACCAACAGCCATGCTACCATTTTGCACCTACATATCCACAGCTCTAGCTACCCCAGCGTTTGGCTGAACTAAGACTCTGTCGGGGCTGAACCATCTCTACACTGGTCCCATTCAGGCTATGGTGCTGACCACCAGACTACACAGAGGCATGGCTCTGGAAGAAGTCAATGTCGTCAGTGGCCGTGGCAGCGGTAAGGGACTTACGTTAGCAGACACTCCTGGTGCAAGTTACACTGGGCTGATACCCTACATGTATCAAGGGTCCTCGCCTCGCTAGACGTTAGTCACCACAGAGCGACACATAATGCAGACTACAATCACACATACCACATATGCAACACCAAGGGGGTACCACTCCCCAAAGACGTTGTCACAGTTGCAACTGGGTTCAGAATCTTTGACCATCATTTTGGCTGCTTGATTGCTTCACCGCTCTGCAAAATGGCTCTTGACCTTCCTTTGACTAAAATGTGTAGCGACTTCACCCCTTCCTTAGTATACGGGGTCAAGATCCTCAGTCGCAGCTGTGACTACAGTGTCTATGGGAGTGATACCCCTTGAATGAAGATGGGTGACCAAGCTTATCATTTGAGGAGCATGGGAGTAGCAACCAATTTTGATCTAGTAAGGCCAGGGTATACTAGCTGGATGGAGTCCCCCCCCTCACACACACACACACACACACACACACACACACACACACACACACACCCAAAAGTCTACCTTGCATGGTAATATTCTGGTTTGCCAGGGATAAAAAAGAAAACTTGAGACAATATACACACGACACACACAAACCTCAAAAATTTCCAAACAAGCTTAGACGATGCTCACTGCCAGCTACAAAATTGTTACCCACATCGGCTAAATTAAGTTGGTCGGTTTTGTCCTTGTGAACATGTAGTAGCAGTACATGATTTAAGCGTTGTTGAGTCATCGTGTTTCTCAAGTAGGTTTTCAGTCGCCTTAATGCAAACAAAACAGAAGGCAGAATCTGTTTCCAGAATCATCCCTGTAATGAAGCCAGGACCACTTGTCGAACCATGTTGGTTGGAAACAACGCTCCACGGGGTTCTTGACACCAAACTTGCGTTTCGGAAAAGATGACTTGCGTGGTTGATGAGCCTCGTTGCCAATATCTACCAGCTGTCCACCGACTGTGCTGATTTTTCTCGCCATCTTCAGTCACGTGTTCCACTAGCCTCGTCCCCCGGCCCTATTGAAACTGGGAACGAGGCTAGGGCATGGCTAGTCTCGTACCCAGGGACGAGACTACGCATGATGGGCTGGGAACGAGGCTAGTCGAATGGCACGCGTGCTAGCGAGCAGCACAGCTCAGGCGTCTGCAGAGAGTTTTCTAAACAACACTGAAAAATCTAGTACGGCCATGGCCGTACTAGCCGTACTGGCTCCTATGCCCCTGAGGAGAGTTAGCCAGGTGATGGCTCTAGGTATAGCTACTAGCAAAGCCCTCCAGATCAAAGGTGCTAGCATGGCTACTAACAGGTGCCTGCTCATGTGAACCAGTGGCGGATCCAGGGGTAGTTCGTTGGGTTTGGTTGAACCCCCCTTCTTACAGTTGAATTCATAACGAACATACCTTACTTTGAACCTACAATTTCAAGCGCTTGCTTGCAGCGGTGACGAGCATCGAGGGCAACATCGAGCGCTCAGTTACTACATGTACTATAACTAGCTGCCATTACATTGCAACTCCTGGCTGAAACCGAAGGGCTTGGGAACGAGACCTCTATCTAGTATCTCGTAGACTACATATATGTATTACGTTGCGGAGTGAAGTTTGAGCAAGAAACGGAAGCTGCAATCATTTACATCTGGAACTTGCAGTGCAAAGCACGAAGGTGCCACGAAAGCCCATCCTGATAACTGAAAATGAAGGCGAAAAAATTTTCCGCGCTTTGCACGGACTGATTGCCACTTGGCACCTCTGTGCGCTGCCTTCGGCAGCAGCCCTGCATATAAAAGAACCCCCCTTCTAAAATCCTGGATCCGCCCCTGTGAACTGAGGGAACAATACTAATTCGCCCTTTGTACTGTGTTTCAGCAATTCCAGTCTGCTACAGGTATTCACAGATGTACATGTATGGGCCCCACATTCTTTTATCCATGCACATAATGAGGACCTTATACTTGGATCGTGGAGGCACATTACAACTGGTGAAATGTCGTTGCCCGATCAAATTAAGCTGTCCTTGGAAGATGAATGTTATGTAACCACATCATGATGATTGACATTGCTACGCTGCCAGAACCTATCCTGGAGCTCATTCACTTTATCTCTTAGCACAGCGAGTCTGACTGCCTGACATGCAGGCAGAAACAATACGCTTACTCGCTGGAAGTCATTATTCTCACCACGTGGTAATGGGGGGCATGCAATTCATTTGGTCTGCATTCCACGCGAATATCTCATACTGTCACGCAAGGCCTGATCGAATCACCCCAACATTATGGCTTCTCCAGGGCAAGCAATTAGGGAGTAGGCCGTGAAACGTAACATGTAGATAGCACAAGCATAGGTCTATAAAACCCACTGGCAAACCAGATGCATACAGTTGCTCCATTCTTGGATACAGCCCATGCTAACTCACTGGAAGACAAGGTTCCACTAAATAAACATTGGAATGTGTTTGTGCTAGGCAACGAAAGGTATCGTATGTGCTGGTACATACTTTGCAATGTGCATGCGCAAGTGCAGGAATACCTGCAGCAACCAGCTCCTCACTTTGTCAAATGAATTTATAGCCTTCAAATTAAGCATCAAAAGTGACTATGGGTTTTGCTTGGCTGCTCTTGAATCTACTTACCAGCTGTGACTGGATGAGCATAGCACAACCTCAGGCCACAGAATATCACATCAAAAGTACACACATATCCACAACACAGGAACTGCGAGTCAGGCTAGCTGAAGCAGTCTGGCGGCAGGTAACAACACACAACCTATACGCATGCTGCACACTGGTCCATGTGCATGGCCAACACACCGTGTATTCTGCAAATAGTTATAACGGTCAGTCAACGGACCAAATCTGAACAAATATGCCACATTATCGACCACACAGTACTGCAGTCTGGCAAAATGGCTGGTCAAAAGTGTCCTGCTGCTTGGGCATCTAGCCTCTTTTACAGTGCTGCATCACAACTAGAACTCATGCTAGCACTGGGAAATAATGGACACTCTGATGATCAGTCACCATTCAAGAAATGGCCATGTGCGGAACTTCAATCGGCAGGACCAGTGAGACACAGCAAAACAGGACCGAGGCCTCTTCTGTGGTGATCGACCTGCTGGGAGTACAAAACCAAGGCTTGCTCCATGAAATCTATTCGTAGGCATGGGTACCTCAGAGAATCAGCAACTAGCAACCATGTGATGGACCGTCAACCATCTTGCGAGTGATCTAACTGGAGTTGCGATGTCGCACTTACCCTGCACTGTGCAAATGACAGCAGACAAGGAGCTGGTCATGAGCTATGCTCTCATTGCACATTCTCTGGTTTGAGCAACAACAGCGACTATATATACTTCACAAACCAATGGTGGGCTATAAATGGAAAGTTGGTGTCAGCAGACATGCCAACTCTCACGCATTGCACGTGAGACTCATGCACACACATTTGTCCGCAATCTCACACTCTCATGCTTACTATACTACAGCAAATCTCATGCATTAGTATAGTATATGTAGCTATAGCTAGGCTTATTTTGTGGGTGGGGCCTGGGAATATGTTGCACGTATGCGTATGTAACACCTGGGTGTTTAGCTATTACGGAGTTCTGAATGTGTATGGCTGATGTGTGCCCTAAGGAAAAGGATGACTGCAATTCAAGCGACTCAAATGGACTCCTAGCCTGTGTCCATCCGCATCGAAGAGCTCGAGGATAAACACCGGCGCTACCACCTTGTCAAACTGCAAAATTAGTCTCGGTACCAGACTATTCGCGCAAGGCGGAATAGTCTGGAAGACTGCCCATATACGAGTGGTTCTGACACCAAGCATCTGCAAACCACAGCGTTTCCATAGACAGCATGTTAATTCCAAGGGGTTAAGTAAACTACACGCAAGCAGTATACTTTTTTTTCTTTTTTTTTTTTCTATAATATATTCTGCAAATGCATGGATACATACAATAGCAATTTATGCTAATACATGGTACATATCCAGTTATATTTAGACATAGTTATCTAGTACAGACTTAAAAGAATTAAAAGGAAGTGCAGCAATATGATATGGGAGTGAATTCCAAAAGGAAATAGTGCTAGGGAAATAAGAGTACAGGTAATAATTATGTTTAGCAAATGGCCTGGTAAGTGAAAACGGATTTACAGAGCGAGAAGCAAAAGTGGAGGTTCTGTAGTCGAATGGAGGATCATGATAAATGGACTGCCCATGAATCATTCTGTGAAGCAGACATACTTTCATTTTGAGTCTTCTCGAGCCCAGGGGGGGAATATGGAGTGACTCCAACATTGCTGGATACTCAACTTGGGGGCGCCACTGCTTTGAGCAAATTCTACTAGCAAATCTCTGAACTCCCTCTAATGCATTGATATCCTTCACTAGGTGTGGGTCCCAGACCTCACAACCATATTCCAAGTGCGGCCGGATAAATGAGAGGTAGTACTGTCTCAGTGTGAAGGGGTCAGCATCAGCATAAAATCTTCTGTATAGAAGGCCAAGCATCCTCCTAGTTTTAGAACAGAGTGTTTGTATGTGATGGGACCACGAAAGATCAGAAGATATGTGGATCCCAAGGTACTTGAACACCTCAACTCTATCCAGTGGAGTACCATTCAATAAGATAGGTGACGACGGATGAATATGACTGCGCTTCCGGGAGATGAGCATATATTTACACTTGTCACCATTAAACTGAAGGTTGTTATCTGTAATCCATTGGGATAGAGAGTCAATGTCATTTTGCAGAACTTGATAGTCTTCACTCTTTGCAATAGGTCGATACAGAAGCATGTCGTCAGCATAGAGGACCATGCTACCATCAGAGGTTGAATTAGCCACACCATTGATATAGATGTTGAATAGAAGTGGGCCTAAAACAGATCCCTGCGGTACACCAGAGATTATGGGAACTGAAGAGACAGATGATGCTCCATTAGTGACCACAAATTGTTTTCTGTCAGTTAGGTAGTCACTAATCCACCTCACGAGGTGATCATTGAGACCCATATCTTGTAACTTGTTTAGCAGTGGGCGATGGGGGACCGAATCAAATGCCTTTTTGAGGTCAAAAAATATTGCACAAACTTCTGCACCACCTTCCAACAAGCGGTACCAATGATCAGTGGCAGATAGTAGAGCTGAGACTGTTGATTTGCCTGGGGTGAACCCCCACTGACAGGGTGACAATGGACAATGTTCTGAAAGATGTTTTGACACAGAGTTAGAGATATGCCGTTCTAACAACTTGCTGACCACTGACAGCAGGGAGATAGGCCTATAGTTGGCAATGCTGTCGCTGGCCCCTGAGGATTTAGGAATAGGAACAACTGAAGATGTCTTCCAGTCACATGGAACCTGCCCAGTTCGAATAGAGAGGTTAAAAAGCTTAGTCAAACTTGGTGCAATGGCATGAGCTGTATGCTTCAGCATTCTATTGGAGATTCCATCGGGACCCGAGGCTTTAGTGACATCAAGTTTTAACAGCATCTCCAGAAGTTCATCCTCAGTGCAGTATAGCTCAGGTGGACAGTCAGCTATATTGGTGTGCAAGGTATCTTGAGGGGAGAGGGGAGGATGAGATGGATTAAAACATGTGGAGAAAAACTGATTGAGAGCAGTTGCCTTATCTTCGTCCGTTGTCAGTTTTTTGCCTTCGTAAACGAGACTCGGAATTGTAGTGCGATTGCTCTTATTCAGGTACTTCATAGCCTTCCAAAAGGCTTTATTCCCACCATTCCTAAGGTTCCTGAAGTAGATCTTTTTGGCCCTCCTCATTTGTGCGGTAATCCTATTTCGCATATCTCTGTATTTCCTTCTCAGGGAAGAACTGTTGGAGCGTTTGGCAAGTCTGAAGAGTGTATTTCTCCTCCGTATGGCTGAAACAATGTCTTTTGACAACCAGGGAAGATTCCTCCTTTTGGATAGAAAGGCTTTTGGAACACATTCGTTAATGATTTCCATAAACTTGGAGTACCAGTTAGTCCAGGCCTCGTTAATGTCACTGGAGATAAGGTCATCCCAGTTCACTGCTTCCAATAGTTCACAGGCTCTCTCAAAGTTAGCGTGGGTATACCTCCAAATCTTCCTAGGGTTCACGGTTACATGCTCAGTGTTACATTTCCACCTAATTGACAGTGAGACTCCACAGTGGTCAGAGTTTCCGAGTGGGGGTATAGTAGAACAGTCTTGCAACTGGGAGGGGTTAGACATAAGGGCCAGATCAATTAGTGAGGAGTTTCCATTTGGGCTGAAGTGAGTTGGTTCAGTAACAACCTGGGAAAGTGAAAAACTGCACAAAATACTATTTAACTTCAAATACAAAGGATGGTTTGTTTTATAAAAATCAACATTAAAATCTCCTACAAAAATAAAATTCCTAAAAAAAAAGAAGGACCAAAACTCTCTAAACACGTTTGCAAAGTATCAAAAATAGTTGTGGGAGTATTTGGAGGACGGTACCAGAGGCCAATGGGTAACGTACAATTACAATAATTTACAGAAACAAGTAAAAATTCCAGGTTGTCCGGTCCACACAATATGACATTGTAGTCAATAGTGTTCTTGACATACATGGCAACCCCTCCACCATGACGGTGCCTGTCAAGTCTGATAATATTGTAGCCCGGGAGACTAATTTCTGAGTTGTCAATTTCTTCCCCTAGCCAAGTTTCTGTAACGCAAATAACATCAGGGTTTTGGGCTCCACATGTTCCATGAAGTAGATCCATTTTGGGAAGAAGGCTTCTCACATTATAATGTAGAATTTTTACACAAACAGACCTCCGACTTGAGTTCTCACTAAGACTCCTAATACTATCAGATACTGTAGGGGAATTAGGACCAGGCGAGTTACTAGAACCTTGGTCAGAGCGAGCACCCTGCACGTTATGTTTACAATGTGTATCAGGGCATACACCCCACACTGAATGGGTTGAGCCTGTCACTCTGGGGATAAAAAAGGACTTACATCAGGCGTTTTCTCTCCATCCGCTTCCTGGCTGTTAATCACACCATTTGGCTGAGGGAGCTGCTCAGGGGTTGGGGAGATGGGTCGATGACAAAGTTCTAGTTTCCAGGACGTAGAGTTTTCAACGTTTTCCCATTCCATTTGAAGCGTTTGCAAGACTGACTCATCGCCACGTATGAGGAACCACCAACGAATCTCAGAGCCATCCCTTTTCTTGAACTTCCTTCGGACTTCAACATTCTCAGCAACACTAGTCAACTTTCGCAATGTTGCAAGTACAGTTCTGTAGGTGCAGTTCCTCAGTGTGCCCCACACTCGCCTGACCCCTTCAACAGTCTCTCTTGCATGGGTGTCTAGCGATTTACCACTGCTTCTTGAGGACTGCCTAGAGGGAGAGCCTGAGTCCTGACTTGCTTTATTGTGGCTGGCAGGTCTAGCTGGCAGAGTTTGAACGCTATGCCATTGAGGTTTCTTCCCCGTGACCGACTTGTCCGCTCTGGAATTCCTCTGACCTCTCCGCTTGGCCTTGGCCACCACCGTCCATTCACTGTCACTACTACCAGAGGTACGTCCCTCCGCCTCCACGGCTTGCTTCACGGCAAGGGCGTTTTGTAACTCAGCTACCTCAGCCTTAAGTGCGCTTATGCAGTCCTTGAGCTCACCAACGGTAGAGACGTACTCTCTCTTGAAACAGGCCAGGCACGTGTACGGGCTGCTAGTTGAGATAGCCGAGTACTCATTTACAGAGACGCCAGCACAGTACCTGTGGGCAGTCCGTTTGCAGATACCGCAAGTGACTGGGTCATCCACTCCTGAAGCGACTTCGGAGGAACAGATAGCACAGGGAGGACCGGGAGGACAGGCGGCAGAGCCGGCTTTCCCCTTGGCTTTCGTCGATTTTGGAGGCATTACTCGTCTGCCGCAGTTACTTATCTTTAGTGGTCCAATGATATTTAACGCCTTGGAATAAACGTGCCATATATGGAACCACTGTGGTTCGCACCTACTTATCGCTCACGCAAACGGTGTGAGTGTTAGAACCACTCGTATATGGGCAGTCTTCCAGACTATTCCGCCATCCGCGAATAGTCTGGTACCGAGACTACTGCAAAATGTTGAGTGGTGGAGCCTTCTGCTTAGGACCAAAGGAATGAAGCAACTGGAATGAACTGCTGTGCGCACTCTTGAGTTGTTACAGTAACGTTAACATGCCTCACGCATGCACATCTCACTCATTCACTTGCTAAGTAGTTGGCATTTCGGTGTCATACCATGTCCGATTAATCCTGGAAGTGGTCTGATACATTGTCTAATCACTTTCTGAAAGTTATATTTGTCTCTGTACGCAGGTCCACCAGTGGTATTCGTGTTTGCTGTTGCCACCATACATAACAGAGTATAGTCTATTATCTCTGTCGCCAGTGAGGAGGTACAGAGGTAGACTGTTCTTGGTTTGCCCATCTCAGGGGTGCCGGAGCCGGTCCCGCAGGTCCCGCGGCCGCCGGACCAATGTTTGACCAAGTGCTTATTTAAAATTCATAGTGTACAGTAGTCGCAAGATCTCAGAACCACAAACCGAACCCTTATGAATCCAATTACCATGCAGTGGGTTGGATTGTGGTTGCACAAGTCAATTTAGTGTAATTTTGCATGAGTGGCTGGGCTCAGCGTGCTGCAACAGCTGGTAAAAGGCCCAGCTATACCCCGTAATACGTGCTCGACTGCTCATGAATAATTAATGTTACGTAAAAAATTTCGCGCGCACTCCGCGCGCAAAACATCACCACATCAACACTTATTTGCTTCCGACACCCCTGCATCTCTCTAGGCCTCTAGCCAATGAATAGGTAGGTCATGAGCAGGCTGGGTCTTTGTTGTTGCCATCGAACAGGTAGACTTAGTCTCAGTACCAGACTCTCGCGCATGGCGGAGATTTACTGCATGATGTCCGGAAATGAATGCAATGTTTCGTATGTTATATTGCATGTGCCAGATTTATGGTATGGGAGACATATCGACAACATGACAGTGTGAGCCGTGCTCGACTACGACTACGGCTCATGCTCGCCCAACAAGTACAACATGACTCTAACCACACCCACTCAGCTCTAGCTAGCTATACAGATAATTGCAGAAAGAATCAGCCCTGAACAAGGTGAGGGAATTGGCGTCTATGCCCATTCATGCAACGCCCAACCTGGCTCCAACTGAACCCCAGACACAGCCATGCTGCCTTCACTTTTCATGGAACATTCCCACCTCCCCTTTGTGCTCACACAGAGCCTCCCAAGGATATTGACACTATAGCTGAAAGTCTCATAGCAGGGTTTCCATTCATAAAGGGTTAACCAGCTGCCATATGAATAATGAATCAGCAAGTTGAATGAATGTGCTATTTGTCTATATTATTCCAGTATAAGTGTCGGGAGGGTTTGTTGGGTGAAAGACCCAGGACCCAGGCTGAGATCCTATGATGACGTTCCTTGTGTCAGTTCCGGCCATTCCCACCTTATGGCTGGTGACAGGAAGTCATCATTATGCTGCCATTATTAATTGCAGGTGTACCCATTATAGCCTTAACTCCAGACCCCAACCCACTCACAGACTGTCTCCATCCTGCTTCAACTGGCTTGTGGGTTCCTGAATCCTTTGCGTTAGCTCTGAGGAATCAGTGGACTGCACCGGAGATGCCATCTCAGGGATACCGAATTGTGCTTGGTTCCCTGGTGGAGGGAGGGAGGAGGGGAAAACCATCGTCATGCTCACTCAATCTAGCCTTACCCATAGTTTATAACCGGATGGGTAAATTCTTTTGCACATGTCATTTCATACACTGTACTTGTCATTGCACATTCCAACACATCTACAGTTTAGTCATGATGTCATCCCCATAATGGGGCCCAGGATCTGCATTAGCTACGTTCCCAGGCACTCCAATTATCGAGTGCCTGGGAACGAGGCTAGACCTGCATTAGAATCCCCTGCACTGGAAATGCAGTATTGCTGGAATATCAAATCAAAATGAGCTAAACTGTGACATGTCACCCAAACAAGGCCCTCTTCCCCCTGTGTGATACTGGAATCAAGTGACTCTGTTTACTGTCCATGCCACAGGCTAGTCTTGTTCTCAGACCCTCCCTGAAAGCGGAAAGAGGGTCAGGTGTGCAAATTTTCTTGTCACATGGGGCGGGGTCATATGGCATAAACAATGTCCTAATTATTAATTCGGAACTCGAGTTTCTGAAGCCTCAGAGCATAATATTATAGTAGACAACTACAAAGCACGGTTTACAAAAGCTCGGGAGGCTGCAAGACAAGCACGAACACAACTATACCATACTGTAGGCGGTCTGCCTGATTGCCTACGTCATTTGCGTTCTGCCATCTGATTCCAGCTCTCAACAAGAAATGCTGCTCAGAACACCAGACCCTCTTTTTGCACGCGCAGGAGGGTCTGGGCACAAGACTAGCCACAGGCTGCTGTCGACTAGACTGGAGGCAATCTGTGCTACAGTTAGGGTATGGGCACAAGACTAGCCACAGGCTGCTGTCGACTAGACTGGAGGCAATCTGTGCTACAGTTGGGGTCTGGAAACAAGACTACTAGCACTGATTCGGCGGGGAATGGCTGATTCTATAAACCTAGTCTAGCGGGCCAGCCGCTTTCTCCAACTAGGGGGCGCGGCAGCAATAATGTACAACTACTCCAGAAGCCCTCAAAATATATCATCAATTCTCAGCATAGCAGTCTCGCGTAGCCAGACTTGGCTACGCGAGACTAGGTAAATCTTTCGTTGTGTAATCACAAAAACAACTTACCTCCCAAAATGGTAGCGAGGCTACCAAAATGGTAGCTTTCTCGGCTGAATTTCTACCAGACGGGGAAGTTTGTTTACGTCGTGCTGGAGCTGGACAGAAGACCCGTCTTGCAGATTTTTTGGGCGTATTCCCTCAAAGAAATACCTGAGTACGCGCGTACGCGCATGCGCAGATCTGATGACGTCAAAGAGCCAGTGTTTGCATACGCGGTGTGGGAATAATATTATATTCTGGAAGGTCATACTGGCGGCCTGGAAACGAGGCTAAGAACATCACACTATTAAACAGCAATTGCTGACAAGATCCAGTAAAAATGATTGGCACACCACCACTTAGTCTAGCTGCTAGACCCTCCTCCCCCCGGAAATGAACGCATTTCCGGGAGGGAATGGAGAGTCTAGCAGTTAGACTAACCACCACTGGGACCCAATTGTGATACAATGGTATATAGACAGCAAGTCTCTGCTATCCACTTCAACATAACAGAACATTTCTTCTGCCGCTTATCACTTGCTATCCTCCTCAGCAGCATGCCGGGCAACAACTACCTCAGTGGTCAGGAAACAGACCCCGCAACTGCCTAACAGCTAGCTATATCTATCACCGTCACTATAGCTGGATACTCCCGTCACGACCGGCAGTCTTCCACTGCTGCGATGATGCTCCCATGGAGGATTGGTGCAATGTTAGGTAGTAACCAACTGTGATGGCTGTGTTCATGCAAGCCTGTAACGTTTGCCTCTCCTCTGCCACCTTCTTTCAGTTTCATTTTCTGTACTGTGTTAGGGATACTGTCACAGTTCAAGTTACGTAAACATGGTAAAGTGTCTTCTGAATTGTCCATACCGTGTCTTGTGTCGTCCCAATAGAATGGTTATGCTGAGAAGCACAGCTTGGAAGTAGTACAATGCATTAAACTTCCCTTCTGTTGCAATCACATGATCAGCCTCACCATGGAAACTAGATTTGTACGGAAGCTAATAGAGGCGGTCTACAACCCAGGTTTTTTTCATTATACCTGTACTGTGATAGGGGTTGTATATATACTGAACTATTTTATGTTAACTAGCTATATATATCATCCCTATAGCTTGCCACCCTGCTTATTGCAGTTCTATAGCTAGCTGCTATATTCCTACATTTTTAATGTTTTGCTATACTCTTGTATGCCTGTCCTGGGGTGGCTAGTTGAAACAACAGAGCTATCTAGAGTAATGTGATGATGACACACCGTACAGCTACACGCAGATCCTCGGAATTGGAAAAAGCAGCGGGCCCGGGTCTGGGCATGACATGTGTATAGTTCAAGGCATTTCCTGCCTACTCAGGACAGTATAATACGTACTGCATGTCTGGAACTTTCCATGACTGCCATGCATATGGACACGAACACTAACTCTTTACCAATCAGCTTAAGGAAGCAAATACCCTGTATTAAAGTGTAACGCCTAGTATTAAAGCCCCCATATAAATTCTTATGGGTTTATGGGAGCTCATGACGGCTTTTGCAGTCATTGGTGGTAAAGAGTTAACTAACTGCATACTGCTGCTGCTGCTTCACAAATGCTTGATCCAGGTAGTGTCCAGGAGCACAATCGCATCAATTTAGTGGTGCAGGGGGACTATGCACGCTTACTTGTTAGACCCTTAATTACTGAGAAGGGGATCGATGTAATTGGTGGGCATATGTGGACATCTGCATGGGTGCGCAACTACTATAATATTATTATAGAGGAAGTGTAGAGCCCCCACCCAATAATTCAAGCCCTTAATTAATTCCTTATAATTGGATATTATCAATAATTTCGCCCCCCCCCCCCCCCCCCCCCCCCAGTTAAACTTACAACAATGATTAGGCAACAGCAGTTTGAGTGCATATATAGTTTAGGCAACAGCAGTTTGAGTGCATATAATTATAGTGTAGTTCTTCCATGTTCTCAATGCTACATATCAGAAGCATGATATTGGTGCATAGCTTGGGCTTTCACTTATATAGCTACTGCAGATGTTGTAGTGATTATTTCTATTGTGTCCTAGCTTTCTTGTGATAACAATATGAATATTGGCCATTGTATCACATCAATCTAGGGAAGTTTCTATTTTGAATTTTCAATCCAAGACGGTACATGGTGCAGGCCAGGTATTACTAGGTCTTGACTGGAGTTACAACTCTTATACCACAATTAGTGTACTTTGAATAGCCAATACTTATTAGCTGTACTCCCAAGTATGTGGTACATAATTGGATTCCATTGTCATCAAAGTGGCAATCCAAGTAGCTACTTTGTAAGACGCAGTTGCTAAGTAGACCGACTATGCAAAGTCATAATTGCACAATCATAGGACCATGTGTAAATTATACAGAAATAAACAACTCAAAACTTCGGTACACAAAACCTACGCTCCAGTTTAGCTGCCAACGTTTCTTCTCTAATAGCCACTAGTGCATTCACAACTGCTCTCCATGAAGCATTCTTGCAAACCTTTAACCACTTCTGAAACAAGAGTCTTAGTCGATCTTCAACCCCACTCGCATTGGCACTAATGATGTTCAAGCTATGTTCACTGATGTTTAGCTCCAGTCCAAGGCGGAACCATTTAGTAGTCTCCACACAGTCCAGCAGGTCACGAAGGAGGGGTGCTTGCAAACTGTGGGTGGGAAATAATATCTGACTGAAATCAGAAAACCAACAGTGTACTCGTCCAGCCTATCAGGTGTACTGGGCCTAGAACTTTTGTAAGCTTGTACATAATGCTTTCATGGTAAGCTTGGTATGCTGTCAATAATATATGTGACGCTTGTATGCTTTCAAGAAGTTGATGGTAAGCTTGTATGCTTTCAAGAAGTTAATAGTAAGCTTGTATGCTTTCAAGAAACGTACTAGGTTGAAAACGTACAAGAATACAACTAGCAGAGCAGATTTATAATATAAGTCATGAACAAAAAAGTCTCTGGGGACAGGTTATTAGTTGAATTCAAGGAGAGTAACAGGGATTTTTTTTGTTTCAATAGTGTAATTTGTGTTTCCACAAGGAAATGTACCCAAGCAGCCATTTGCTGTCAGCAAATAAAATTAATAATATGTAAAATGTCTGGCTTGTAATGTTACAAACATATTTCACACACAGTTACTTACGCTTGCGCTGCATCTGCATCTTTTGAAGTGTTTTGCTGTGCTGTTACATTCTTTTCCCAGCAAGCAAGTCTGTAGGTGGATACAAGTATACTACCAACATTAGAAAGACATGCATGTACAACAATACTTTGAGATTGTACTGTACATTAGTATAAGAGTGCACAATGACGTTATCGACAACTCATTGCAGCAGCATGCAGAGGGAGAGTGAGTAACTTCGTATTCTCCAGCACTGAAAGCAGAATAGTTCACGTGAACTACAAATAACACCCAGTCACGTTGTAGCACTGTTTCAAGAGAACTTCGAAGGAGAAGCTCTCATTGTCACTAAAATACCACGTGTGCTGGCTTAACTGGACTGCCATCCCCTTCAGCCTTCATCGACCAGACAATAACCCACTGTTTGTTTCTCCCCATCTTCATCTGATCCCAACCTCTTGGTCTGTTAGGCTTGGGTAGCAATGTAAAACAAAGTTCTTCATGTCAATAAGGGACAAGAAACATTCCGTGCATGGAGGTAGACTTTGCATGGTGAAGTTTGAGTGCTTTCATTTCAGCTATAGCTTCTGACTGCAAGTACTTACGTATGTATGTGTGGTGCAACAAGCATGTGCTGAGTTCATGTGTTCTATCTTTAGTACATGTGGGACATTCTGCCTTTTCAAAGTTTTGACTTACACAACCTTCCATTGCCACGCCGCCGCAATGAATATCATGGGCTCTTGATTAGAATGAAAGAGTGTAATAACTTACTTGTCAGCTGCCTGTGCAAACCCAGTGCCCTGAAGAATGTTTATCAGCTCCTGTCTGGTACATGTTCCAGATGACTGCCATTTCTTCAACATCTGGAGTGCCTGACCCGGTACATTCTTGTACTTGGATTGGATGGTTGACATGTCCTCATCAGGAATATCCAGAGCAGCTGCTAACAATGTTAGATCTCCGTCAATGCAGCGGGAACAGGCAGTAATGTCCATCAGTGATAGTGACTCTGACAAGTTATTATTTCCGGAATGAGACTGCTGATGGAGTGAGAAGACTGTGAATACCTTTCAAATAGTTTATTGCTGGTAAATTACATCATTGCAATGACAACCTCAGAACTTGTTCCCCAAGTATAATTCACCACACTGATTGAAAGTGTGGTTATTATACAAAGTATATAGCAATAGAAGAAATAAATTGTCACATGCTATGTAACAGGCACTATTTGAACTTACTGCACTGAGGTTCACTGCAGTTATGAGATCAGTACACTCTTGATAAAGGAGTCTGAAGAACAGATAAAGCAAATCATCTAAGTTTCACAAAAAATTACATTTTTTGTGTACCTTCCAGCTTTCTGGGTATCCTTCATTGCTAACCCCTGCAATTCCGTATCGTCGAGATCACTCTTCTGTGCCAGGGACTACAAAAGCAGATGCATGGGAGACAGCCTCAGACATTGACAGACTGATGTGCATGCAAAGTAGTCATTGACCAACAAACCTCTGAAATTTTTGGATTCTCCTGTGTTGGATCCTGGTTGAAAGCAACTTGGTAGCACTCTGTATTGGATTTGAAGGAGTTAAAATACCACCAGAGTTGCAATAGTAACAGGGGTGCACATGATGGGGGGGGGGGGGGGGGGGGGGGGGGGGGGGGGGGTGTTTGCAATAATTGTGAGCTATAGTGGATCGAGTACCTAGTGAAATTCCAGCACCACTTCCCCAGACTGCAATATTTGGTACTTCTGCAAGACTACCATAGACCTCTCCTGGTTTCTCGGAACATCTCCAGCATTGACGCTGAGGTAATATGCGAGCAAGGTGAAGTGACGAAGAGCAGCATGCGCTTCCCAAATTTGGACAGAAGTATGCTAGTTCAGCTTTTGGAGCCTTGGGAGGAAGAACAGTGAACAACGTTTGACGGATTTCAGGACAGAATTTCTTGCATTCTTCAAGAGGTGCATGAACATGGACTTCAAAGTAGCCATGGTCAAAAGAGTCAATCAGTGTGATCTTCCCCAACATTTCCGGATGCTGAAACTCCAAGCAGTTCCTGTACAGGCAAGTGGGTCTGTTCCTTTCGTCTATCATGACCTCCCACTCACAGGGTGCAGAGAGCAAAGAAGTAAGAAAAGAGCAGAATACTCCACTGGTTGGCCATTCATCCGGGAAGTGAACAAGTAGGGGAGCAGCTGGTGAAGTTGTAGGATTGCAGCGGTGTTTGTCCAAATCATCAGGTTTTAGCTCAAACAGGAGAGAAGGCATGACATACTCAGGGATGACATCTGTTGTGTTGACTTTCCCCACAATACGAAGGGCTTCAAGAAGCTTAAGGAGATCAGAAGGGGTAAAAAGATCTTGATCATAATGCCCGGAAAATGCCTTGTCGTGAAGAAGTTTCTCTTGGAAAACCCCAAATCTCTGGAAACGTATCCACTTTTTGCCACTAAACACTCTCATGCTGGCTGATGCAGCATTCCCAGGAAGCTTAAGGGTGTTAGAACCTCCGCAAAGAGTGTGATAGCAGTCCACTAGCTCATTGATCTTATCCAAGGCAACTTGCGGCTCACAGAAGAGCACATTTGGAAGCACAGTGAGGTAATAAAGGAAGACTTTCAGGCTAACAAGGTATTTCAAGGCTGCATCAAAGGCATCATGCTTGATGTAAAGTGTTTCAGCCACTTCCCGGCACCTGTGAATGTGCAATACCC
The DNA here is from genome assembly GCA_963931865.1 of Axinella damicornis. Classification (NCBI taxonomy): domain Eukaryota; kingdom Metazoa; phylum Porifera; class Demospongiae; order Axinellida; family Axinellidae; genus Axinella; species Axinella damicornis. Next base: position 2,253,202 of record OZ007508.1, on the reverse strand, counting down.
CAGTGCCCCTTAGCTTTGCTAACTTTCTAAGCACCTGCTCGAGAATGAACCATGGCAGTGGGATATTGACTGGCTTTTTGGCTGATAAGCAGATAATTCCTTTCCTGAGAACACTTGCAACTGCCCTGTCTTCCTCATTTGGTTCTTTAGCGTTCACAGGAAATATAAGCCTTTTGAGATTATCAAAGAAGATGAGATTGTCATCAAAAGTAGGTTGAAGGAGATCAAGGAGTATCTGGTTTTTCTTCTCTCTTGTTTCTCCTTCACACGAAAGCTCCAGATCTCTATGTGTACCAACTATAGCTATACAAGGAGAGCTAGAGCTACTGCTTTCAATGGACTTGTTCTCTGGTTGCAAGGCTCGAATGCAGCGCTTCAAGATTTGTTCATGGGAGTGAGGAGATTGGTAAGAACACACCAACTTCCCTTTCTCATAGAATTCGACTTCTGGATTGTGGCTAAGCTTTTCTGAAAGCTTGAGTACGAACAGAATGGCTGAGAGGTTTGGAACAAAAGATGGAAGCAGTTCATGGAACTGGGGCTGTCCCCCACTGTCAAGAAAATAAAGGAATTCAAGCTTGGTGACCCATCTTCGACCTTTGGGTACCCTTAACAAGCGTGCTAACTTTTCAAGCAGCTCATCCACAACTCCCATGTGAAAACCATGTTCCTCAGTTTTTCGTGAGGTATTGGAAGATGCCTTTGCATCAGAAGACGCCTCATAGCTAGCATAAGCAGGCAAAAGAGAGGTCTGCTTTGTGGGCTGCTCTTTAGTGTTGGCCATTGTTGCAGCCCCTGTTACTACGCTCAACACCTTATCCTCATCTACTAGAGTCCATTCAGAGCTACCGGAGTCAGAAGTACCCACTACAGTAGAAATTGCCCTGACAGGTTCACACAGTCCTGTACTCTCACGAACAGCTGGTGGATCTTCATTGAACACCAGGGACATGGTATGGGACTTTCCTGACCCAGCTGCCCCAGTCACTGCACATGTTGTCATTGTGCATTCCACATATCCGTGCTCCATGGCATCTTCAAAGTGCTTCTTTGTTTCTTCCTGAAGGAGTAAGTTAGTCATATGGTTACAAACAACCGGGGCTAATTAACTATATTCATGGGCTCTTCTGTTGACAGAGGGGTTTCCATGCCACGCTTAAAATTACATAGCTAGAACAGTCACATGTGGATGAAGAGGTGAACTTCCAACTACAATTTGATCAAACAAATAATTATGTGATCATTACATATCACACAGTAATAGCAACAAGTAGCAAACTTAGTAGCTAGGAAGTTACTTACGCTACCCATAATGGAATTTGGTTCTGTCTACATTGGAGGTAAGTCTTTCAGCTCATACAGGTATAGTTCTCTTGGTTTTTTCATGCTCCAAACTACACACAGGACTGCATTTAGGCGTCCATGACTCTAGCCACCACACCTACTCCCTGATATGCATGTGATCAAGTTGCTCAGGCAATTCTTAGCCCACTTGGGCCATGCTAACCTACTCTACCTGAAATATTGGCCTTGAACACTGGAATTAGAGGCTACAGGGTGAGAGTACTGTTTCTAGATCCATTAACAAGATCCAGAGAAATGGTTTACATGGCTCCTACTGAGGTTTTTGTATCGGTGCTGAAGCGCCATGACATAGTGCTGGGTACATATACGTCTGTCCACATAGCTTGAGTGCATGCGTGACGGATTTTACTAACTAGTACTAGAATTTAAGTGCATGTGGCCGCACCCTACTACACAATTAAAGACACAAGTATCTAGCTGTCGTACATCTAGATAGCTTTAATCATGATCATGAATGAAGAGAGATCTGGTAGGTCTAGCTCCTTTTGGTAGGCGCGAAGGAGAGCATGTGAGATTTCCAGACCTTCGCGGGTGTCACCTGGATTCTGCACGTTTCACCTGCTCACCCATGTGGGTCAGCCAGTCACCCGCATTTCTGCCTATACTATCTCGTGGAGGGTGTATATTTTCTGGTCTCATACCTAGTACAACTAGTACTAGTCTTGTGTCATAATCATTCCCAAGCCACTCGCCCGGGAACGAGCATATTTAAGCACGGCATGGATCCGGATAAGCTGCAATGTCTGAGTATGTAATATTATGTTGGAGGCTGAATCATGTGCATGAAGAGTTTCTTGATCCAGGTAAGACTACCTCAGGCTGTCTGCATGGGATGACCCTGTTTGCTTAGCCTCATTCCCAGGCCGCATGGCCTGGGAATGAGGCTACTGTTTGCTATGAACTTGGTGTAGATTCTGCAGAACTTACCAAAGGATAACTATTCCTCAGTCAAATGAAATTGGGTAAGAAGTTTAGAACCAGCTTTTCTGTCATTTAATAGCACATAATGTCATCCCAAACACTGACATGAATTTACAACAAAGAACTAGCAAACTGCAGCTGTGCTCAATCAACTAACGAGTAACCGACTCCATATACCGATTTGTATTGCTTGCCTCTGTGCGTGCATGTGACTTTGTGGTTGCTTATCCTTAATGGGGCATTTGAGCGAGAGTTCAGAGACGTCGACCCCTCCGTGCACATCACCCTCATAAATAATTGCTGGGTCGGTCTGGATTTCAGCAAGAGAGGCCAGAACAGCAAGAAGTCGGATTACAAGGTAGATGCGAGATCATCTGAAGAGACAGCAAGAACCCCTTGACCAGCGCCAAGAATTGTGACATTGTGATAGCTATCCCTCACAGACACATAATTATACTGTCACATCAATTGTGTGGCTGTTGACACACGGTACAGTCTTTCATCAGTACGCATGCGCCAAGATCTGAAATGGATCTGATCTCAGAGCTATAGCTAGCAACAGAGCAAATCTTGTTGGTTTAACCAAACCATCGTAGTGTCCAACACTTGTATCAGTCTTGCAAGCAAACCATCGAGACAGCGTCTTGTTACAGCTAAGTCAACAAAAACAGCCATGTTGTTTTCACCATTCGGATGAGCAAATGCATGCTCCATGTCCTAAGTCTATGGGTGAACACACCCATGCACCCCTTATGACATCACTGGAGGTTAAAGGGTTAATGTGGAGAGTAAAGCCTAGCTACAACCCAAGTGTGTTAAGGCAGCCTCAATACTGAGTGAACGCACCGTGGTTATGACAACCTGGCATGCGCCCGACAAGTGCTTATGTAATTAAAATCCTCTCATTGGCAATTCTAAGGTGAGGTTGATATTTCAGCCAAGACCACATGATGACATCATCACTATCGCGATGGAGGAGGAACAGTGTGTGAATTTGTATTCTCACTGTGGTGAAAGCAGAATCTTTCATGTGTACTATAAATAGCACATCCGGTCACATTGTAGTGAAGTTTCCAACACAACCAAGGAAAATGAGCTGCTGTCATCACTATAAATACGACCTGCACCGCTGTTCAAGGTGGCGGGCAAGCAATGATACGCGCGCGTGACCGCGCAATAATTGGAGGCGTGGTTCGAGTTCCGAATCACTGCTCTCGAGCGCTCCAGCAGCAGCCATCCAAGATGCTGTGCCACCTTTCTTCTTCCAAGGCAGTTGGGCATCCATTGACAGCGTGTCTAGTTGAGCGCTACGTTATACGTACTTCGTACCGTGACAACGCCAGCTGCAAATCTCGGCGAAATACACCACTGTTTTTTCTGTACGTCTCAAAAATCAGCTGAACGTATTTAGCTAAAATGCTCTTCGCAGGCAGCTCTTCCACTGGTTACTCGAGGGGGGCTACGTTGTCATATGGCGTCGAACGAACGTCTCATCGTGGTTTCTCCCCTGCATGATGTACAAAACAGGAAAATTGACCTCGCGATAACACTGTTAACTCCGTATCCAGCTAGTTCGGAAGCGTACTTACATAAACTCAACGTAGCCCCCTCCAGACTGGGCCTGTCTTGATCCTGAGAAAGAACAGTAGCAGTAGCTCGCGTGCAATGAAACTGAGACGTACAGAAAAATTATTTAATTCCTTCAATACTGAATAATTCGCTGTCTCCGTTGTTTGCTGCTCAGAACATCCTGGCTTGGTACATAAGTAGCACTTACCATGAAGTGTTTGATTACCACATTTGGTTTCCATTCAAGGCAGAACTTGCAGGTTACAACATATTTTAGATGACATAATTATTAATTCCAAAATCACTTGCCCGCCACCTTAAGCAGTAGAGTTAAGTGTGGGGGTGTCGGACGGGGGGAGGTGTCCGGACATTCCACAAATTTCACACAGTTGCTGAAGACGGAGATGGACCCTATCCATAGTAGGAATGCATACCTTCCGAGACACTACCCACTCTTGGCTTGGCGGGAGAGTCTGTCTTGTCTACACAGGCACGAATTTTTGCCTACAAAACTTTTTACATTGATTCTTCCAAGCTTTCTAGCACAAGCATAGAGTGGTAACACGTTGCAGAAAAACCCATCACGCACAGTGAGACTACAACTTTACTACTAACCGTTTAGTATGTATTCATTATTGGTCAATTAACAAAATTAGGTACATGTGCACAAAAAATTCAAAACAAAAGGCGGGAAGTATGGCCTACAGCAAAGAGGACGTGAGAAATACAGTGGTACTGGTGCCAGTATGCATGAAACCGCACAAAATATGGAATTCCTCCGAGCACTTAGCAACGAGCACTGAAGAGAAAGAAATAGCTAACGAGCACTAAAGAGAGAGATATAGTTTGACGTGCATGACATTAGGAGACATGGATTTTGAGAATTTGGTGGAGGTTGTACTCATTGAGTACATAAAAGAGCAAGCCCATTTCACAACGGAATTCCCGGGCGAGATTGGTGGGAATGTTTCTTGAGACGTTGGCCTTGCTTGGGTGAATGCAAGCCTCAACACTTAAGCAAGAAGAGAGCTAACCAATGGCTGGTTTGACTGGGAGCAAGGATTGGCAGCAAGTGTCAGCCTTGACCTCAGTGATCCTGCAACTGCACAGCATCTTTGAAACTGTGACGAGACTGGCTTGTGTACCGCAGCAGGAGCCAAGTAGGGAAGTAAACGAGTGAAGCAAGCAGTGGCTCCAACCATGAGTACAAGTAATAAAAAACATTAAAAATGCAGCAGGATGTAGGGATGTAGGGATACCAGAACGGCAAAAAGTAAGGAAACAAGAGGGATGATCGAACATAACCGTGAGTACAAGCAAGTGGCTCCAACCATGAGTCCAAGCAACTGGCTCTAACCATGAGGACAAGCAAGTGGCTCCAACCATGAGTACAAGCAAGTGGCTCTAACCGTGAGTACAAGCAAGTGGCTCCAACCGTGAGTACAAGCAAGTGGCTCCAACCGTGAGTACAAGCAAGTGGCTCCAACCGTGAGTACAAGCAAGTGGCTCCAACCGTGAGTACAAGCAAGTGGCTCCAACCGTGAGTACAAGCAAGTGGCTCCAACCGTGAGTACAAGCAAGTGGCTCCAACCGTGAGTACAAGCAAGTGGCTCCAACCATGAGTACAAGCAAGTGGCTCCAACCGTGAGTACAAGCAAGTGGCTCCAACCGTGAGTACAAGCAAGTGGCTCCAACCATGAGTACAAGCAAGTGGCTCCAACCATGAGTACAAGCAAGTGGCTCCAACCGTGAGTACAAGCAAGTGGCTCCAACCATGAGTACAAGCAAGTGGCTCCAACCGTGAGTACAAGCAAGTGGCTCCAACCGTGAGTACAAGCAAGTGGCTCCAACCGTGAGTACAAGCAAGTGGGGCTCTAACCGTGAGTACAAGCAAGTGGCTCTAACCGTGAGTGAAAGCAGCATGGCTGTGTCTGGGCTCGGATGTTCAGCTGGAACCAGGTGGGCCGTTTTATGCATTAATGGACCTAGACAACAATTCCCTCACCTTGTTTGATGCCGATTCTTTCAGCCGAATTATCTATCTATCTAGCTATAGAGCTGAGTGGGTCATGTATGTACTTGGGTGCAGTCCTACGTGCATGCATGTAACCTAAACATACTGTGCTGAACTGTGAGTCTGTGAATGGTACACTGTGACTGATTTAGGTGTTCAGTCCTGGAAAGTAGATAAAGGTGCAGCAAAGCAAACCCCATAATCACTTTTAGAGGTGTGATTGTAAGGCTATAAATATGTGGGCAACACATTGTGGGTGACGTGCTGCATGCTGTTTGGTGACATGCAGCTGCAAAGTAGCTCTATCGGCCACCATAGATTTGTACGAGCCACCACGGACGGATGGACAGAACTACCCCTCCAGCACTAGCCTGGTCCCAGGCCCACGCGCCGCTTTTGGTTGCACGAAAGATCGCGAAGGGCCTGGTATGTTTCCTCATGTGCGTGACGTCGAGGGTAGAAAGGTGGTAGAAAGGACTTAATTGAACGTGGGCGAACTGGGGCTCAGAACAGCAAGAAGAGCAAAGGTACGAGGTAACTTACCACACGTATATAGCTAGTGGGGAGCGACCGTCATACACACCAAGTGTTGAACGTGTAGTTGGTTGAACAATACACAAAACTTCGCTTTTTCATTCTGAAAACTTTTGATTATGTAATGCTCACGTGAGGAAACTTACCAGGCTCTCCCCGCTTTTCCGTACTGCAAGCGACGAAAAGCTGGGCGGGGCCTGGGAACGAGGCTACTCCAGCATTGCATCTCGGCACTTAGGTGTCAAGACAAGAATTATTACAGCACTATGAGGCATTCTATGCTAGCAAAATATGACCACTGAAGTGGCATTGATATACAAATTTTTACTCGAGATCATCATCACAGAAGAATCAAACCTCAGTATGTAGTTCTCAATTCAAACCCTAGTTCACAATATAGCAGTGGAAAAGCAGAAACGCGATCGTTTTTGGCCCATATTAATTATTACACACATCATGCAATCCTGACTATGCAAAAACAGGCAACTTACATGTACCAACTGAGAGAGCACCAGTTCAAAGTACAGCAGATGGGAAAAGGAGGAAATGTGATCATTATCCACCAAATTATCGTTCCTCAAACAAACTTCAATCCTGAGTATGCAAGCATGTTCATTCAAATGCAACTTACCTCCTGAGAGTCCACCAGTTCACAGTACAGCAAGTGGAGAAAGAGGGATAAATGTGATCATCATCTAACAAATTATCATTCCTCACACAAACATCAATCCTGAGTATGCAAACATGTTCATCCAAAGGCAACTTACCTCCTGAGAGTCACAGTATAGCAAGTGGAGAAAGAGGGATAAATGTGATCATTATCCACCAAATTATTATTCTTCACACAAACATCAATCCTGAGTACACAAACATGTTCATTCAAAGGCAACTTACATGCTGAGAGGGCACCAGTTCACAGTACAGCAAGTGGAGAAAGGGATAAACGTGATCATTATCCAACAAATGATCATTCCTCGCACAAACTTCAATTCTGACTACACAAACATGTTCATTCAAAGGCAACTTACGTACCTCCTGAGAGTGTACCAGTTCACAGTACAGCAAGTGGAGAAAGGGATAAATGTGATCATTATCCACCAAATTATCATTTCTAACACAAATATCAATCCTGACTATGTAAACATGTTCATTCAAAGGCAACTTACCACCTGAGAGTGCACAGTACAGCAAGAGAGAGGAATAAATGTGATCATTATTATCATGATAAACTAAATCCTGAGTACGCAAACATGTTCATTCTAGGGCAACTTACCGACTGAGTGCACCAGTTCCACAGTACAGCAAGTGGAGAGAGGGATAAATGTGATCCATAATTATTATCATTCCTAACACAAATTTCAATCCTGAGGACGCAAACATGTTCATTCAAAGGCAACTTACCAACTGAGTGCACCAGTTCACAGTACAGAAAGAAAGAGGGATCATTATCCACCAAATTATCATGATGAACTTCAATCCTGAGTACACAAACATGTTCATTCAAAGGCAACTTACCGACTGAGTGCACCAGTTCACAGTACAGCAAGTGGAGAGAGAGATAAATATGATCATTTTCCACCAAATTACCACTCATCAAACAAAGTTCAATCCTGACTACGCAAACAAGATCATTCAAAGGCTGCTGAGAGTCCACCAGTTCACAGTACAGCAAGTGGAGAAAGAGGGTCATTATCCACCAAATTATCATTCCTCAAACAAAGTTCAATCCTGACTACGCAAACATGATCATTCAAAGGCAACTTACCCGCTGAGAGTGCACCAATTCACAGTACAGCAAGTGGAGAAAGTGGGATAAATGTGATCATTATCCACCAAATTATCATTCCTCAAACAAAGTTCAATCCTGACTACGCAAACATGATCATTCAAAGGCAACTTACCCGCTGAGAGTCCACCAGTTCACAGTACAGCAAGTAGAGAAAGTGGGATAAATGTGATCACTATCCATCAAATTATCATTCCTCACACAAACTTCAATGCTGACTACGCAAACATGTTCATTCAAAGCAAACTTACCCGCTGAATGCACCAGTTCCACAGTACAGCAAGTGGAGAGAGGGATAAATGTGATCCATAATTATTATCATTCCTAACACAAATTTCAATCCTGAGGATGCAAACATGTTCATTCTAGGGCAACTTACCAACTGAGAGTGCACCAGTTCACAGTACAGAAAGAAAGAGGGATAAATCATTATCCACCAAATTATCATGATGAACTTCAATCCTGAGTACACAAACATGTTCATTCAAAGGCAACTTACTGACTGAGTGCACCAGTTCACAGTACAGCAAGTGGAGAGAGAGAAAAATATGATCATTTTCCACCAAATTACCACTCATCAAACAAAGTTCTACGCAAACAAGATCATTCAAAGGCAACTTACCTGCTGAGAGTCCACCAGTTCACAGTACAGCAAGTGGAGAAAGAGGGTCATTATCCACCAAATTATCATTCCTCAAACAAAGTTCAATCCTGACTATGCAAACATGATCATTCAAAGGCAACTTACCCGCTGAGAGTGCACCAATTCACAGTACAGCAAGTGGAGAAAGTGGGATAAATGTGATCATTATCCACCAAATTATCATTCCTCAAACAAAGTACAATCCTGACTACGCAAACATGATCATTCAAAGGCAACTTACCCACTGAGAGTCCACCAGTTCACAGTACAGCAAGTAAAGAAAGTGGGATAAATGTGATCACTATCCATCAAATTATCATTCCTCACACAAACTTCAATGCTGACTACGCAAACATGTTCATTCAAAGCAAACTTACCCGCTGAATGCACCAGTTCACAGCACAGGAAGTGGAGAGAGTGAAAAATGTGAACGTTTTCCACCAAATTATCATTCCTCAAACAAAGTTCAATCCTGACTACGCAAACGTGATCATTCAAAGGCAACTTACAATTACCCGCTGAGAGGGCACCAGTTCACAGTACAGCAAGTGGAGAAAGAGGGATAAATGTGATCATTATCCACCAAATTATCACTCCTCACACAAACTTCAATCCTGACTACGCAAACATGTTCATTCTAGGGCACCTTACCGGCTGAGTACACCAGTTCACAGTACAGCAAGTGGAGAAAGAGGGATAAATGTGATCATTATCCACCAAATTATCACTCCTCACACAAACTTCAACCCTGACTACGCAACATGTTCATTCAAAGGCAACTTACAGACTGAGTGCACCAGTTCACAGTACAGCAAGTGGAGAAAGAGGGATAAATGTAATCATCATCCACCAAATTATCACTCCTCAAACAACGTTCAATCCTGACTACGCAAACATGATCATTCAAAGGCAACTTACAATTACCCGCTGAGAGGGCACCAGTTCACAGTACAGCAAGTGGAGAAAGAGGGATAAATGTGATCATCATCCACCTAATTATCATTCCTCACACAAACTTCAATCCTGACCACGCAAACATGTACATTCAAAGGTAACTTACAGACTGAGAGTGCACCAGTTCACAGTACAGCAAGTGGAGAAAGAGGGATAAATGTGATCATTATCCACCAAATTATCGTTCCTCAAACAAAGTTCAATCCTGACTATGGAAACATGATCATTCAAAATTAACTTACAGACTGAGAGTGCACCAGTTCACAGTACAGCAAGTGGAGAAAGTGGGATAAATGTAATCATCATCCACTAAATTATCATTCCTCAAACAAAGTTCAATCCTGACTACGCAAACATGATCATTCAAAGACAACTTACATCCTGAGAGTGCACCAGTTCACAGTACAGCAAGTGGAGAAAGAGGGATAAATGTGATCATTATCCACCAAATTATCATTCCTCACACAAACTTCAATCCGGACTACGCAAACATGATCATTCAAATGCAACTTACAGTCTGAGAGTGCATCAGTTCACAGTACAGCAAGTGGAAAAAGAGGGATAAATGTGATCATTATCCACCAAATTATCATTCCTCACACAAACTTCAATCCTGACTACGCAAACATGATCATTCAAAGACAACTTACATCCTGAGAGTGCACCAGTTCACAGTACAGCAAGTGGAGAAAGAGGGATAAATGTGATCATTATCCACCAAATTATCATTCCTCACACAAACTTCAATCCTGACTACACAAACATGTTCATTCAAAGGCAACTTACAGACTGAGAGTGCACCAGTTCACAGTACAGCAAGTGGAGAAAGAGGGATAAATGTGATCATTATCCACCAAATTTTCATTCCTCACACAAACTTCAATCCTGACTACGCAAATATGTTCATTCAAAGGCAACTTACCCGCTGAGTGCACCAGTTAGTTCACAGTACAGCAAGTGGAGAAAGAAGGATAAATGTGATCATTATCAACCACATTATCGTTCCTCACACAAACTTCAATCCTGAGTACGCAAACATATTCCTTCAAAGGCAACTTACCAACTGAGTGCACCAATTCATAGTACAGCAAGAGGAGAAAGAGGGGAAAATATGGTTGTTATCCACCAAATTATCATTCATCACACAACATTCAATCCTCAGTGTGCACAAACATGTCCATTCAAAGGTAACATACCAAATGCCCTCATCTTGTTCAATCTTTGCTGATGGTCAGATATACTACATACTCTACGGTACATATACACATCTTACCAACTGATCACCACGTTCTCTGTCAATTGGTTGGACTGAAGTCTTCCTGTTGATAACAAAGAGTATAACATATCCAACTTGGCACAGCTGCATGCACATTGCAACTGGGTGAGAGTGAGCAAGTCCCATATTAGGTGCAGAGAGCTGGTGGAAGATATAAACTTGGCAATTGCAATATAATTTTCTCCGAAAAATTGAAAAGGGATTTAATGATCATCTGTCTCTCGAAAAAGCAAATAAACAAGGGAAAATGTCATTACCCATCCTCAGTCCCATCCCATTCATAAAATGTAAGATTTAGGAATGAGGATGGGTATTGGCATTTCCCCTTGTTTCTTTGCTTTTTCAAGAGGTGAAGAGGGACAGGCTATCACTAAATCCGTTTTAAATTCTCGGAGATTACTTTCTTGTTTGCTAGCTTTTAGAACACATGAAATGCATAGCTTGAGGGTAACTTCAGTCATGGTAGGTGCAACATGAATGTATGTCATGTTCTGCACTGTAGCTAGCTATGTCATGATCAGAAAGTCATGCCTCCATCGTGGCATAGTCACAGGCTGGAAGAAATTCCTGGTAGCGGTAGTGAGTCAGCCGAAACCGCCACCAGCTGTTCGCAGTTTGCAGACCAAGGACATAAAGGCACCAGGCTCTGCTACAGTGAAAGTGGTGTGGTTTTGGGCATAAAGAACTGGTTTTGTTTTGTAAGTTGTGCTTGACTATGAGGAAGAAGAAAGAAGATGACAAAATCGGACTTTTCAGCGAGTTGTACGCTAGCTAGCATAGCCTAATTAAGGTACGTTTGTGAGTATTTTTATGAACTGCTAGACTGTATCAATCTATCTGCATGCTTGGTTTGGGGGTTTGGAGCTTCTTTGGGCATTACCCTACTGGTACATCATGCCAGTGTGGTAAATTTCTTTTGTAAATAGAGAACACTACGACATTCTCTTTAATGTGTAAACTTTGGTAACAACGTATCATTCATTTTCAATTGTTTTCATAACAAAGATGACTTCCAGTGTCACAAAAAAGCATCGCGAAAATACCAAACCAGAAAGTCGCCAAAGTGAGCTCTTGCTCTTCACTATGTTATAATTACATGCATGACTACTCTGATGTACCAACATAGCCTCGTTCCCAGGCCCCATACGAAAAGGGGCCTGCATGGTAGCATTTCCGTGTTAAATCTGTCGCTGCTGTACACATCATCAAACGCTTGCTACAGTAGGACACGCCTCATTTCAAACATCAGATCAGCTGACTATCACCGTCATAAAGACTAACATGGGGCCCGACAGAACGTTGTTTCACAGTATATTGGCTGATCGGGACTCCAGCTAGTGCTGATAGATGGTCAGGAAGTTTATCGCGATGACCCGTAAGCGTAAACAGCGCTCTCCGATTTCGATCGTCCAGCCATCTCCCGCAAATGCGACAGCACTTGTTCATGAAGGAAGAGACGAGTGAGCCGTACTCTGGAGTGGCAAAGTAAGCTCTATAACGATCTGCATGGTCCATTTTGAGCTTCATAATACTAGTCAACACTTTGTCTCACGTGAAGGGACCACGTTTGTGTGTGGTTTCATTCTGAAATCTGATTGGCTCCTCTTGAATTTCTTATTATTTGTGAGGCATAGTCGACAGAAATTATATGGAAACGCTACCAGGCCCCTTTCTGATTTTCGGATGGGGCCTGGGAACAAGGCTAGTACCAACAGAAGTTACGTAGGTAAAAAGGTTGCATATGCCATGAGTCTAGTCCAGCCCATTTCTGCTACAGAGGTCACCAGCATCACTAGTCTAGTCCCACCCCCCAAACTCCCCACCTACCATTATTCATGCACACACGGAGAAAACATAATGATTGATGTCAAGTTCTCGTACTACCAAGGTTCTAAACAGGTTTACCATCCAGAACAGTCGTTCCACCAATGGCAATAATTTAATATGAACGTTTATTGAACAAACAGCACATGGTCTTCCATTAAGTTTGCAAACTCAATCTTGGAGAAATGAGCTGCTGTAGGTGCCTGATTAGCCAGAGGTTGCATAAATCTATGCCTTTACATCCACAGCCAACATATCAAGTCGCAGCCTTCTCAGCTTGGTCGTTTGGGAGGGATGGTTCGGTTGGCCTCTTGTAACACCGGTGCCGATTTCTTTTGTTTGCTTCCCATGAGCTGCATGAAACTTGTACCGTTCAAGAGCTGGAGTAGTACTCCACAATAATTGTGTGCAGGACTGGGAAAAGGGGTATTTTAGGTCATTTTATGATTTTTAGAAAAAATGATTTAAAGTTGGATAGTTAAAATAACGAATTGTGGTACTTCCTGTGTAAAACTTTCTCTTCCTGTTTTAAGCACATGCTTTTAGCTAACAGCCCTTGTGGATTTTTCACGTATATTTTTGCTAGAGATTTGTGTTTAAGCTATATTTTGACGCTGAATTTGGAGATGGAGTGCGATTTTGGAAGCCCAGAGGGATCACTAGCATTTGGAGCAGACCTACATGCTGTGTATGAGGATTACTTCATGCCACGCTCTGAAAGCACTTCGGATTTATCTGATAGTGGCAGTGAGGCCAGCTCTGAGAGCGATGAGAATGCTTCTGAGAGTCGTAGCAGTAGGAGTAGGCGTTCACTTGTTGTACTTGGTCGAAATGAGGATGAATTGGAGGAAGTTGAAGTCCGAGAGTTTGTTTTTTGATGCTAAGCACCCAGGGGTCGTTTTTTTACGGACAACTTGCACCTCTCCTGAGAAGAGTTTCACTTTCTTGAAGCAGTCACCGCCCACTGGCAGTCTACTTACTGTTCTGCAGCCAGCTGGGATGGATGAGGCTAGACAGTGGTACCTGTATGAACAAATTCGTGTATTCTGTGAGGATGACTACAAGGAAATTACTTGCCCTAAACCTCATGCACCCAAACGTAAACAGGATACCGAAATAACAGCCGCACCAGCCCGGAAGCGAGTTGCACCCAAACGTAAACAGCCAAAGGAAACAGCTGCACCACCAGCCCAGAAGCGGGCAAGAGTGTGTAGTCAGTGTAAACAACCCGGGCATACCAGGACCAAAAAAGGGGTTATTACATGTCCACTTTTACTGAAATAGAAGCTCTTGATTTCTCTGACCTATTTTACATATATTTTTGATTTCTGTACAGTTTTAAGCTTTCACACTTTTTGGTGAAATGTTGTTGTATAATAAGTAATTTCTATCAGCCCAATAGTACTTCAAACAATATACAACCACTTTGAAACTCGTACATGTTGATCTCCATGAGTTTGATAATGCTAGGAAGTGCTTATCTAAATATCGGCAAAATGACCCAAAATACCCTTTTTCCTAGTCCTGGACACATATGTGAAAACCAGATCAGAACTGCAAGTAGTTTCTGAGATACAGGCACCTACGTAAATATACACCAAAAGTTGCAGGCCTATACGTGAATAATTTTGGCATTCTTGTGGTTGTAAAAACAAATTTCCGCACAATACTATAAAACCAGAAGCCATATGTACCTCTTGTACAGCTTAGGGGTTGCACCAAGACTGAATGAATCAATAATCAATCCACACCCTTAACGGCTGGTTTCTCCTTCACTTTCTTCCTCCACTCCTCCAACTCCCTCCTGAGCAGCTCATCATGCAGCAGTTCCTCTTACTGTACTTCAAGCAGTTCGATGTTGCTGTGTACCTGGGACACTAGCTACAATGTTAATACCAACAGCCATGTTATAATTTTGCACCTGCATATCCACAGCTCTAGCTACCCCAGTGTTTGGACTCTGTCGTGGCTGAACCATCTCTACACTGGTCCCATTCAGGCTACGTGCTGACTACTAGACTACTAGACTACACAGAGGCATGGCTCTGGAAGAAGTCAATGTCGTCGGTGGCTGTGGCAGCGGTAAGGGACCTGCATTAGCAGACACTCCTGGTGCTAGTTACACTGGGCTGATACCCTACATGTATCAAGGGTCTTGGCCTTGCTAGATGCCAGAGCTCCTAGCCTGTTCATCACAGCGATAAGCTCAGAGGAGCCACCACTCTATGTAATCAGTCAGGACGGCATGCAGTGGGACAGAGCGACAAACACCAGTCACATATGCAGAATACAAACACACACATGCAATTCTAATGGGGTACCCTTTCCCAAAGACATTGTTGTCACAGTTGCAATCGGGTTCAGAAACTTTGACCGTCATTTTGGCTGGGAAGGGAGCCCAGTGCCCGGTGGGGGGCTGCTTGGCTCACTTTGGCAGAAACTGGGAGAAAGTCTCCACCGACCCCTGGGTAATAGAGACACTGTCTGGAAGCAGATTGGAGCTTCGGTGTGCCCCACAGCAAAAGAGCAGTCCAGGAAGGATTCACTTGGATGCCAAGAAGGCTCAGGCCTTATCAAAGGAGGTGCAAGCAAGACCTGGCCACAAAAGAAGCCATAGCATCAGTTCCGGACAACAGGGAGGGCTATATCTAGCCTCGGTCCTAGATCAGTCCAATGTTCCTTGTCCCAAAGTCAGGTGGCTCATGGCGACCGGTGATAAATTTGAAGTCACTCAACAGGTACGTGGTTACTCACCATTTCAAGATGGAATCAATCAGGACGGTAAAAGGGCTAATCCAAAAAGGGGGAATGGTTAGTCAAGGACGTGTATCTCGCCGTCCCCATACACTCTTCACACCAAAAGTACCTGAAGTTCCAGTGGCAGGGCCAGACTTGGCAATTCAAGGTCCTCCCGTTCGGTCTGTACCGTACACCTTCTCCACACTGAGGAAGCCAGGAATCAGGTCAATTCTCTACCTGGACAATATGCTGATAATGGCAGGAAGCAAGGAGACACTGCTGATAATGGCAGGAAGCAAGGAGGAAGCGAGGAGACACTTAGCCACAGCAATGGAACTACTGGTGGCTCTTGGATTTATAATCAACATGAAGAAGAGCACCCTCTCTCCAACACAAGAGTTGGAATTTCTTGGCTTCCTGTTGAATTCCCGCAGCATGACAATTGTCTTGCCGACACACAAACTGCATGCCTCGAAGAAGATGGCAAGAAGGATGACAGACCGGGGGAAAATGACAATACGGGAACTGGCTTCCCTCATAGGATCATTGGTAGCCGCTCACCCGGCAATCCTTCCAGCTCCTCTCCACTCCATTAGAGGATAGGGTATGCTCTATACGATACTCAAACTGTGGTGCACATCCCTACTTCTGGGACATGACTACACATCAAGTGCATGCACGGACATGCCCGAAAATTATGTGACTAGCTAGCTATAAATTGCAACCCTACAGGTAACAATCCAAAGAATAAGTTATCACTTGAAAGTACTGGCTTTCTCTCTGCAGAAACTCATTGCAACTCACTGCTCTCATACTCGCGGCCGATGTGACAACCCTCTAGGCTCTGTCTCCTACTGGTACCACGGTCGTTTATGTCGTTAATGTTGCACGGCAGGTGTACACTCTTTACGTAAATTAAATTGATTGTGATGTCTATCATGGCACATAATTTACCACATTACGAGATCTAGCAGGCTTTTCCCTTGCTTTTCATACTGCAAGTGACAAAAGCTGGGCGTGTGGGCCTGGGAACGAGGCTACACATTTACAGCATTGGAACATTATCTCCAGACCCCCCAACCCACTCACAGACTGTCTTCATGCTGCTTGAACTGGCGGCTTGTGAGTTCCCGCAAATCAGTGGACTGCACAGGAGATGTGATATCGAATTGTGCTTGGCTCCCTGGTGGAGGAAGGGAGGAATCAGTGGACAGCACCGGAGATGTCATCTCAGGGATGCTGGATAGTGGTTGGTTCCCTGGAGGAGGGAGGAAGGAGGGGAAAACCATCGTCATGCTCACTCAATCTCCACGTACTAGTCATACCCATAGTTTACTAGGAATACGTATCCGCATTATGCCTCGCGTGTACCGCATGTGCACTTGTGACCTGACCATGCGCTTACGAGTGATCTAGAGTTCAAGAGTTTGAGAGTGTAGAGCTGAGTAAAGATCCTCACTGTTCGACTCCACATGTAGTAGCCCCTAGCCTCGGGCTATGCGAGACTATTGTGAAGTTGCGGTATAAAGTTATAAACAGATATCGACTGCGCTCACTCTTCGACTCTATATGTAGGGGCGACGGTCCAGCAGCCGCCGGGCCAATGCTGACCAAGCGCTTGAGTAGTCAGTGTTTCACGCGATCGCAGAACCACAAACCGAACCCTGATGAATCAAATTACCATGCAGCAGGTTGGATTGTTTGCAGAAGTCAATTTAGTGTAATTCGCGTGGGTGGCTGAGTTCAGCATGTTGCAACAGCTGGTAAACAACGGCTGGGGCAGCAGAGCATGCTGATGAACTGACTACTCCTGCGAAGTTTCATCCCTCCAAAAAGTACACGTTTCCTGACCGTACGTTTGGATCCAAGGGAGAGAAACGTTTGTTAAGAGCTGATCGGTGTGAGAAATACGATTGGCTGCACTACAATCATGTTGCAGATGCTGCTTTCTGTCACCTGTGTGTGACTGCTGAGCGCGAGAAGAAGTTTCTGGCTAGCACAAAGCGCGACCCAGCATTTATCACCAGAGGATATACCAACTGGAAGGATGCTGAAGCCCAGCTATACCCCATAATACGTGCACAGCTCCTCTCAAAAAATTGGGCACGCTTCGTGCGCCCAGAACAACACTAATTTACTTCCGACGCCCCTGTATATGTAGCTGTTCAAGCTCCGCAAGCTTTGGAGGCACTGCGCTTGTCCACTGTATATGTGAATACATACGTACATACGAATATCATGAGAATAGCTAATGTGCTCAGCAATAATTGGATGGGTAAATTCTTTCGCACGTGTCATTTTATACGTGTCATTGTACTTTCCATCACAACGCTAAACACTCGCATCACAACGCTCGAACCCTCTTCCCCTTGCATGCGTGATAGTCTCGTGCCGAGACCACACCCCCCGAGGAGAGAGACGGTCTGGTGAACAAAGTTGAATTTCTTGGGCTTATTACCGGAATGTGGTAAGGACCAATGAGATCACGAGATTGTTAATAATTACGTAGTAATCACTTTGAATACTCATAAGCATGGAGAAGACAACAGCCAAGAGCCTTTGCCAGTTTGTCCTTAGCGCTGACTGTGTAAGGCAAAGCTAAGACTTTTGCTCTCAATTGTGCTAGTTGCGAGCCCTGTGACATCGCTTATGAAGGATCAAGTTAAGAGCTATGGAAGCGAGGTCAAGGGATCAAGTACAACATACGGCCCCCTCTATGTGCAAGCTAATGCTGGCCCTAGCCCCAAAGGGGCCGTTCTTTGCAGTAAAGTGCCTGAAAGGACTGCCAAACGAACGGGAAGCAGATTCCATGGACGGCGAAGGATGCTTCAAAAATCTTCTATGGGCCATGGGTGAGCAGCAAAAGGTTAGTACATCTTCTCTCCCGGTATGAGTAGCCATGATCGCGCTTGGTCGACATGGCACATTCCGTAGTTTGCTTCAAGCCCAAGAAATTCGACTTCGTTCACCAGACCGTCTCTCCCCTCGGGGGGTGTGGTCTGGGCACGAAACTACATGCGTGACACTGGAAGTGATCACTCTGTCTACTGCCCATGCCACAGTAACTAACAAGCTAGCCTTTCAATGCTTTCTCCACTGGCTTTCAGAATGACTATAGCTGGAAGCAATCTATATGGGGGAGTCTGGGAGCAACACTAGTATCACTGAACAAGAGCTCCTCAAAAGAGCTATAGGAATGGCAGATTCTATAACCCTTGTCTCGCAAGCCAGAAACCCTTACAAAGTCGGGGTTATTTAGTATTAATTATAACCA
Organism: Axinella damicornis; assembly: GCA_963931865.1. Taxonomy (NCBI): domain Eukaryota; kingdom Metazoa; phylum Porifera; class Demospongiae; order Axinellida; family Axinellidae; genus Axinella; species Axinella damicornis. The sequence goes on along the minus strand of OZ007508.1, from coordinate 2,234,303 downwards.
CAAGCAAATAAGCCTTAAATACCTTCAAATTGGTAGCGAGGCTACCAAAATGGTAGCTTTCCCAGCCGAATTTCTACCAGACGGGGCAGTTTGCTTCGAATAGATCTGCTAGACAAGAAGAATCGTTCACCTTCGAGCTTCCGAGCACGGGGAGTGTGCTTACTTTATGCGCGCATGCGCAGATAGTTTAACTGTCTGCGCATGCGCGCATACCAGCTATACGCTCCTCCGAGCTGCTGCATGAGAGAACTAACTGAGCAATGTGCAATGTGCAAAGTGCAAACAACAAACTTTTAATCACAACAACAACAACAACTTATATGCTAAAATGTACTGCTGACAAGATGCAGTAAAAATGATTGATCAGCACACCACCACTGGGACCCAATTGTGATACAAAGTCAAAGGTAGACAGCGGTCTCTGCTATCCACAAAAATGATTGGAGTTCATGTGTACATTCCATTGATGAGGTAGTCAACATTACGGAATCGTTTCTTCCGCTTATCACTTGCGATTCTCTTCAGCACCACGGCAACAACAACCACAATGATCAGGAAACAGATGGACCCCACCACCGCCACGGCTATCACTCCACCCCCGTCACAGCCGTCCTGGCTGCAGTCGTCCTCAGCCCTGATGATGCTCCCAGGATTGCTGTCAGGAATGTTACCCAACTGTGATGGGTTGTCAGCTTTGTGCGGGTATGTAACATTCGCCTCTCCTCTGCCGCCTCCTCCTTCATTTTCAGTGTTCCCTTCTGTTGCGACCACAGGATTGGACGCTGTCTCACCTCCTCCATGGTGACTAGATGGCAAGATGGTACTTCCACTCGTGCTGGAGGTGGTGGCATTTGGGATTGAAGTCACTGGACCAAGATTGGTAGTGTCAGACGCAGATGCCGCTGTTGTTGCTGCCATTGTTGTCATCATTGCTGCTGTTGTTATTGTTGTTGTTGTTGTCATTGGTGTCGTTGTCCTGTCACTGGTAGCTAGGGAGATTGTCGGGCTAGTTGGGGGTGTGGTGCCCAGAGACTCAGAAGACGACAAGAGTTGAGAAGAGGGGGAGGTGGTCACTCGACTACCCATTGTGGCAGCTTCTGAACCTATGAACACACAGAAACACATTATGATCACTACAATTAGTGAGAGGGATGTAGCCATGTTCCCAGGCCTTCTCATTCTTTGTTACGTGTACTTGTACTACGCAACCAACCAAGGTGGAAAGGTCAGGCAACAAGCTGTACATGTGGTACTGACACAAAAGAGTCAACTGAAGCTCCCCACAACCCTGGGTCAAGGTTCAATGAGTTACCTGGAGTCTCAGTAACTGCTGTCCAGGATGATCTGGTTGGAGTACCTGAACAGAAGGAATGAACAGAAAGTTTGTCTCACACACTTGAGTCTGTTATAGCAGGATTGCAGAACTGAACATGGAATGAGAAGACTGTAGTTTCACGTTGGAAATTGAATTTTAGCTAGGATCGATGCACAGATCATACGAAGTCCACATGATTATGTAGCTAGAAATACGAATGGACATGAACGTAGCCCTATTCCCAGGCTCCTCCCCAGCTTTTTGTAACACAATTTTGTACAGTATGCAGCCAAAAAAACTGGGGAGGAGACTGGGAACGACGCACCACGAAAAGTCGTCATGGATACCCGTCACCCTCAGTCACTATCCAATGACATCACAATTGACTGAACCATAGTATACTGCACGCTTCGACTGCTACTATCAACTTGGCCGTCTATGTGGGGGCTCTTGACCTTCGTAGCCCAATATCACATTCTATTCCTTGTTCTGTGTTTTGGCTTCCACAGCGACCCCAAATACTGCATGCACAATTACATGATTGTACATGTAGTTATGACACGAACACAGGAGGAATCATACAACTTGCACCCAGGCTTCCCAACATGGTCGGTTGTGTGACAAATAGTGGTAGACAGGTTTACACCCGTAGGAAGCTTGCTCAATGGATACTACCACATGTGCTAGAGATGGACAGAGGAAGTATTTCCGGGTGGTTGCGGCAGAAATCAGAGGGCTAGAGTGCCATGCACATGGGGAGTGATGACAGACAAAATTGTCACACATGCAATATCCGTCCATTTGTCTGTATCGACTGTCGGTCTGTATCGACTGTCGGTCTGTATCGTGCAGAGTAGCATCCACCAAGCAAATTTCAAGCTATATACACAAATCAGTCTGTTGCATGAGATCACCACTTCACCAGGTAATACCTGGTATCAACTTCCAAGTTTCCTCTGAAAGGAAGTTTCCTAGTCATCTGAAGGGTTTCTAGAAGCACAACCACAACTGTCACTGAAGTGGAGAGACACTTATGAGATCTTAGCCTAGGCTCATTCCCAGGCCTCTGCCCAGATTCATCTCGCAGCGGTGGAGAAAGGTTTTCTCCACGGTTGTGAGATCTGGGAACGAGGCTAACCTTAGCCTCGGTCCCAGCTCTCCAGGCCGTTGCGCTTCAAATCTTTAATTGCTTGCAGTATGCAAATAGGGAGGGGGAGGCCTGGGAGATTTGGTCACGTACGGAGATGTCTGGTATACACATGAGGACAGTGCCTGGCAAAGAATTCTTGTGTATGTCAGCCCAAGGGCTGGAGGCCAGAGCGTTCACAGTGTGGGCTGATGCGAAACATTATTATGGCCGGGCACTGGCCCCCATGAGTCAACCAGACACCACTGCACATGACCAAATCTCCCAGCCTTCCCCCCTTGCATACTGCAAGCGATGAAAGACTGGAGGAGAGAACAGCCTGGGAATGAAGCTAATGAGGCCTGTGTGAGATTCCAGGCACTTAGCAGCCTCTTGTACTTGTCAACTTGTCACAACAGTAAAACCTCTTCAAGTAGTCTGAGACCTTGTTGGTACTTGATTCAAGTTGTTACCACAAGAGCATAGGAATCCCTGCTTCAACTAAAGGTGGAGTATTTATCACCTAGTACACAAGGGATGGTCACCAATTTTGAGCACTGTACTTAGAGGTGCGACAGGGATTGTGACCCCGCATACAGTGGTTATGTGCCATGGTCACTCGGTCACCGGCAGTTTAGCAGTGAGGTCATGTGGTCACAGCAGTTTTTAGACTGTAACAGCTCAAAGTATGGCGCATGTTGGAGTGGTTGGAGTGACCACCCCTTGTACAATGTAAATGAGAACCACAACAGGTGACGACAAACAACTCACCATCTGCATATACACCAATGATGACACTTGTGAAGCCCTCGTGGCTCACCATAACGCAGTTGTCGGAGGACCCGCATTGAACAAAGTAGCAATTCTTTCCACTCTGTGACACACCAACATTCTTATACAGCACCAGATCACACCTCGCCAGGTTACAGCAGCTAGCTATGCAGGACACCAGGCTGTTCTCATACCGTCCCGTCAACAACTCAGCACCTCGATCAACCGATGCACGTATGTCTATGATGTTCCCTGGGTTTAGACGAACGTTTGTACGGCATCCTGGGATGGAATTATACAGAACAGGCTCTCTCAATGCTGAACTGACTGATAGAACGAGACATATCACAACCATTTGTAATCCATGAGCCACAGCCATGTTTGAACAATCCTTCACCGTCACCAAACTCAGAAAGGGACACTCTCACTTCAGTGGCTTATGTATTAAAGTGGACAGCGGCCAACTAGGCCCTGACTCTGCTTGACAACCGGAACCGCCCAAAACAATCCACTCTTTCACCACGACCCCTCACGCTGTGCGATCATGAAATGTCTTTCTTTCTACCTCTTCTGACTTCTAAAGTAGCTTCACAGTTTCAATCACTGTCCACCTTCACCGAACCGAACCAGCAAGACGAGAACCGGTACTTCATAAACACCAAGTGGGACGCGTCGAGAATTTAATGACTCGTGACGTCAAGTAATGTTACAAGGGCAAACTAATATTTAGACGTTGGCAATATTTACGGTATCCACTCACAGTGCTGCGTGTACATAGTACATGTACAGCACAGCTGCAACTCGAATACAGAACTAGACAGAGAGATGGTGAGCTCTTGGAGGACTCAAGTGTGTGTTATTGTATCCCACGTTATATGCAAAACTGGAGAAATCTATCAAACATAATTTGCACAGATTGCGGTGGGCTTCAATTAGGGTACGAAACGTGTTTGCAAATGTCATGCTGCTTTGTTCACTTTCCTTTTGTCCAGTTCCGCAACCAGTATGACAACGATGTCACCATATGGAGCCCACAGGTGATTGGTACTTAGTCTCGGAACCAGACCCTTTGCACGGGGAGGAAGGGTCTGGGCACGCACTTACAGTCAAGTAACTTGTATGCTCCTAGGACGGAATGTTAACCTGGCAGATCAGAATCGTACATTGCAAATGACGTCATGGAAACGATGCTTTCAGATACGGCAAATCACTGTTACTTGGGAGCAACCAACGGGTTGGTAGTTATTGTATACGAGTGGTATATCGCCATTGATCACTAATTGCCACACATAATTGCACTCTGTCAGGACAACTTGACATGCCCAAACCCTTCCTCCTCCCCATGCGGAGGGTCTAGATGAGCTGCGCCTAAATGTGCGTGACTACGGTATGTGGATGAGGCATAAAGCTGGGGATTGCGCCATTGTGGTCAGCATATGTAAGGCTGCGAGATAAAATCTGGGTGGAGGCCTGGGAACGAGGCTAATGCTTGGTATCTTTGGCTAGGAATGAGATATGAGGCTAGCACTTGCACCATTGTGATCAGCATGAATGGAGCTTTCAAATAACGTCCATTTTGCTGTAGGTTGAATTTTGGCCCAGAATCATGAAAAACCATGGATTATAGCCTTTGGTCGAGTGCGATTTTTGGCAAAAATGTGACCGAGATTAAAAATCATTTTTGAGACATCATTTGAAGGTGCTTTTCATGCTGATCACAATGGTGCAATTCCCAGCTTCGGATCTCCTTCCTAGCCCAAGATATACATGTACGAAGCTGTTACTTCCAGACTGCTGTTGCCTCAAAGGAGTAGCTACTGGTGCAATGATTTCAGACTTGAATATTTGTTGTTTCATTTCGCAGGGTCGTATTCATCAGATTGAATATGCCATGGAGGCTGTAAAACAGGTGAGATCTAGAACATCGATTTTAATTTTGTACATTTGTATGAGTGGAACTGCACCCCAAGTTCCCCGCTTGTGGCACATATAATAATTATGTCTCCCATATCAAGGGGGGGGTTACTCCCATAGACTCTATAGTCACAGCTGCGACCGCAGTCGGTCAATGGTCAACGGTCAAAGCCGCCCAAACGGGTGCAGTCAACGGTCAAAGCGGCTCAAAAGTACAGTCAAAAACGCGTGCCGCCCTATTTATGGCGACGTGCAGGCAAGTATTACAAGGGCAAATAGCTGAACGGTCAAAGGTCAACAGACGAAAATCGGCGTGGTCAACGGTCAAAACTCCAAAAACAGTGGTCAAAGCTTTGACCCGCGGTTGCAGCTGTGACTATAGTGTCTATGGGAGTGACCCCCCCTTGCCATATGTAGTCTAAGCCCTTATGACTGATCCTCCCTCCATCATCTTTGTTTACACTGCCTGGGAACTTCAATTGAACATTTGAAGGCCAAAGCACAGCCTTGTAACCACACCAGTCTGTTGACTGGCTATACCAGCATGAAGGCCGAAAGTTAATCGTGGAAGTGCACGTGTGCAGTTCACTGTTGAAAGGATCCTGTTACAAGTCCTGATCCACCCATCCACTAACAAAAGTTTTGTCTCCTAAGCTATGCAGCAGTAGTTTCTCAAGCTTGTTCGTGAGCAGAGTATTAACTCATTCTGCAAGGGTACCATGCCATGGAACTCCCGAATAGATTGGATGTCCCGTGCGTCCTCTTGCCTGAGAATCATTCGTCTGTATTTACGCACTACATGTACATGTAGCTATGCATGTAGGTAGGGTGTATCCTAGCCCAATTCCCAGGCCTTATACACCTGATCACTTTACAGTATGCAAATTGTAAGGACTGGAGGTGTGGGAAGGCCTGGGAACATGGCTAGGTGTATCCAGTTTTAGCAAGGAAGTCTTGCAGACATTACATTTCTAGCGGTGCTTGTGCTCCTTCAGGGCTCAGTGACGGTTGGTCTGAAGTCACGGACGCATGTGGTCCTGGTGGCTCTGAAACGGTCCACCTCCGAGTTGTCCTCGTACCAGAAGAAGATCCTTCCTATAGACGATCATGTCGGTGCAGCCATTGCTGGGCTCACCTCCGATGGAAGAATGCTCAGGTATGCATGTACATGTACACACTTTATGTGTGGTCGGAAGGGGAGGAAAGGGGGAGAGGAGAGGGGAGAGGGGTGAGTGAGTGACAAACCTACCTTAGAGTACGTGATGTGGTACATGTATGTGTGTGGTGTGGTGTGTGTGGATTAGTGTGCATGTTTGTGTGGAGCCATTTGTGTGTATATAGGTAGGGATCATTGGGTGTAGTATTGATGGTGGGGCATCTATACCTGAGACGCCATTCTTCCTCCTCTGCAGCAAGTTCATGAGGACAGAATGCCTCAACTCCAGGTTTGTATTTGACACTCCTCTCCCCATCTCGAGGCTGGTTGCAGCCGTCGGAGACAGTATCCTTCAAGTGATATCAGAGAAGGCGGTAGCATTCTGTGTTTAGAGATGGCCAAGGAAATTTACCATAGCAATTAATGTGCTACCACATTTTAGGGACTGAGGATGTTTCCCCTTGTTTCTTTCAAGAGTGAGCATGACAGGCCATTACTTCTTGTACCTCAGTACATTGTAGCTCAGTAAAAACTAGACTTCTGCGGCTGTACTGGTGAGTCCAGCCCAGTGTTTCTCCGAGCGTTTCCCTGACTCTGTCCCTAGAGATGCAGGTGTGCACACAGATGTACGGGAGAAGACCGTACGGAGTCGGCATGTTGGTGGCTGGTTACGATGTGAGCCATCCAGGGAGAGAGGGGGAAGGGGTGGTACAGGGTTGGTGTCAGCCTGGTTGGTGTAAGTATAACGTAAACCTCTGTGAGAAGCCCATGGAAGTGGAAGTTGGGAGGGGGAAGGGGAGGGGGGAAGGGGGAGGGGGAGGTAATGGGTTGGATTCTGCAGAATAGACACCACTGTCACACAATAATACCACTTCTGAGTATAGCAGGAACATCCATAATGATGCACCACACATGCATACATGTACGTGTATATCCCTCTCCCTCACGCACACACACACCTCCAGTCCCAGGGCCCCCACTTGTTCCAGACCTGCCCCTCCTCCAACTACTATGACTGTAAATGCATGGCCATTGGAGCTCGATCACAGGTACATGTACATACACTGAGTGTTGTAGTGCAGTGGATCGCCTCTTAAGGGAAATATAGTTAGCATACTAATATTTGGAAGTGTTAAGCATATGGGAATATTCCAGACATAATCGCTATTACTATTCCAGCGCAAATTGGCTAGTTATTGCATGCAAGTGATGGCAGCATTGGCCGGCGATCAATCCCGGGGAACTATACTGATCCAAGCAAGCACCCACGCGTGCTTGCAGCTCTAGCAAGAATACAGATGACATTTAAACACCGCATTGGATTCACAAAAAGAGCTGTCTTCAGTATCAGTGTCATTATAAGTTCACTCTCACTAGCGCTTGTTGGTACAGTGACTGTAGTAATGTTCCCTGTCTCATCAGCGCACCTCTGCCATTGTAGCAGCAGTTTACTCTGCGATTGTACTGTCTTTGTTTGCAGTCTGCACGTACGTATCTTGAGAAGAATCTGCAGGACTTTCCCGAGAGTGAGTGGCTCATCACAATAACTGGCATAGGCAGTTAGCTTCAGTCCCACACCTACAGTGTACATGTGATCTGTGAGCTGTGGATACACGTACACGTATGTTAGCCCTAGCCTCGTACCCAGACCCTCACGCGGAACGCGGAAGAGGGCCTGGTGACACATGGCAAAATTCCCGTACGTGCACAGTCAGCATAACTGCGTAATCGATTACATTCCTTACTTTGATACATTCGAAATCACGCGGAAGGTAGCTGTTGGCGATGGCTAAGTAGCAAGTCCTTGCCAAGGAGCGACCAGAGGTGAGTCTTGAAGGCTAGAACAGCGGTTTTATCAAACGGCTACACTTTTCAGGGGTGAAGAATGTAATTACTACGCAGTAATTGGCAATGGACGAACGTGATTCGCCTACTCGAAATCAAGGCTGCTGAGCTCAGCACATACGGGAATTTTGCCAAGTGTCACCAGGCCCTCTTCCGCATTCCGCGTGAGGGCGTGGGTACGAGGCTATGTTAGCCCTGTACCCTGTGCCCAAGTCTTCTCACCCCAGCGTTTGACACTGGTAGTACTATCACAGGGAATTAAGGCCTGGTACACTACGTAATAGTCGTCACATACAATGACATACCTGGATGTAGGGTGGAAGTAGCCTCGTTCCCAGCCACTTGGGAGGAGCCTCGGAACAAGGCTAGGGTGGAAGTTGGGGGGAGTGGCACATTCCCATCACAACCACGGATGCTGGAGAGGCTCAACGGTCGACATCAGGCAGTCCTGGTGATGTGTCATGGGTTCAGAAAGCTGCCCCACAGCCACAGAAGGAATGTGCCACATGTCTAACCCTACCTCCACCCTACGTCCAGGTACATGTACATGTATGTCATTTGCATATGACAAGTGCCAGGCCTTCCCCGTGTTAGTACTGCAAGTGCAGGGGTGAGAACGCCTGGGTGCAATTCTACACGTACATAGCTATGTATACATAGCTGAACCTCGCTCCACCAGTTTTTCATCTCTTGACAAAATCACTGCAGTGAACAACTACAGTTGCAGCTGGGGATACATGTGTAGTCTGGTCTGGTGGCTGGACCTGGGATGGGACCTGGAGTGGAATGAGGTCCTGGGATGGGACTTAAGAATGAGGGCCTGGGATGGGACCTGAGAATGAGGGCCCGGGATGAGACCTGAGAATGAGGGCCCGAGATGGGGCTGGAGAACGAGGGCCGGGGATGGGGCTGGAGAACGAGGGCCGGGGATGGGGCTGGAGAACGAGGGCCCGGGATGGGGCTGGAGAACCAGGGCCTGGGATGGGACCTGAGAATGAGGGCCCGGGATGGGACCTCAGAATGAGGGCCTGGGATGGGACTTGAGAATGAGGGCCTGTGATGGGACCTGTGAACGAGGGCCCGGGATGGGACCTGAGAATGAGGGCCAGGATGGGACCTGAGAATGAGGGCCAGGATGGGACCTGAGAATGAGGGCCTGGGATGGGACCTGAGAATGAGGGCCTGTGATGGGACCTGAGAATGAGGGCTGGGATGGGACCTGAGAATGAGGGCCTGGGATGGGACCTGAGAATGAGGGCCCGGGATGGGACCTGAGAATGAGGGCCCGGGATGGGACCTGAGAATGAGGGCCTGGGATGGGACCTGAGAATGAGGGCCCGGGATGGGACCTGAGAATGAGGGCCCGGGATGGGACTAGTCTTGGTCCCAGACCCAACCAACCCCAGCACGGATCGCTATTAGTATCGTGTGCGGGGAAGGGCGTTTTTCCGCACGTTATACTGGAAGCGATACACGCGCTGGATAAACGGTCTGGGAACGAGACTAGGATGGGACCTGACAGCAAGGTCCTCATAGCATTGCCTGCTATAATGACTGGTGTCATCTTTGCAGGTTCTCTGGAGGAACTGATTCACCATGGCTTGCTGGCTCTCAGAGACTGCCTGCCAACTGATAGCGAACTCACTGCAAAGGTGGGTATTTAGACTTTCATCTGGTATATTATAGTTATAACCATTTGAAATAATGAAGGGTGTGGCTTCCTGTGTGACTGTTAAGACACACACGCACACGCGCCCGCACACACACACACACACACACACACACACACACACACACACCCTCACACACAGAATGTGTCCATCGGTGTGGTGGGGGAGAACCAAAACCTGGAAATATTTGATGATGACAAAGTTCAACCTCACGTATCCTGGAAATGCATACCCTTGTCATTGTACATGTACCTCTTCAGGCATCCCCCCTCCCACCTCCCCCCTCTCACCTCCCCCCCATCCCCCTTCCACCTCTCCTCCCACTCCCCCCCCCCCCCCCCCCCCCCCACTCCCACCTCCCCCTACATACATTGTAGCTATGGGGCAGTTCTCTGGACCGAAAAATGTCGCTGATGTCGTCCACTCACTTACTGTTGAATGCTCATCCATGGTTGTAATCAATAAATGGGCCTCCTGGCTCTACCACACGTGACCAGATCTCCCAGGTCTCCCCCCTCCATATTTGCTGCATGCTGCAAGCCATCAAAGACAGGAGGAGGGAATGCCCTGGGAATGAGACCGACCATAAAGTAAGTAGGTTTATACTTCCCAGAGCTCCTGCTGTCCAGTCCTTGACGTGCTCTTCAGCTGGACACCCTAGACACTACAAAAGGGGGCAGGGTACCACCAACTGCTGGCGAAGGGGAACAAGAGGTGGGTGTGGCAGTAGTCGGTTAGATCATGTGACTTTATAAGTGTAGTTGGTAGGGTGGTAGTCATGGGACTAGTGGCTTTCTTGAGATCATCTTCACTTGTTGTTTTTTTTCAGGGTGAGGGCGGTATGGAACATGACCAGGTGAATTAATTGTGGTAGTTATGACACTGCTTACTAAAATGCAGTAGTATGTGATTGTGCAGTAGGAGTTCACCAGTCTATCATACAAAAGATTACCTTGAAGCTACATGTATGAGGGCTCCTGGAAGAAATGGTTTGTGTAACATGCGCACAGATCATCCCATTTGCTGATGTAATTATGCGTATTGCTGCATATGGATACAAGAGATGTTACCATAGTAGTGTGAATGATAAGGTTCATTCATTTCCAGAAATAATTAACTATGTACTCAGCCAGTAGCCTTGTTCCCAGGCCCCCGCCCAGCTTTTCGTTGTGCTTGCATGCACTACAGGTAAGTTGGGAGAGCCTGGTGCCTGGTCACGTGAGCATCACGTAATCTACAAATGGCAGAACAAAAACACTACGTTTTGCATGTGGTTCAACCATCTGCACGTTCAATGCTTGGTGTGCACAGCAGTCGCTCCCGCTAGCTAGATACATGTATGCGCTGTATGTTACCTGGTGCCTTCGCTGTTCTTGTTGTTCTGAACCGTGTTCAAGTCTTTCTGCCGTATTTCTACCCTTGACGTCATTCACGTGCACATGATAAAAAAGTCACACAAAAAGTCTGAAGAGTGGTGCTGTCTTAAAGCTTGGGTTTGTCTTCTGAGAGCTCCTTGAACCATAGTTCTAACAACTCAGTCAGCAGTAATCAGAAATCAGAGATGATGCCACATGCCAGGAAGGAAGCATGCTCTTATGTAGCCTCATTCCCAGGCCCTGTGGCTTGGGAACAAGGCTAGCACTTATGCACCAAATGCAGTGATGGTGAAGAGTTTTAGTATTTGGTACAACCAGGCGATGTGTTCTCCTCTGTTTTCAGCCACCACAGGAGGAAGATCGAGGGGAGAGTGGAACAACACCAGAGCAACCCATGGACTCCTAGCTTGAATTCACTCTGTCAAACTCTATGTAGGAGTAAGCTTTGTATTTCAGCTTCAATGAGCATTTCATATTATGATTCCCATCCAAGGAGGCAGTTGAAAGTGAAGCAGCACTTTTCCAAAAAATATTTTACCTAGTCTCATTCCCAGGCCTCTACCCAGCTTTTCGGCACTTCATGCTACAAGCACAAGAGGTGGGCACTCCAATACACGCTGTACTTGGAGCTGCGACTGGGGTCACAGCCTGTGACCATCCAAAAACTGTCTGTGACCGTGCAACCACGCCAGTGACCCGTGACCACGCTGCTATGCTGCATGCCAGTGACCTTGTGACAGATGTCACAAAAATCTACTGTCACTAATGCAGTAAGCCACACCCAAGCCACACCTACATCCCCTGGTTTGTATATGCAGCTCCGAGTATGGTGCTTATTGCAGTGACCAATAAGCATTATAAAGCAGGCAAATAGCTGTAGGTGGGGGCCTAGCTGGGTACAATGTAGGCTTCCAATGTATGCCAGTGTGCACGAGTATTGCCATTTGAAATGGAAGTCACTGGACAATGCTGGAAGTCTTACTCTGGGACGGTACCAGTATAATCCCATTCCGGTTCCGAAAACATCGTTCAAAATTTCTAATTAAACTAATTTACGTACAATTAGAATGGTCGAGGGTGTGTCAGGCGTCATACCACTGGCGCAGCGTGCAAATTTAATATTGATCAGCTTCAGCTGTTACATGTAGTACTTACTGTCAAGGAGTCCAGCGTTCTGGATAAGACGACTTCGTAAAGTGATCGGCGAATGAAAGAGTCTGAGACAATTAAGTGACTCAGTTGGAACATCTGTGATAATTTACTTAGCTCTACTACGTACAGTTGACAAGTCCCTGTACCTAGCTAGCTCTCGACGTTTAACAGGGAGAGGCAGGTGATACGAGAACTTCAAAGAAGAACGCAGAGTTAACAACGAGGTACATGTATGTGCTGAGATCGTGTTCTCTGTTATGGGTGTATAAATTACTTGGTACTCTGGGCGGGTATAGTTTACACGGACCGCCCAAGGGAATGATGTGTGTGATCACTGATCAGGAAGTGTAGAAGCTACATGTTCCTCACAAGCTGTGTAGACAGACTATCAGAGCATACATAGTAAACATAGCGATCCCTGATGTGTCCTCCAATATCCAATGGGGTGACACTCCCATACACGCTCTAGTCAGAGCTGCGACCGGGCTTATCAGCGAATCTTGACCCCGTATACTAAGGAAAGGCTGCAGTTGCTACGCATTCTTCTGTATACTATCGGTGGTCAAGCGGTCAACGGCTAAAATACAGCGCAGTCAAACGGTCAGGAGTCTTTTTGCAATGCGGTCAAGCAGCAAAAATCACTGTCAAGATTTCTTGACCCCGGTCGCAGCTCTGACTATGGCGTCAATGGGAGTGTCACCCCCTTGTTGATCTGTGTCTTAGCGCTATAGCGGACCATGTGCATGTAGGCCTACCTGTGATTATGTGTATGTAGTACACTTGTTGTAGTTGTATCTGAGTCTGACTGCAATTTTATGCATGCTCCCTGCTCAAAGCGGGAGTTACTCCTGTAGACTCAATGGTCATAGCTGCAACTGTGAGTGTAAACTGCCCGGTATCCACTGTTTGCGCTTGTGCATACCGTTGCGTACGAACCATTAACCTTTTCCATATAGCTCCAAAACAATTCTGTCTTGGTCTTTGGTATCTTATACCACACACATTGCGAGCAGCAGTGAGGAGTTTGAGAGAGTACATGTAGTGTCCATTTGTTGTACTGCAATTGGAAAGCAAACATTGAATCAGAGCAGCTGGAAGCAATCGCTTTTCCCTCCGCTCATGTATTTTCAGTAAGAGGCTTCCACTGACCGTACATTGTGAGCTGTATAATTTGACTATTGACGACATGTTGAACTGTGGATACAGCTGTGACTATAGAATCTATGGGAGTGTCTCCCTCCCGACCTGCAGGGTGATTGGGTTCAGCCAGTTTTAAGTTTGGTATGAATTGAAGTCTGATGTGAATTGAAATTTGATAACCGGGTTGGTAGGCAGCTGTGTGAAGCTATGCAATTATTGCATTTTCAAATTCTTGGAATGCCAAGTTGAGACCTGACCACATTGTTCCAACTCATTCCCACGTGTACTCCTCCCTTCTCCATGTTAGAGAACATTTTCAGTATTCTGAAAGGTGACACAGTAAGTCTGACATGAAGTTGCGTTTATCAGTTCAGTGTAGTACTGTAGTTTCAATCCTGAGGATGCCCCTACCAATTACCTTTGCTTCCCCAAGGAAAGAACCAGGAATTGTGATCCTTGTTGTGTCTGTGGGTATACGTGTCAGGACAGCCAACTTTGTTACTCAACCCCGCTATCGAATTTGCATACTGAAAGTCGTTTAAGTGATGTGTTGGTAATCATTGCATCATTGTCAACTGAATCTTGATCTGTCACTGTGAGGTTGTTTGTTGCCTCAGGCATGGGAACAAGGCTGGTACATTTGTTACCATGCATTGGTTACGAAAGTTCATGTGCGTGGGAAAGCTCGATACCGAGGCTGCATATGGTCTGGTGGAGGTTACTATCTTCAAGAACACATAAATAGACCCTGCCCGATGAGGTCTACTTGTACACTCTTGCCTGTCTACATGTGTATGATGGTGCCATGATTAGTGAACTGCAAGCGACAAGGAGCTGGGCGTGGAGGGAGGCCTGAGAACGAGACTATGCCATGATCATGTCATCCATGTGTGAGCGACTACTGTACATGGAACTTACATATGTGAGCAACCACTTGGAACTCACAGGTAACACTTATGAAGCTTGTATGACATGTGTTACCCTTTCAAACGTCTGTCAGACTTAAGCACCTTTTCAGATAATGACCACACCTCATGTAGTACACCTTACAGAAAACCGGGTTGAGTTTTGAGGGTAATTACACTTACTGCACACCATAGTGTATGTGTCCTTTGCAGTGTGATGAATACGAACGTTAGTCAGGTGAGATAGATTGAGTTAGTTACTGAAGCAGCCAGATGTGGTACGAGAGAAAATTCCATGCATTCCTGTATGCCATAATTGCAGGCCTCACTTATAATTGTACACAACTGTGTGTGGACAAATTATTTCATCAGACACTTGTAATATAGACTACGCATTATAGACTACAAAAGCTGGTATTGGAATGTGTTGGACGTAATGTCTGGGTGTCCTGGGATAGGCCCTGACACGTGTGTCCACTGTTTGACCAGAAGTTGTCAGGCTACTGGGTGTTGTAGGCCCTGACACGTGTGTCCGCTATTAGACCAGTACCCCTGTAGTTGTCTGGTTACTGGGTGTTATCGTGAGCATTTATTCTAGTCAAGTACATGTACATACAAGTTTGACCTGATCAGATTTCGCTATGTGGGGACATCCATCAATGCAGCTGTTATGTGTACTTTGAACCTTTCAACCCTGTGATGATGTCATATGATGTCATCATATATGGGCTCATCATAGGAAGGAAATGTGGATGTACTGGGATCTTCAGTCATCTTCTGTTGGTGTAGGGACAGGAACAGTGCACAATGTAGTGTGTGGCTGCTTTTCCTGCCAGTGCATGTGGTATTGATGTGTGCCAATTACCAGGCACTGGTGCCAACTGTGTGTAAGCAGCTCTTCCCTTCTTTAGGCCTTAGGGCAGAACTCTGGTGAGCAACACCCGGGTGGTGTAGGTTGTTGTTTTCCTGTGGTCACCTCAACATGGCCCAGCTTGTGGCAGTCCCCTGATGTACTCAATAACTCATCCCCCTTTGTGGGTTCATCAGTATCTGTTTGCAGCGTCTGCTGGAGAGGGGAGAGGGTTAGTGTGTGTGTGTGTGTGTGGGGGGGGGGGGCTATGAGAACGCAGTGAACACTTTGGGGCCACATTATGGTTGATTGTGCCTTCCTTTCTGACCTAGCTGTTTATCAATCTCTGCATGCCCTCTAATGTCTTTTTGTGTTTCAACATAATCTGCGACATGGAACCATTTGGTTGAAAGGAAGCTTATCATGCTGGCTGTGATTGCATGGCGGGTGGTGAGTGTTTGCGTTGGCCAGGGTAACGTTGTTCTCACGACGCGAGCCATTGAGCACCGTCACTCTGGCATCGCTCTGCCTATTGGACAACAAATAACCCCGGGATTTGGCAGCCCAGTACTAATTGCAGGATCTGCTATGCTTTGTAGTGTGTGTGTGTGTGGACCTACAGGTATGTGTGTGTGGATATCAGCTGCACCACAACTTGATTGGGAGCTGGGTAGAGGTCTGATGCAAAGCAAAACTATGCGAGTCCCAGCTGCCAAAAATGGCATCAACCTTGATTGGTGGAGTCTGTCCAGTAACCTGCTAGCCACACACCGCTAGATGCCTTGCCAAGACAGTCACACATTGAAAGGTCAGACTGCTGAAGACGTACAGGACTGGCAGGTGACAGCGAGTGAGCGACCTTGTATCACCTTCTAATGTCCTCACGTCAAGTTGTATTTTCTGTACGTACATGTATATAAACACAGAAATTGGAGTTTGAAGTCAGCGAACCATACATGTACAGTGTAACCGTCCGGTCAGCACCACATCAGAGGTCGGGGTGACTCCTGGGGACACTTTGCAGGAACATCTGTCGGAATATACACCATGTACCTAGGTTGTATTTTTTCAACGACAGTGCCCTGCATTCACCTACAGTCTCCATGAGGCAGAACCGAATACAGTAGAAACCTGTCTACCGTGGTGACACCCATGAGACCAGTATTTGTGACCACTACAGGTGGCTGCTTTCTGCAGCTCGTTTTGTGCAGGACCATAGTAGAGAGATACTCTGACCCCCTGTGGCTCTCTAACTGGTGGATTCATAGCTGCATGTAGGGGTGGTAGTAGAACTCTACTTTGAGGTGTGGTTCGGCCTGTTGGGCACACTGTATTGCCCCTCAAGCATCAGCAAGCTTGTTGTTATGGTCACTTAGCTTCTTGATTGTGTTACGTTATAGCACCTGTAGCTGTTTGTTG